>OU785227.1:19587203-20092203 GCA_917051295.2 Erebia ligea | reverse complement strand
AACTACCTAACCTAACTACCTAACCTAACTACCTAACCTAACTACCTAACCTAACTACCTAACCTAACTACCTAACCTAACTACCTAACCTAACTACCTAACCTAACTACCTAACCTAACTACCTAACCTAACTACCTAACCTAACTACCTAACCTAACTACCTAACCTAACTACCTAACCTAACTACCTAACCTAACTACCTAACCTAACTACCTAACCTAACTACCTAACCTAACTACCTAACCTAACTACCTAACCTAACTACCTAACCTAACTACCTAACCTAACTACCTAACCTAACTACCTAACCTAACTACCTAACCTAACTACCTAACCTAACTACCTAACCTAACTACCTAACCTAACTACCTAACCTAACTACCTAACCTAACTACCTAACCTAACTACCTAACCTAACTACCTAACCTAACTACCTAACCTAACTACCTAACCTAACTACCTAACCTAACTACCTAACCTAACTACCTAACCTAACTACCTAACCTAACTACCTAACCTAACTACCTAACCTAACTACCTAACCTAACTACCTAACCTAACTACCTAACCTAACTACCTAACCTAACTACCTAACCTAACTACCTAACCTAACTACCTAACCTAACTACCTAACCTAACTACCTAACCTAACTACCTAACCTAACTACCTAACCTAACTACCTAACCTAACGGTTGTATTATGTGACCACGTTTACAAACTTAACTTTGCCGTTTTCTTCATACATGTTACATCAATTGAGTTACACGTTATATTGGTCACTGATATCTCATTAATTATTCGAGTTTTACAATTAGTTTATGTTTTGTTACAGTCTTATCTTAAACATTTTATGTTTTTAATTTATTCAGGTTTTTCAGTCTGGCAGTTTTGGAGGAAAACTCATTTACAATCGGGAGAAAAGTGACCACATTAAAACAATTTATCGTGTTCAAATATCGGTTCAATCGGTAGTAGGGACGGGCGCTGTGTACAAAGGGCTTTTAATCACAATAATCTTAGTATGTGCTGCTGCTGCTGGCACTAGACTTGACATCTTACTAGATTATATTTAACACAATTGTCAAATTGTAGGCATGCTTACATAAGACCTTCACTGTAACACAATTTATGCCATGAATGAAATACATACAAGCGCGTACGCATACACAGGTGCACTCTCCGTTCCTTTACTCCCATAGTCCGATGGTACGGAAAATCCGACACGACCGGAGAGAGATCACGCGCAGGGCCGACGGCTTTACGTGCTATCCTAGAAACAAGGCACACCGCCAAATTACCAGTTACCACCACTTATTGAACGATCTGAAAAATGTAGGTATTAGGCTAGCAGGTGAATAGGTATATCGAAAAATACTGCATCATCACTTACCATCAGGTGAGATCCCAGTCAAGGGCCTACCTACCTACCTACCTAACATTGAAGTTTTCGGGGCTTCAATATAGGCTAGTAAGCGACGATCCATTTTAAGACCAAAGTCGTCAAGTTTCCAATAGCAGTGTTTCACAATGGTTTCACAATATGATACAATCGAATAGTTTCGATGGATGTCGAATAGTAGGTACAAGGCAGCGGGGAGTTGGGGAGCTTGGCGGATTATGTCCTACTTGCCTCGTCCACCAATGAGCCGGCAATGGATTAAAATGACGATGGATAACAAGGAGAAATAAAAAAGGAGTTACATACGAGTAATAAGCATTTTAATCATTGATTAGTTTTAAGTTTTACTTAGTTACTTGTATTATAAAGTTTTAGGTATCCTAAGTGTAAACAAGTACGAGTATATAGAATTTGCTGAAGCCGGTCGGAATAGCTTTATGGTGTTTTTTTACCCAGAAATATTTCCAATTTAAACTCCGTGCCGGGTTACTGTTTCAGCCACTGAAGCGCATTGCCCTCCACCCCACTAGGGATTTTATAAGCCGTCGTCTGAAGGGGCTTCATTATTTTGAGTCTGACGTAACATGGTCCATGGCCAATCATTTCACGTAGAGACAATGTACCAATGTTTGATACATTCTCTCTATATGAATACGGATATTCTAATATGGATTTTTTAGAAAGTTTATGGTTTACATAAAACTTACTTCATCTTTTTGCCCGCAATTGGTTTGACAGTTTTCGGAAAAATACTTAAAAATTTTCGTGGGTTCATTTTATACCTCTTACAATTATTTTTCTCTCAAAAAAGCGTTATTTATTAGAAAAAAATAAATTTTTAATCCATTATTTTTATATACGCGCCAAAACAGCCAGTCATGTGACATTTGTTAGCTGTGACGTCATATTTCAGAATAAAACAAAGCTAACTACGACGCGACGCGACGCGACGGTCCAAGTCATAAGTATATTTTGAGTGGCTTTGGTGGAGTTGGCTTTTTACAGCTTTTTAGGGTTCCGTACCCAAAGGGTAAAAACGGGACCCCATTACTAAGACTCCGCTGTCTGTCTGTCTCCAGGCTGTATCTCATAAACCGTGATAGCTAGAAAGCTGAAATTTTCACAAATGATGTATTTCCGTTGCCACTATAACAACAAATACTAAAAATTAAAAATATATATATATTAAGGGGGGTCCCCATACAATAAACGTGTTTTTTTCGTATTTTTTTGCTCAATATTAAAAACGGTAACAGGTAGACGGTTCAAATTTTCACAGAATATTAACTTGTATATTACCTTTCAAAATAAATAATTAAATATCAATAAAGTAAATATTAAAGGGGGGCTCCCATACAACAAACGTAATTTTTATTTTTAATACGTCATAAATCGTAAAACTTACTACAGGTTTGTACGGAACCCTCGGTGCGCGAGTCCGACTCGCACTTGGTCGGTTTTTTTTTACTGTAATTGAGTAAATTACAGTGAATTACAAGCTACTAAACGTGCGCCGTGCCTATGTGTAGAACGAATATAAATAATTAATTAATATCCTGACAAATTGTTAATACACGTTCCTACAATATTAAGTCCTAAACGTCAAAAGCAGTGGTTAAAGTTAGTCCGCCGAGACCCGGAATTTAAGTCGAATAAATCTGCGATATTATTTTGTAAAGACCAGAAGAAATAAACTTAGCTTGTGATCAAGCAAAAATAAATTAGAACTAACCTAACATTTTCTTCATAAAACATGACATAAAACTAAAAGTAATATAATATACTTATCTGTCACTTTACAGCATTTCTTAGGTCTTTAATACGAGACCTAAGACTCGACTCGATATCGACTCGACTTCGATTAAGTAAATAAAGTTATATACATAAGCAAGTACTATTACTTTGTTTATTTCGGTACTTACACGGAAGTTTTTACATTCCGAAACTAGGCAGAGCAAAATTCAGGATTACACGCAAATGCGACCATAAATGAATCGACTTTAGGCAGATTTGCACTATCAGTTGTAACTATAGCCTGACTCCATTTCATTTAACCCCTCACAATCATAAATTGAAATATTTTAGTGTTCATTTTCCCAACAATACGCAAACATTAGTAAACACGACCGTTTTTTTTTTAAATGTGACGTCACACGATGCATAATCATGTCCGCCCGCGTTTCGCTTCTTGTAATCCACAGATAAAAAATTACATATTATTTATTTTGCTTAAATAAAATATTTACAATTTATTTTAATGCAAAAAACATATCCTATAATTATTGTTAACGTGTAACTATCCTACCAAATCTAACATAATATTTCATATTTTATAGTTGTACAGCTGTCAAGTAGCCAATTGTATCTGAATTCCGCCTGTTTTGCTTTATTATGACCATGTGAACCACATCTCATTAGCTGTTGTTCCGACTTCCGAGTACAAGTACCTACAATAGTAGGGGCAACAGGGATCAGGATAACCGACCTTACTTCATTATATTTTTCTATGATCATTTAAATAGTGAGTTCTTCATGAGATTAACAGTAAAAATATTTGTCGCACGCCTTTCTCTATGTTTGCTTATTTCTCCTTATAAAGTTGCATTCACACGATATAGTACGGCTACAGGGGGGGTCGGTGGGAACAGGTGAGTTTATAAAGAAAATCACAAATTTAAAATTCAAAACACTTATATTTTTGAAGTGAAATTTCTTTAGAATCGTTGTGATTTGAAAATTCGATGAAACGAAAAAGCGTCACCAAAAAGAGACAAACATAATCACAGAACATAATATTCATAATAGGATTTAGCCTGCGAGAGAATTGGATACAATACAAGAATATTTATCTCATTCTCTCGTAAGTAGGCTACTTTTCTCTGAATTTTCACTTCTGCCGTGTGTGAATTGCACACACACTCTTTTTTATTTTAACGTTGCATTATGCTTATTGTATTATTATTAGATTCATATATACACGTTTTATTATTTCCTTTAATAAATATTTTACAGCTATGAAACGTCTTGAAAGGTATTTTCATTAATTACTACGTCAATCATTTAGACAAAGTATATATTATTTTAACGCTCCACTAAAATTTTAAAAATACCGGTGTAATTTCCGCAGATAATTAACTTATTTTAATAATAGACTTATCTTATTTAATAATAATTAATAATATTATGACTAGGTTCGAATATATTTACAATAAATAAATTTATACTAACACTAGCGTTTGCCCGCGACTTCGTCCGCGTGGAATTAGTTTCTTGAAAAGTGAAATTTCAAAAAACTGTGAAAAACATAAAATAAAAGCACCAATAAAAAGTTTCATGGATATAACTTGAACCGTCTATTCAACCTCTTTGGGGGTGAAAGTTCGAAAATTTCTTTCTAAGTACGCCTCTAGAGTGGTCAAGGAAAAATCTCTCCTGTACAAATTTCTGTGTTCATCTGTTTTGGTTGTAGGTTGTCTATCAGTCACTCAGGACAAACCCTTATCTAGTTATTGATGACTGAAAAATGACAATGACTGAATAGTCTCAGCTGAGCCCGAGCACCAGCAGCACGACGAGCGCGCCGACCGCGAGGCACACGATGAGGCCTATCTTCTTCTGTAACAACAAACATAATAATGAATTAATAAAGTGATCTCATGCGCTTTGACTCCTCCAGCGCAATGGTGTACAGTTTAAAAATAAAATGATTTTTATTCAAATAAACTTTTACAAGTGCTTTTGAATCGTCAAATGAATTTACCACTAGTTCGAAATGCCATTCCTACCGAGAAGAACAAGCAAGAAACTCGGCGGTTTCTATCTTTACCTAACTTAAGATTCGATCTATCTATAAGTTAGGTAGATAGATGGACAGAAAGATATCTATCCATCTATCTATTTATCTGGAGCGAATCAAATGCACGCTGTGGATTGCTGTTCTCTTAAAAGAGGAACGCCATTGTAAAAAGGACAACTTCTTAATTAGTTCTAATCGCGTACTATTTGAACAGACTTCTATATACCCCCTAACCTAAAATAAATGTATGTTCTGCGATGTTTGGTAGTTTTCGAGGTATAATTTTTGAAAGTTTTCTCGTGAGATTTCTGAGGGAGTGAGTGTTAAATTTTTTTTCTTTTTATTTAGTGTTTTTTCCAACATTTTTTTGTGAACATGCTTGCTATGAAGTGTGCTACTTTGCATACAAAATTACCATCATAACATTAACCCAAGTCGGAAAATCTTTGGTCGAAAGTGAAAAGTTTACGTTCGACAGAAGTAGAGACGAAAAAAATACTAAAACCTGTCTACGTCACTTCCGACTAATTTCAAAAACTTTTGGGGTTCCTAAGCTATTAACCTATTAGTTAAAAAATTTCGTACTTTAAATTTGTAACTTTTACGTAACCTTGATGTTGCTTAATCGAAAAATATCGATTATTTTCGTAGATAAAAAATTTTCAAAAAAAAATAAAAACCGACTTCAAAAACCACAAACACTAAAAAGTAAAAAATAATTTAATTTATTATGTAAGTATACAAGAGTTAATGTAGTTCTATAATAACATTTTTTGGAGGCGGTGCTAATGTGGAGTCACGTCAACAATAATGAAGAGTAGGTAGACGGTTCATGCGGTTAAAAATACTTAAATTCAAAAATTTCCTACTGCTATTAGCCATAAAATGGTCAAAAATAGGCAAAACTCAATTTTTAACCGACTTCAAAAAAAAGGAGGAGGTTCTCAATTCGACTGTATGTTTTTTTTGTATGTTTGTTACGCGATTTCTCCGCCAATTATGAACCGATTTTGATAATTCTTTTTTTGTTTGGTAGGCCATACTTCAGAGGTGGTCCCATTTTAATTTGGTGAAGATCTGATGAATATCTCTGGAGATGTAGAACGGAACTCCTCAATGGATAAGAGTAAATTGCTCGCGATCAGTGTGATAGTTTTGTTCGTTAGCATATCTAGTTCTGGTTACACACTGTATTTTAAAACAGTGGGGCCACTAAAAATTGTACAGTAAAATATTTTCAAAAAAAATAAAAACCGACTTCAAAAACCACAAACACTAAAAAGTAAAAAATAATTTAATTTATTATGTACTAGATGATGCCCGCGACTTCGTCCGCGTGGACTAAGGTTTTTTTATTCCCGCGGGAACTCCTTAATTTTTCGGGATAAAAAGTAGCCTATGTCCTTCACCGGGATATAACCTACCTCTATAACAAATTTCAGCAAAATCGGTTGAAAAGATGGGCCGGGAAAGCGTAGCAGACAGACAGACAGACAGACAGACAGACAGACACACTTTCGCATTTATAATATTAGTATGGAAGAGTATGGATACAAGAGTTAATGTAGTTCTATAATAACATTTTTTGAAGTCGGTGCCAATGTGGAGTCACGTCAACAATAATGAAGGGTAGGTAGACGGTTCATGCGGCTAATTGGTACCGACTCCAAAAAATGTTATTATAGAACTACATTAACTCTTGTATACATAATAAATTAAATTATTTTTTACTTTTTGGTGTTTGTGGTTTTTGAAGTCGGTTTTTAATATTTTTTGAAATTTATTTATAAGAATCAAATTTTAAGTTCAGAAATTACCGCCTTACCACGTTTTAAGTCCGATTTCTCACAATAATGCCCCCTAAAGTACCAACATTTGTAACTAATAATTGAAGCTTAGAAACCCCAAAAGTTTTTGAAATCAGTGGGAAGTGACGAAGACAGGTTTAAGTATTTTTAATCTTAAGTTGAAAATTCGTCTCTACTTCTGTCGAACGTAAACTTTTTACTTACGACCAAAAATTTTACGACTTGGGTTAATGTTATTATGGTAATTATTTTATTCGGTTATATTTATATTCGGAAAAAAATACTAAATAAAAAGAAAAAAAAATTAACACTCACTCCCTCAGAAATCTCACGAAAAAACTTAAAAAAATTATAACTCGAAAACTACCAAAAATCGCTGAACATACATGAGGTATTTTCTGATAGGTCTAGGTACGAGAAATCTAAATTGTTTCTTTGTATTTCTAAATCCTGTATATATCTTAGATGTAAGCTACTGTGAATACTAGTGGTTCGCCCCGAACTGAGACCTCGCGGTATCCATAGGATAGGTGGTTTTAACTATCTTTACGTTCATAGACATCAATACTATCAGTAGACTATTTTTTTATTTCACGTAAGATGGTGCTAACGTCTATTATTTGTAAGCACAAACGAATAAACTTTTACAGAGCGCCATCTATTGACATCATTGTGAAGTTATGTTAAAAATACTGAAGCTCATTAAAAATTAAATAATTTCGTTTCCTTAAAATATTTATCTAATTTTAGTATTTGTTGTTTAAGTACAGGATATAATTAAAATAATGGATCAAGTTTCAGGCTCAGCCTTTCAGAAAATTGAGAGTTCTGCCGAGCGATCGCGTAACTTCTGCATCAATCATTGTTACAGTATCAATTGATGTAATTGGCTGAATTTATGGCATTCTTGCTGCGTCAATGGATTATGTCCAATAGTGGAAGAGTGTTAATCAATCAGAGGTGATTGCGATGTATCAATGATTGATGCAGAAGTTACGCGATCGCTCGGCTGAGGTCAACATTGGACGTTAGAATATCTCCACTTTGAAAGCCCCCCATCTCGTCAATTTAAGGGGAAAAATTTAAAAAAAAAAAATTTTTGACTCTATTCCTAATTATCTTTAAAATGATATACCGCAACCCTATGTAACGCTATAAAAAATATTTTACTTCGCATTCGCTTCTGTGAGAGCCCCCCTGAAATAAAGATTTTTATAACTTTTTAAGCCATATTCGGCTGGAGGCCATCGGTTTACATATTATATTTAAATTTGAAGTAATTACGTTCAGTAATTCAGAAGTTATAAGGCTCTGACAGACGGACGGACGGGCAAGTGCAAATTCACTGAAGTAGACTCAGAGACTTTCGCTTCGCTCGGTCAACAATTCAGTATGGTCATTGATGTAGAATTTTAGTAATGAGTATGGTAGTTATTTTTTAGCATTTAAATTTGTAACATAATATTAACACAATTTTAACATTTGAATAGTATAATATTATATTAAAACAGTAAATTCCTAAAATATTTATATATGACATCAATAAGGTAATTCTATCGACTTCTAATTTTAAAACTCAGCACGTCTAATATATTTCTGTCTAAAAATGTTGTCTGATAGGACAGTTGTTCATATCTAGAATAGATGGCGCTGTCTACTTTTATCTCGCGGTATTATTTTTTTATTTTTAAGATAAGTGTTAAATATAGTTCGGGGTTTTAAAATGCCCATTAATATTGCCTCGGTAGTGTCATGAACAAAGATTAATTTAAACTCTTCCTATCATCTAAATGTAAATTGTGTCATATGGCTCACAAATATTAGGAACCGCTGACGGCAAATGTTTCACTGAGGTTCTGTGGCCAAAAAAATATTCTGCTTGATTTATAATTTCCCGTTCTAATCTGGTGGTGCGGCGATGGCGTTGCTCGCAGTTATGATGCGACTATTCTACCGCTCGTGGTCGCCGCCGCAGCGAGTCGTACCTTCCTGCTCTTCCGCCGGCTGACGGTGCCCTGCAGCAGCTCGCGGCCGCCGCTCTCCACGTGCTCAGTGGCCTGCAGCGCGAAGTACTCCACGCTGTCGAGCTGCTCCTGCTGCAACACACAGGCGAGGGGTATCAGTGCAGCCGTCACGCTGTTGCTGCAGCGAGCAGCACGCGGCAGCACGCGCGCCAGCTCCTCGCGTCGCCGCCGCCGTCTCCGCGTGCAGCTGCAACACGACACGCGCGCTGTCGCCGCAGCGAGCAGCACGCGGCAGCACGCACCTGCGCGGCGACGAGGTGCGCCAGCTGCAGGAACAGGTCGCGCACGCCCTGCAGCGAGCGCTCCACGCGCGCCAGCTCCTCGCGCCGCGCCTCCGCCTCGCGCAGCGCCAACCGCGCCGCCGCCGTCTCCGCGTGCAGCTGCAACACGACACGCGCGCTGTAGCTGCTGTCTGCCGGCTGCCGGCTGCCGTGAGGCACCGCCCGTGACAGACGTTGTATCGTTTATCTACCTACTTAATCTTTTTTTGTGTGCTTTTACGAACAATCTCTGGGGACGCGCAGTCGCGGCATCGCCAAACGCATAAATAGCGGGAAAAACTCTCACGACCGAGCAGAGGTTAGTCGCAAGACTGACGGCTCTATGTGATGTCCGAGGCACGGAGGTGAAACACTGCCGCCTTCCTAAACCTACCGAGAATATCTTATCAGAAAACCTCGGGAATCGAACCCGAGGCCTCTGTGGTCTCCTTTTGCGACGTGGTCATGCTCAAAAAAGAGATTGTTGAGCGGGAACGAGAACGTACCAATCCCGCTCGGAGACGGAGGCAGCATGGCGGCACCGACCGACGCCCTGATCAAAATATACATTATACAGGGACCTCGGAGTCGCGAGCGGCTGAAAGTGGGGCTTCGGCTGCTGCGCATATATATGCGACTCCATGATTCATGATTGATTCATTAAATCAGGGATTACATCACCCAGAACGAGCTAAATGAGCATTGTGCAAGGGAATCTTCGGCGCATGTTCTTTGAGAGTTCCCAGGGATTCCCATTATGCTCAGAGGATGGCCACCGAGGACGTTTTAGTGGGTAAAAATCCCACATCACCCGCACTCTCCCCCAGGAGATCGGGTATCTAAAGAAGATTTCCCCCTCGTTAAAGAAAGAAAGGTATCCGGGGCACGAGCCAGTGGCATAGGGCTCGCAGCCACACCTACGGAGCAAGCAACAACGAAGAGGCATCAAGTGTTGCCGCATGTACACGGCCAGGTGGCAGGTAGAAGCATTCCGCGGGTCAGACACTTACGTTATCGACGAATAAGGCTATATTGTTTGATTCCAGCAGGTGTTCACATTCTTCTTCGGATATCATGAGATTCGCTGAAAAAAGTGAACATTTTATTAGCTATGTCATGTGAATAAAATCAAAATCTATACATTTTAATCTGTGATATTAGTCTTAGATTCGGTAGAAATAGAGAGAAGTCGACAATAGCGGGTGTCCGGCTTCACAGCTCGCGCGCGGCGAGCAATGAGTCAGCGCGGCTCACGCCGGGGCGGGCCGCTAGTGCGAGGCCGGTGTCTGAGCGGCGTTCGTTGACTCCGTTTTCAGTTCCTCGAATCTTACTCATAATTACAAGAACAGTTAAGCAATTATCGACAGATTGCAATCACTTGGAATAAGAAAATATGGACTAAAATTGGCACTCGTGTGCTTCAAATCTGAGGAAATGTAGTTGAATGACAGAAAACCTAATAGGTTGTATCGAATATCGAGTTTTGGAGCTTTCGAAATCAGTATTAATGAGAAATTTTATAAAGTAAAGCAATGTTTATTTTAAACATTGGCCAAATGCCAATGTACATTTTTAGAGGCAAATAATGCTATTAAATAGAAGTCTATTTAAAAAGAACCCATTATTATTAATTAATAAATTATTGAAGTTATAATTTTATTTTATTTGTTTTATTTTATTGGTTTGCCAACAGATAATACACAATCACAATAAAAAATAACAAACACATAGAAAACAATTTTGAGTGTACACCCAATTACTGGCAAGCCGGCATGCGTATATCTGGCGGTCTACTCTCTTTCTCTAAAACGAAACTTCGCAAACAAACGAACGAAATTTCATTAGCTCCTCTCCTACATAATATTATCTCTATGCTCCTCTCTATTTCGTTTTCGTACACGCAGACGAAGTACGGATCCATAGACAATTTTCGTGACCGATTGGATTGAACGATTTTGTGTGGGTCTAATAACCGACTAATTACGTTCGTTTGCGAAGTTTCGTTTAAGAGAAAGAGAGTAGACCCCCTGATCTCGCAAGTGCGGGGTCACCAGTTAGTTAACAAATTGCGTTAAACTTAACAATAGGCAGAATATTTAACAATAAAATGTCAAAAAAAAACACAAACATAATATTATTATGTTTTATCTTATTTGTGATCCGATGTACCTAACTAATATGGACTGGAATAACTAATATGGACTGGAATCGATGTGTCCTTCGGAGATTCCCGGCTCTCACTATAGTAAATTAATATATCGGTACCGAGGGGGATATTCAGCACTATATTATAACATCTCGCATTAACAACTGTAAGGTCAAGAGAAGAGAGAAGTCTGAGAGAGTCAGAGAAGTGTATAAAGACAGTAGGTGGGTGTCGTACTGAGTTTGAGCTGTTCGCGCAGCAGGCGGTGCTGCTGGTCGCGCAGCGCGTGCAGCGCGGCGGCGTGCCGCGCCAGCGCCGCGTCGCACAGGCGGCGCGTGGCCGCGTACTGCAGCCGCGCCATGCGCGCCGCCGCGCCCCCGCCGCCGCCGCCGCGCCGCGCGCGCGCCTCCAGCTGCCGCAGCGCGCCGCACGCGCGCAGCCCCAGCGCATGCGACGCCGTCGCCAGCGCGTCCAGCTGCTCCTGCAACTCTGCGGGTCGGCCGCACGAGGGGAAGGCAACACAGAAATGTTAGCTTGGAATTTCTGGTTGTCTTCACATATATTATGCTCTACAATAATATAAAAATGTAAACGCAAGAACAACTCTACTGAAAGACGGCAAACACAATGCAGCCTCGTGATCAGACATGTCTAGCATATTTTACTGGTACGCTATATTATCGGCTCTCTCTTTTTACGATTTGAAACTAAAACCATCCCTGGAAAGTTATATACTGAGCAGCTATCACCACGATATACAGCTCGTGCAATGGAGGCGCACGAGAGACCGATGCATATGCTGGTGGAGCGCACGGGTGTGACCAACGCGAGAGCCACCTGACGGTGTCCCGAGCTACACTCCGATAATTCCTCGGCAACCTGGATGGCCTGCTATATGTTTCTTGAATGAGCTCGGATGACTTTAGATAAGATGCCAGCGAAGAGAGGCACTGCACGTCTAGAAACTTGGAGTGTTCGAAATCTCCTACAATAGTGCAGTGCAGTGGTAGTCAGTACTCACGCCTGTTGGTGGTGTAGGTGGGGATGAGCTGCGTGTTGCGCTCGATGTCCAGGATCCAGCGCCGCACCGGCTCCACCTGCGGGATGCGGCCAGGAGTCAGGACACACATACTCACGCCTGTTGGTGGTGTAGGTGGGGTCCGCGTGCAGGCGGCGGATGAGCTGCGTGTTGCCCTCGATGTCCAGGATCCAGCGCCGCACCGGCTCCACCTGCGGGATGCGGCCAGGAGTCAGGACACACATACTCACGCCTGTTGGTGGTGTAGGTGGGGTCCGCGTGCAGGCGGCGGATGAGCTGCGTGTTGCGCTCGATGTCCAGGATCCAGCGCCGCACCGGCTCCACCTGCGGGATGCGGGACGGACACGCTGAGGCGGGTGTTGCGGACACCAATCTTACTACTTCATCCGCGTTGTGTATATTTTGACGCAACCAAAAATGCGAGATCGGTATCATTGATCACGGTCATAGGTACATATATGGCAGTCCACTATGTTCGATAGGGGACATCAATTCAAATCGGTAACCGGGCTAATCGAGCTCGGTGGTCCTTTCGTCTTCCCTGATGCCTCCAAATCCCTTACTCATAGTAAAGTCGCATACAGGTGGATTTGAGAATTAATCACCGCCCTATGTTATACAATAATTAGGTTTCATACCAAAATTTCCTCAAACATTTTAGAGATTAATGGAAAGAGGTCACGACCGACATCGGATGGACCACGTCTAGATCTGTGAGTAATGCGAGTGACGTCACGGAGCGCGGTCGCAGTACAGTACGAGTGACAGCGTCTCGCCTTGAGCACGTTACAGCGTTACAACTCAGCGGAGGACATCTGCCTTCGCGATAAACAAACGACAAACACTACATCACCCACTAATCGGTTGTGTAAACATTAACGTTCACTTCTTGCATATTATTCCAATGTATCTTCAAAGTTAATGTGTTTAGAGTATTGGTAATAATATGCTATTGAATGGTAGTACCAAGTTAACAACCTAAGCAATGGGAGTTATCTACGTCAATTCTTTTCTTAATCTCCTTTAATCATTGGAGAAAAATCTAAATTCTTTAAGCACCCGTCTATCTGATCCTAAATCTACTAAGTATTTAACTTGGCCTTTTACTTAGGTACGAGTAGGTATAGGTACAGATGACCCGTGGTGGATAACCTTCGTCCGCGCCACGTCTCCGACCTTTGTTATTTGGGCATTATAAATAGTAATTATTACAATGAAATAGTAGAACTAGCGGCATAATGTGTGTAGAATCAATTAAATTGAGGTGTAGTAACTATGACGTAGGTTAGATTATTATATAAGATGTATATCTTAGATCGTAAGTGATTAGTAATAAAAGGTATTCAGCAATGATCAGTCGTTTGCCATAACATCCCAACTTCCCCTCATGGCGACCCGTGCCATATTTGGGGCGCGCGACGCGGTATCGTGTTTCGGCTCCGAAGTAATAATATGTAATCGACCTGTACAATAATTACTGTGTAAATGTGGACTGATATTATTTATTTAAAATGTGTCGCTCAAATGTCGAAAAAGAAACAGTTTTCCTAAATCAAAATGCGGCAGACTCAAATAATGCCCATATGGAGCAAATGAAAATGCATTTATCGACTATTAGCATTCTACTGATAGCAATCTGCGTTATCCTGGCCATTGGAATTTTATATTTCGCATGGAGGCAGTACAAAAAGTGTCACCACAACTGGATAAGGAACCAGATCATTCAAAATAGCCTGCGAAGATCGTTCAACCGCCCCTCCAGAGCAATTCGTGGCGAAGAGCAAAATATTGAGATGAATAATTAATTAATAGAGGAAATTTTATGGCACTGCGCCATAGATGGTGGTGTTATGCGTGGTGTGTGTTTATTTCAAAGTGGATAAAACTTAAGTTATGAAAAGTGAGTTCGGTACGACGCGACGTCAAAAGACAATTAGTTGAGGAATGGAAAATGAGTTATTACAATGCTTAGAGGATATTAAATTAGTAAGAAAATATTTAGTTAAGAAAGGAAAATCTCGGTACAAAGGTAATGTCATAAAAAATAAATTATGTGAGGCTGAAATTATTTATGAGAAAAGTAAGGAATTAATCAACCTATTATCTGATAAGCAAGGATTGAAGTCTGATCTTTTGAAATCTTTATGTTTAGTAAATGATGAAATAAAATCTTGTTATTCACACATTATTAATTTATGTACTCATATTAAATCAGATAGCGGTAGTGATAGTGAATCTAGCTTGAATTTAGAATCAATCATGGAGTTCGAGCTCAAAACGGCGTGTAATTTGATTCCAGTGTTGGATGGTGACCAACAAACCATCAGCCATATAATTGACTCGATAGAAATGTACTCGGATATGTTGTCAGCATCAGGTCAAAAGTTGCTCATTAAATTTATTTTAAAAAGTAGATTGACACAAAATGCGAAATTACGTATGGCATCCGATTACACTTCTATGACCGATCTTATTAAAGATTTAAAAAGCACCTTGTTGACTAAAAAATCAGCCACGGCCATACAATCGCGGCTGCAAAACATTTCACAAGGTTACCGTACCATAGAACAATTCGGTACCGAAATTGAAAAACTCTTTTCGGATCTAACTATATCCCAGGCAGATAATAATACCCAGAACTACGCTGTTCTTAAACCGATTAATGAGAAACTCGCGATAAAACGCTTTTCAGATGGTCTCCGAAACGCAAGGTTGAGTACGATCATTTCAGCACGAAATTATGAGCATCTGAATGAAGCTATCCAAGCCGCCAAGGATGAGGAGTTGTCGTCGGCTACATCTTCGTCAGAAAATGTCATGCAGTTTAATCGTCGTGGTAGAGGTAAGTCTCAAAATAATCATTTTGGAAGTTCGGGACGATTTTTCAATCAGCGAGGTCATCGAGGGCACTATTACAATCATCAAAATCCTAATAATTTTATAGGTAATCCTAACAGTTATCCAAATAATTACGGCAGAGGAAATTTCGGCTACTCACGTAGTAGACCGTTCCATCATTCTCGTGGCAATGGTAGAGGTTCATATTATAATAATAATTCGACTCGTGGACGAAATTACCAACATTCGAACGAGAATCGATCGAGCTATAAAACTCGTAGTAGTGGTAATCCACATCGAGTATTTTATACTAATGAATCTGATAAGAACGAAACAATAAATTCGAATACCAACGAAATGCAGTTTTTTCGATCTTAAGCATACCATTTTGGCATTAAAGGGCAAAGCAAAATTTTTAGGTTTGTACTTTGGCAATAGAAAATATTATTTTTTGGTAGATACTGGAGCAAGTTTGTCCGTAATAAAGAGAGATACATTACCCTGTAACAGTACACTCATAAGAGATGAGACTATCATAAATGGTATTGGGGGTCAGATTCACTCATCTGGGTTCATCGAAACTTGTTTGGCTCATCGTGATGATAAATGCAATGTGATAGACTTTAATATCAAGTTCTATGTTTTCAATAACATACCATTTACGGCGGATGGAATATTAGGTTTAGACTTTCTGTGTCGCTATGCATCGAATATCAACTTGAAGACAAATATCATCACCCTATCTAAATATGGAGTGGAATATTATTTAGAACTTCTTGACAGCATAGACTATTCAAATGAAATGTTACACATTCCAGCGCGAAGTGAGTCTATTCACTATTTACTTTTAAATATTGACAGCGGGAAAGATTACGTTATCCATAGCAAGCAATTGGCGGAAAATGTTTTTCTAGCGGGATGTATAGGAAGAATAAAAAATAACAGATTACCTGTTAAAATTTTAAACACTAATGAACACGATGTTCAATTACCAATGTTTCAACCTGAGATATGTTCCCTTGAAAATTATAATTTATGCAATTTTGAATCTAATAATAACAGTTTAGAACGGGCAAAACTTCTATTGAATATTTTAAAATTAAATCATTTAAATTCAGAAGAGCTAAAATCTATTCAAGATTTATGTGCTAAGTATTCAGATGTTTTCTTTTTACCCGGTGACAAATTAACAACTACAAACATTTATGAGCAATCCATAACCTTGAAACCAAACACAAGTCCGGTATATGTGAAGCAGTATCGGTTGCCTCATTCTTTGAAGAATGAAGTTAATAAGCAAATTCAAAAAATGATTGATAGCGATATTATAGAAGAAGCAAAGAGTGAATGGTCGAGTCCAATTTTATTGGTTCCAAAGAAGAGTGAAAGTGACAAGAAATGGCGACTAGTAGTTGACTATCGGAAGCTTAATGACTGCATAGTGGATGATAAATTCCCGTTACCAAATATTACCGAAATTTTGGACTCTCTCTCTGGTTCAATCTACTTCTCACATTTAGATCTCAATCAAGGATATTACCAAGTAGCTTTAGATAAAAAGAGTAGGGAATATACTGCGTTTACTACAAATACTGGTCAATATCAGATGAAAAGGTTGCCTATGGGACTCAAAACAAGTCCAAGCGCTTTTAGTAGAGTTATGTCAGTCGCTATGTCTGGGTTAACGTACGATAAATGCTTTATATATCTTGATGATTTAGTGGTTTTTGGAAGAAATTTAGATATTCATAATAAAAACTTAACAGATGTTTTAGAAAGACTTAGAAAAATTAATTTAAAATTAAATCCAGAGAAATGTAATTTTTTGAAAAAAGAAATTCTTTATTTAGGACATTTAGTATCAGAAAATGGCGTTTTACCCGACCCAGCTAAAGTTGAAATATTACAAAAATATCCCGTACCAACTACTACAGATGAGGTAAAAAGATTCGTGGCATTTTGTAATTATTATAGGAAGTTTGTTAAAAATTTTGCAGATATAACTTACCCTTTAAACAAATTAACTAGGAAATACGAACCATTTATTTGGACTGATGAATGTCAAAAGGCATTCGATACACTAAAACATGCTATTGATAACTCCACCTATATTGGAATTCCCAGATTTTTCAGAAAATAGCGAATTTGTCATTCAAACGGATGCGTCAGGAACAGCTGTTGGAGCTGTCTTGTGCAATAAAAATATGAAACCAGTAGCATATGCTAGTAGACCACTCAATAAAGCAGAACTTAACTATCCGACTATTCAAAAAGAGTTAGTTGCTATTGTGTGGGCTGTAAAATACTTTAGACCCTATGTCTACGGTAAAACATTCACAATATTAACGGACCACAAACCTTTAATATATTTATTCTCAGTGAAAGATCCATCAAGTAGACTTCTTAAATTTAGACTAGCATTAGATGAGTATAATTTTAAAATTAGGTACGTGAAAGGAAAGGACAATAGCGTTGCAGATGCATTGTCTAGAATAAGTATAACATCAGACACATTAAAACAAATGAATGAAGATATTATGTTAGTTATGACTAGAGCGCAGAAAAGACGTTTAGATTTGGACAATCAATTGAATCAAAGTACACCTAATACTTTTAGTAATGGAGACGACACGTGGCCTGATCAACCACAAGTAGTTGAAGTGCTAAAATTACCAAGTAATTCAGTAGAAATGACTTTTATAGAAAATAACGAACTTAATAAATTAAAAAGACAAAATGATGTTGACACGGAAAAGGAATGTTTTATTTATAGTAAGCGAAGAATGACAATATTTATTAATCTTAACTTTAGGACACTCTTTACGCAAGCCGAATTTGTGACTAAGTTAGGAGAATTTTGTAAAAATATAAATATTAATGAGCTATGCATAGTGAGAAAAAAGGAATATGAAAGTTTTATTAAAGATGTACTGAAGGAAATAAAAGATAGGAAGGATTGGACCGGTCCCCGTATTTATGTATTAAGGGGAGTTAAAAGGATCGATAGTGAGGAAGAAAGAAACTATATTTTACATGACTTTCATTTACTACCCACTGCAGGTCATGCAGGTGTGCGTAGGATGACTAATAATATTAAAAGAAAATTTTACTGGCCAGGCTTAGACAATGATGTAAAGGAATTTGTTAGCAAATGTATGAAATGTCAGAAAATGAAGCATTGTAGGTATGTCAAGGCGCCCATGGAGATAACTACAACGGCTACACATTCTTTCGAAAAGGTCTATCTTGACGTCGTAGGTCCTTTAGAACAAGACATTGAAGGTAATCGTTATATTTTAACACTGCAGTGTGAGCTAACTAAATTTGTAGAGGCATATCCTTTGAAAAACAAGGAAACTGTAAGTATAGCAAAAGCATTTGTTTCTAATTTTATTTTAAGATACTCGACACCAGATACTATCGCAACTGATCGTGGAACGGAATTCGTATCTTCAGTTATGGATCAGGTATGTAAGCTTTTAGGTATAAATAAATTGACATCTACATCGTATCGCCATCAATCCATTGGTGCACTTGAAAATGCACACAAGAATTTAGGTGCGTTCTTACGAATACAGTGCAATGGTCAAAAAGATACATGGAGTCAATGGCTACCATTTTGGTGTTATAGCTTTAACAATACTGTTCATACTGAAACAAAATACACACCGTTCGAACTAGTATTTGGAAGACCTAGTGTAATACCATCTAGAGTAAGTCAATATATAGAACCATTATATAATCCAGAAAATTATCCTTTAGATCTTAAGTATAGGTTACAAGTAGCACATCAGGATGCACGTAACAATTTACTTTTAAGCAAACATAATCGTAAACAATCTTATGATAAGTATAAAAATAATATTTCATATAATAATGGAAAATTGATATTAGTTAAGAATGAAACAGCTAGTAAGTTAGATCCACAATGGGATGGACCATATGTCGTTTCTGAAGATTTAGGAGTTAATGTTAAAATTATAAAAAATAATAAAGATTATTTAGTGCATAAGAATAGAACAAAGCCATGTATAACATAAATAATATTATCTTGCAAAAAAAAAAAAAAAAACATAAATGTATTGTTTTTTTTTTCACTCGCCCCTGAGGTGAGGTGTAGTAACTATGACGTAGGTTAGATTATTATATAAGATGTATATCTTAGATCGTAAGTGATTAGTAATAAAAGGTATTCAGCAATGATCAGTCGTTTGCCATAACATCCCAACTTCCCCTCAAAATGTAGTGTCCGCGAATAGATCGTCCGGACGCGGGCGCGCGGCGTAAACAATTAATAAGCATAATTAGCACGACGAGGCTGAGCGCGGCCGCTACGAGTAGCTGCAGCACACGCGCGCCGCACGGCTGATCGTGACGCGCCAAGCCAATACACTGCGCTAAGGAATCAGAACGTTCGTTTCCTACGGTGCAGTGGTAGGTTTCTTTACAGCGTCACTACTCACTACTGAACCGTGGCGTACCAGGTCGGATCGACTGTGCAGTTACGAATACGAATGTTCTTATTAGGAGCGGTCCATTTCGGCAGCGCGTGCTGCAGTGCTTTTGGCTCTGGCCAGAAAAAGACACAGTAGGTATTTCTTCCGCTGTCGTCCTCTTCATAGAAGCGTAGACGACAGAGCCTTTTGCCACAGAAGTAAAGAAGTCAGCTGCTTCTTGTATGACGTGTTGTAGTTGTACGTAAGAGCGACCGTGCACAGAGAGTTTTAGCCGAAGATTGTTGCTAGAGAAGTTGACAGTTCAAATGACAATGACAATGACGTGGTGTGGGGGTACCTCTGCGAGCAGCTCGTCGATGTCCGCGCTGAGCGGCGCGGGTGCCGCGGGCAGCACCGTGTCGCGGTACACGCCCGCCTGCTGCGCCAGCTGGAACATTACAAACACTCAAATTTCTCTTTTTCTTTCTTGTAACTCTTCCTGATTTCTCAAAAACTATCTTGGCTAGAAACGTCGTTACATTTTTCGGGTAAAGTTAATATTAGCTTCTATCAACTCAAATTATTTCAGATTTTTAACTTGCAATCTTAGAAGCTAGGGAAGGTAGAAATTCGGTTATTTTTCACTATAAGTATAAAAATTCTTTCCAAAAAACCGACTTCCGAAGCCACTGTAAAGTAAAAAATAATTTTGATTTCTACACACTATGTTGAAGTCGGGCGAGCCTGACGCGTCAACTTTGCCTATCTTTGTTATACTCGCCCGACTTCAACATAGTGTGTAGAAATCAAAATTATTTTTTACTTTACAATGGCTTTGGAAGTCGGTTTTTTGAAAAGAATTTTTATTTTTAACTTTTTAGTGTAAGTACTCTAAATCCGCACGGCTTAGAAGTGCAGTACCCTGCAGCATCAGAGTTGAGGAGTTGGGACTTGGGTTTAAGTATGAAGTCGTTGCTTGACACCTACAATATGAATTCAACATAAAATATCCTAATCGCTATGTTTCAGGAGTTGAGGAGTTGGGACTCAGAGTTGAATCGTATACACGTGACTTGATACCTACTATATGAATTCACCATCGTAATTTCCTAACTCCCTAGTTTTGAAATTTCATGTTTTTCGTGTCCATCAAAAATCAAATAAATATTACTCGTATAAATGCGAAAGTTTGGATGGATGTATGGATGTTTGCTACTCAATCACGCCCCCAACGGCTGAACGGATCTGGATGAAATTTGGCACAGAGATAGATTATAGTCTGGAAAACACATAGGCTACTTTTTATCCCGGAAAATTAAGGAGTTCCTGCGGGAACCGAAAAACCTCGATCCACGCGGACGAAGTAGCGGGCATCAGCTAGTCGTTGATAAATACTTCGTATCCTTTTTCCACCGACAATGCCCACATTATAGAAGAACTAAGACCAATAGGTGTCCGCTTGTGGTGAAATGGGCAGGAAACGTATATAAATTACACTCATTTGAAATAGCGAATGTCACATTTCTGAATTTGTCATGACTCATGACAATTAGTTGTTGACAATCATTATTTAACGGGACCAGGGAATGATTTTTGCAACTCAATTTTGAAATGGCCAACAATTTGACTGATATACTAAATATGTGATTATTAATTAGGTATTTTGATATCGTTTTTGGATCTTGGTCTCAGCGTAAATAACTCTATTAGAACTCGAAACTTCCGTGATTATTACTTAAGTACTGTACCGCTGACTAGGTAGTAGGTAGTAGGTAGTAGGTAGTAGGTAGTAGGTAGTAGGTAGTAGGTAGTAGGTAGTAGGTAGTAGGTAGTAGGTAGTAGGTAGTAGGTAGTAGGTAGTAGGTAGTAGGTAGTAGGTAGTAGGTAGTAGGTAGTAGGTAGTAGGTAGTAGGTAGTAGGTAGTAGGTAGTAGGTAGTAGGTAGTAGGTAGTAGGTAGTAGGTAGTAGGTAGTAGGTAGTAGGTAGTAGGTAGTAGGTAGTAGGTAGTAGGTAGTAGGTAGTAGGTAGTAGGTAGTAGGTAGTAGGTAGTAGGTACTAGGTACCTATGCATCTTGCTGCAAATGCAGTATTTGTTATTGCAGTAATAATGAAAATTGTTTTTTTGAGAATGGTTAACTGAGAGAAATATACCTAGTTGCATAGGTGTCGATAGTTATCACTTGCTATCGGTAATCGTCGCCAGTCTAATGCCGAAAACGTGTCAATCTCTATGATAACAATATTATACTACTTAACTATGAAGCTATTGTTTTGTACTGTGGAGGAAATACTAACATCGCTACTATTATTATTATTATGTTCGTGTTTTTGAATTATAATCCTTTTTTAGGGACGTCAAGACACGTAACCTGAAACTGTCATTTTGAAATAATACTGATTATGATGAACCGTGAACCTTCGCACCCACGAACCAATCCGCACCATTTGCAGTGTACCGCGTCTGTATTAGATCGCACAAACACAACAAATTATAAGTAGCTACTCCTTCCCGCCATAATGACTGAACCGATTTAGCTGAAATTTGGAATGGAGATAGATTATACCCTGAATTAAATTGTATCCCGGTAAATTGAAGAGGGAATCCCGCGGGAAACTTAATCCACGCGGATGAAGTCGCGGGCATTATCTAGTAAATTAAATTGTTAGTTTACCTACAATTGCCTTGAAGTATGTCATTGCATTAAAGTGCAATTAATAATTTGTTTAGGTTCAGTTGATAACGTTTGCTACTGCGTACGATACGTTAGTATTTAGTAATTAATATTGTTTGTAATTAGTGTTGAAACAGCATAGTCTGTTGAAGCCTAAAAGACTTAATCGACTCGTGTGTAGAATTGTAAACCAAAATAACATTATCTGTGGAATTGCTGTCAACTTGATATAAGGTATTATCTATGCTCTCTCTGTCTCTTGCAATCGAAGTGTCTCGCCGTTCAATTTATACTTTGATTAAAATCTGCTTGTTTTCACATAATTTCTTTCCTTTTTGGCCTATAAACCCTTCAGGTTATGTGGTCCAGTTATTATTCTGAGCGTGTAAATCATATTTTTTGAAATAAGTGAAAATTGTAACCGGCGGCAAAGTAGGTCAAAAGTCATTGACCGCGTGCACTCATACCTCGATAATGGCGATGTCAAACTCAAATAATTCAAATATCTGGCAAACCATTGAAAAACTTAAAGGTGCTAACGACTACCATAATTGGAAATTTCAAATTAAGATGGTTTTAGTGCATGAAGACCTGTGGGACTGCGTAGTGTCGGAAAAAATTACTGACGCCAAAAAGGACTTAAAGGCCCTTGCCAAAATATGTCTTGCGGTAAGCACTGCAGCTTATCCACACGTGCGTAATGCACGAAGTGCATACGAGGCTTGGCAGAACCTTAGCCACGCCTATGAAGACAAAGGACTATGCAGGAGGTTGGGTCTACTGAGGAGCCTGTTTAATGTCAGGTATGCAGATTGCGAGAGCATGGACAACTACTTGTCAAAAATTTTTGAAACAACTCAGCAGTTGGCTGATATAGGATCCCCCCTGGAAGATGATTTTGTAGCAGTAATTATGCTAAGCGGCCTGCCTGCGGAGTACGATCCTTTGATAATGACATTGGAAAATAATAACTTGAAACTATCGAGTGAGGTAGTAAAGGCGAAATTACTGCAGGAGCAACAGAGGCGACATGGAGGAGAGAGTGAAGTCACAGCATTAGCAGCGAGAAAGGTGATCCGCTGTTACAAGTGTAAAAATCTTGGACATTTTTTAAAAAATTGCCCTTTGTTGAAAGGAGAGGCTCGTCAATCCGGTAAGAGGAAAGATAGCGTGCCAAGAAACAAGGACAAAGCGTTGCTGACTGCGCTCTCAGTTGGGATTCAAGAAGGGATGTGGTACATTGATTCAGGAGCCACAAATCATATGTGTAATGACCAGACTTTATTTCACGAATATGTGCCTATTGACCCAATTAATGTAAACATTGCAAATGGAGAAAAATTATCTGCAGTAGGTAAAGGTAAAGTAAAAATTCAATTGTTAAATTGTGAAAAAACAATTAGTGATGTCTTTTATGTACCTAACCTTGCAGCAAATCTTCTCTCTGTAAGCTCAATGACCAAGAAGGGATTTAAGATAATTTTTGACTGTAAAAGTTGTAAAATAATAGATTGCGATGATGATAGTATAGTAGCTATAGCCAACCACATCAATAATGTGTATCAATTAAACATATTATGGTGTGTTAAGAGTAAATTAGCTTCAGAAAGTGCCACTTATTCCATGTGTTCTGTTTCTGATTCTGTAGCAAATTCACAGGTTTCTGAGATGACAGGGAACACAAACGAAGTTGGATTGTTAACATTAACTTCTGGGAAAGGGACATCGGGCTGTAAGTCAACTCAGGAGACTTGGCATAGGAGGCTAGCTCATCTCAATTCTAGGAGTATGTACCTATTAAAAAACGGAATGGTTACAGGTATAGATTATGATGATACTAACTATCAATCTTGTATAGCTTGTGTTAAGGGGAAGCAGACTAGAGTCCCTTTTCCTAAGAAGTCTCAAAGTAGGTCAGGAGAAATTTTAGGGCTTGTTCACACTGATTTATGTGGGCCAATGTCTAAGTCTTCTTTCGGAGGTGCCAAATATTTTTTGACTTTCACCGATGATTGCACAAGAAAAACATATATTTATTTTCTTAAATCTAAAGGTGAGGTTTATCAGAGCTTTAAAGCATTCAAGGCTCTTGTTGAAAACCAGACAGGTCAGAAAATAAAAATATTAAGAAGTGATAACGGTCGTGAATATGTTAATAATGAATTACAGGCATTCTTGAAGCAGCATGGTGTTGTTCATGAAACAACAGTGCCTTACTCTCCAGCTCAAAACGGTGTCAGCGAGCGGGCCAACAGGACCATCATGGAGAAAGTGAGATGCATGCTGCAAGATGCGGGGCTAGATGGGCGGTTCTGGGCTGAAGCAGCGCAGACAGCTGTGTACATTAAGAACAGGACACCCACAAAAGCTGTAATGGGTATGACACCAGAGGAAAAATGGACCGGGAAAAAGGTAGATATTAGTCATTTCAAAATATTTGGATGTATAGCATATGCATTAATTCCTCTCAGAAAGAAATTAGATGCAAAAAGTAAAAAGTACATTTTTGTTGGGTACTGTGAGGAAAGTAAGGGGTATAGATTAATAAACCCGGAGTGCCCAAAAACATGCATTAAAGCAAGGGATGTTACCTTTTTTGAAAATCAATTTATTTCAAATAGTAACAATAATATGTCACATGATGATATAATAGATATAACATTGTCACCCAGTACTGTCTCAAATGACAATACTGACAGTATGATAGAGCAAACAGACCTTGAGCCAGAGTCATTCAACAATAATCAGTGTAATACTGAGCTTTTTGACAAAAATCTATCTGATGACATATTAACTAAGTCAAAGCAGAGACGGCAAGAATTTTTTGAGTTAAATGACACTGGTGAGAGGGCATCCACAAGTCCAAGTACAGATAACGTCTCGGATGAAACTTACATTCCAGGCACATCATCAGGCAGCTCCTCAGATACAGACACTCCGAGCTTTGGAAGCATAATTGACATGGACGAGTCTGGATACATGGGGTGCATGCTGAGCTGCAGCGATTATGAACCATTGACAGTACAGGAAGCTATGAATAGCAGGGATGCTGACAAATGGCGTGCTGCAATGCAAGATGAGTATGACTCGTTTACTAAAAATAATTGTTGGACTTTAGTGGATCCTAAGGAGGGACAGAAGCCTGTTAAATGCAAATGGGTTTTCAAAATAAAACGAGATCTTAATGGAAAAATATTAAGATATAAGGCACGTTTAGTTGCAAAAGGGTGTACACAAAAATATGGTATAGACTACCAGGAGACATTCGCTCCTGTAGTTCGCTATTCAACAATTAGAATGCTACTCGCTATAGCAGTTGAATATAACCTAGATATTGACCAGTTAGATGTAAAAACTGCATTTTTGAGAGGTGAACTCAAAGAAAATGTCACGATGGAACAACCAGAAGGATTTGTTATAAAGGGGAAGGAAAATAAAATATATAAGTTAAACAAATCCGTCTATGGTTTAAAACAAGCTGCAAAATGTTGGTATGATAAAATTAACAGTGTGCTAACTAAGAAATTGTTCTTCAAGAAATCTTCTGTAGAACCTTGTGTATATTTTCGTTCTCAGAATGGAAGACTAACCATAATTACTGTATATGTTGATGATATACTGTTATTTACATCTTCACATAAAGATAAGAAGGAAATTAAAGAACAGTTAATGAGTGAGTTTGAGATTACAGACCTTGGAGCAGTTCATGAATTTTTAGGCATGAGAATTTACAAAGATAATGGAATTATAACCTTAGATCAATCTAACTACATAAGAAATGTATTGAAAAGATTCAAGATGGACGATTGTAAGCCAATTGGAACTCCAATGGAGACTGGCATTAAACTTATTAAGGCAGAAAAGTCAGAAAATTGTGAGTACAGAAATCTCATCGGCCATCTCATGTATCTAGCTGTATGTACCAGACCTGACATTGCTCATGCAGTAAGCTTTTTGAGTCAATTTAATGACTGCTACTCTGATGTTCATTGGAAAGCTGCAAAACGTGTTTTGAGGTACTTAAAAGGCACTATAAATTATTGTCTGTTTTTTGAAAAATCAAGTTTAGATGTCACTGGATATGTGGACGCTGATTGGGCATCTTGTGAAGTAGATAGAAAGTCTTACACTGGTTTTGTATTCAAGATAGGTAAATCAGTAGTTGCTTGGGAAAGTCGAAAGCAAAAAACAGTAGCACTCTCGAGTACAGAAGCAGAATACATGGCACTGTCTGATGCTTGTAAGGAAGCCTTATTTATAGGTACTTTCTTTAAAGAATGTCTTGATTTGCATTGTGTAACGACTTTATATAATGATAATCAATCTGCACAAAGGTTGTGTGAGAATTCCATGTTTCATGCTCGCACAAAGCACATAGATGTTAGACATCATTTCATCAGAGATACTATTCATAAAAATTTAATTAAAGTGAAGTATCTATGTACAGAACAAATGACAGCTGACATTCTCACAAAAGCTTTGGTAAAAGATAAATTTGATAAATTTAAATGTCAGTTAAATTTAAAAATTAGAACCTAAGAGCTCATTAAGTAATAATTATTGTTGTATTGTTACGTTCTATTATTTGTATAATGCAGGATAAGGTTCGAATAGGTTTGCTTATTGTTTGATTAATTTATTTTGGATTGTTATGTAGAAATCAAACACTATTGTACTGTGATAGCTCATCTATTGGGACTTGTACTGTAGAATGTGTATCGTTTTGGTTTAAGGGCACATGTTGAAACAGCATAGTCTGTTGAAGCCTAAAAGACTTAATCGACTCGTGTGTAGAATTGTAAACCAAAATAACATTATCTGTGGAATTGCTGTCAACTTGATATAAGGTATTATCTATGCTCTCTCTGTCTCTTGCAATCGAAGTGTCTCGCCGTTCAATTTATACTTTGATTAAAATCTGCTTGTTTTCACATAATTTCTTTCCTTTTTGGCCTATAAACCCTTCAATTAGGTACTTAATATCAACAGGTTTCTTATTTCTTTTACTTTCGAACTACAACAATTGGGAATGTAGGTAGGTAAGTACTTAGTTCTCGTATTTCAAAATTGCACTCATTTAACTACTTTTGTTAATTTGTTTGCGTCATGCGAATGCGAAGTAAAGATGCAACGCCAGCGAGATCGCCGACTCTGTCGCAATAGACGGGTGTAATGTGTTGAAGCTGGTTCCCTGTTCCGTGGGTTCAGGCATTGTTCATAGCATTTGTAACACTTGTGGTACTTCAATAAGAGAACGTATAAGTAGTACCTATTCTATGTTATTACGTCATCGTTTATACATAAACGTACTCGTATTAGCACACTACACGGGGGCCGGCGCACGCCTGCAGTGAGCATACGACTGCAGTTTTTGATAGATTACGATTTATGACTAATATAACATTCCTGGAACAGCGCTGTTCTGTGTAAATACAGGTTGTTGGTATTTATACAGAAGCATTGTTCTGGCTAATATAATGATCAGCTGACATCAGTCAATTGGTTACATGCACCTAATGCTGTTGGTAGATACACCTACTGGTTCCTACACGCGTACCTAGTAGTATCAGATACTCGGGTCCGAGTCTGGTTGGTCGGTGCGCGTCCTCAGTACTCACATGGCGCAGCTCGTCGAGGCGGTCCTTGGTCCGCATGGCGCGCGCTGCCTCCCGCTGGTCCCCGCGCTGTCCCGCGCTGGTCACTGGTCGCCGTCACTCGCGCGTGCCTGCCAGTGCGGCGGTGTGGCGCGCTAGCGGTGCGCTCGCCGCGGTATCTAATCTCGCACTGATAACGCGAGTGATATCACGCGCGCATTAAGGTCAGCCTCCACCTTCCCCGGCCGAGCGGAGGTGTAACGTGCTGTGTGTGCACTGTGCACTGTGCAGTGTACACTGCCCGCGCGCCGACACCGGCGCGTCACGCGGACGCGGGTCACGCCGGGTCACGAGTGAGCGATTTTAAACAATGCGTTTACTAACACTCACAATAATATTATGCATGGTTTATTCGATAGGACAGGCTGCTCGCACATTGGGTGGAAATTCGGAGTGTGGGGTTCCGAGTCGGCTGAAATGTGCATCTTGACGTTTTATAGCCGTGATAGACTAGCCTAGATAGGCCGTGGCTAGTTAGGTACCTACCACCCTACCGGCAAAGACGTGCCGCCAAGCGATTTAGCGTTCCGATACGATGCCGTGTAGAAACCGAATAGGGGTAAGGAATTAATATAACTGCCATGCCCCTAACAGGATAGCCCACTACCATCTTAGACAGCATCATCATTTACCACCAGGTGAGATCGCAGTCAAGGGCTAACTTGTAGTGGATAAAAAAAGACTAGTAGTGATTCAAGTCTTTTGGATTTCCGAGGCACTAAGGTTTGTTTTAGATAATTAAAGCAAATATGTAGATCCTAGTCATAATATATAATAGGTCTAGAGAAAGCTGTTTGACCCCAAGTTACCCAGAGTAGATTAAAAAAAGAAATAACACTAATAGAGTAAGATCCCAGAGCGATCAGACATAACTTATTTTCACATAAGATTAGATGAAACCTTAGGTTCTCAGTGGCGTCTCATGTTCTTTGAATACCTGCGGGCTTGTGGAGCTCGCCTTGCGACACCTGGGCAGGTACCAGGTAAGAAGGGTAACTAAAAATAAGAGTTACTTACTTGACTTAAATTTACATGGCTGATTTTTATATATGTTTTGTAGAATATTATTCTAAAATAGTATCGTAAATAGTAAAATAGTAAGTTTCAGACACTTTCCATGGACCAAAACTAATGGTACCTGGTCCTTTTTACCTCTAAGTAGGTATATTGTGTATACGAGGTATAAAGACAAAGAGCCATTCCTTATCTTTAGAAAGTATTTCTAAATCATATTGAAATACATTATAATAATACACGACTACAACAGCTATGACCGCCTACATGAACCTGAAGGATACATTATTATTCACCCAAATAAACTCGGAGCGCTCGATGCCTTTTAAAATAAAATAGCAAATCTTTCCATGCTGAGTATTGCTTTTTCCTAAGTTTGGATTGGAATTTACTCAATTTTCTATCATGATTGATGGAAAATTGAGTAGGTAAATCCCTAGGCCACAATTATTGGGTTTTTGCCTGTGTCACAAGTGTTTTAGTGATTATTTAATAGAGAATCTTCCAAAAGATTTAATATCCACATTTGCTTTATGATTGGTATGTAACCATTTTAAACTCCCTACTGATCTATGAAAGTAAAAAAGTGCGTCGAATTTTGGTGACGTCACAAGTAGGTAGGTAAGTATTTCATGCAACTTCATGCAAGTTGAAAAATATATTTAATTGATTGATTTGACTAGTACTGTTATCAAATACCCAATTATTATACCTACTTTAGTTTTCACAATCGCCAAGTACTTACTTAAACCTTAACTATCTGCCAAAAAATCAAATTTATTCGTCAGATAAGGTTTAGGCGACCTACTTGGCGATGGTGACACAGGCTCTAAGTAGGTATTATAGGGTTCCTATCATAACTAACATTTGCATGCCAACTGTTTATAATTCAAAAGTTAATTAGGTACTCATGTAATCCACATGCTCGTATTACTACGCAATTAAAACTTACAAGTGCAACAATAATTGAATCTGTCGTCAAATTCCCGCAGAATATGATGTTATAAGATAGGTATAGGTACGTCATCTGCGGGAATTTACGTTTCTTAGAGATCCTAAATTGAAAAAGAATAATTTTTATAAGAGAAAGAATTTTGAGTTTTATTTTATTACCCGACTACGGCGAAGTCAAAAGGCTAAGGGTTATAATTTTAGTAGTCTATGAATGTATGTTTGTATTTTTTATGTGTTCCATCGTAGCGCCTAAACTACCGAGTCTATTATGATGACTGAGGTCTCAACTCTCAATCGATATTACGGCGGGTGACATAATTTGACGGATCCAAAAAAATATTTTTCCTCCGTGCTTGTTCTCTCTTCCGTTGGTAGTGAGTGAGTGAGTGAGTGATCTGGTGGTGGTCATCTGGGAATTTATAATTTTTTCAATACACTTGCTCGAAAAATGCACTTACAGAGGCAGTAAACAGAGCTTGTAAGTTAAATTTACTGCCCTCGTGCGGTAAATTTGTAGAATTTACTGCCCTCGTGCGGTAAATTTGCAGTTTTTTTAAATTTTTTTTAAGTCTATTTCACTTCTAATTAAAAAGTTTTCTTGCAAGAAGGTTCATAATGATATTGACTTTGTAAGTAAAAAACCTAAAAAATAATAACATTTAGATGTAGATTGATGAAATCAATTCATGAAATTAAAAATTGTATTTAATATAATTAATTAAAAAAATTTTAAGTATTAAAAATCAAATAAGTAAAGGCTGAATAGTCCAGGTTGGGAGTTAAGAGCTAGAACCTAGAGCCATGAAGCCAATTAAAAAAAAGCCATTACAACAACGCGCCGTAGATACTAAATCTTTAATCTGTGCGCGCTATTTTTAAAAGTTTAATTGAGTTTTTCTTATAAATTATTAAATAAATATGAGTGGTTTATGTGTTGTGGAATAATAAAATTAAATCAACAAATATGTATTTTAGATGTGAGAAAAAAATCGCGCTATTAATAGCCGCCAAAAATCTCGAAATAAGTATACGGGCGTGAGAAACCATTTTCTAGTGAGTACCTTGAACCTACCTACTCGAGTTTTATTTTCAAGTTTTCTCACAAATGTATTGAAAAATATCGTGTGATACACGGGCGTTAAGGTTTTAACAAACTCGTGACGATGGTCAGCCCTCGACTGGCGTCATCGGGCTGACATTAGTCAACTCGTATGTAAAAACCTATTTACCGCCCTTATATCACAAACTACTATTACATTGTCTCCTGTCTATCTTGTAAAATTATTTACGAAATAATCTATACTTACTTAATATTACAAATGCGATAGTTTGGTTGGATGGATGGATGTTTGTTACTCAATCACGGATCTGGATGAAATTTGGCACAGAAATAGATTATAGTCTGAAATAACACATATGGGCTACTTTTTATGCCGGAAAATTGAAGAGTTCCCGCGGGAACCAAACAGGTATATAATAACCGCGATGCACGCGGACGAAGTCACGGTCAACAGCCAGTACTAGGTATTTGAGGACTGTTCAGGACGCACGCTCGAGCACTGTTTTCAGTTTGGAGGCTGGAGCTATGTTTGATGCATCGAGCTGTTCTATGGTATTCAATTCTAAAGGAGGGAAATTTTCTGAAACCTAAATCACAGGGTATCCTAAATTAGGCAACAGAAACTGACCATACTACGAGTACATACTACTACTACATTATACCTAAGACTTACTTTTGTAAATTATGGAATCAATAAACAATTATTTATTTATTTATTTAAGAATAATATGAAGAATATGCAGATACATATATGGATAAGTATAAGGTGAAATAAAAGTCACTCGGAGTCATCTATCATGTTTTATTGTAACATATAGATAGTTTTCTACACATCCACCTTAACTACGCGTTATGCGCTAAGTGATATGGGTTCTGTACAGGGCGGCGCGGGGACCGCCTCACATAAATAAAATTCACATTATTATATAAACTTACACTCTATCGAGCTCGCGCGACGTGCCCGTACCGGGCCGGACCGGGCCGGGTCGCGCCGGGTCGCGCCGGGTCGCGCCGGGCACTGCGGGGTCGGTCGCAGGTCGACACCTCCACTCTCCAGCGACGGAGCGGACGTGCGACCGAGCTCGCCGCGTCGCGCGGTCCGCGTCCACCCGCAACGTGACTCCACGCGGTCGATGTAGAGTCGACAGCGATTCCTAACCGACTATATTTTAACCTATAAATTCATTGCATACATATTGTGAAATATAACATTTCTCTGTGTGGAGTCGACGCTGTGGACGCGGGCTGCGGGGCGGGCGGGGCGGGCGGGGCGGGCGGGGAGGGCGGGGCGGGCGCGGCGCGGAGCTCGCGCTAGGGGCTACGTATGTACACTATGTCATAGTCCTCGGCCCGCGGCCGGCTATTTACACGATATGTTGCGGTCAGTCGCGCGGCGCGCGCGCCAGCAGCGCCAGCGGCTGCAGCGCGGCCGCCTGCAGCGCGGCGTGCGCGGCCGCGGCGCCGCCGTGCGCGTGCGCGTGCGCGTGCGGGTGCGGGTGCTGGTGCGCGTGCGCGTGCGCGTGCACGTGCGGCGGCAGCGCGTGCGCGAGCGGGTGCGCGAGCGGCAGCAGCGAGGCGGCGCCGGGGGAGGCCGCGCCGCCGCACTCGCCCGCCGGCGGGTTGATGCGCTTCTCCTGCGGAAGAGGGCCGAGGGTGAGCGCGGGGAGGCGGAGGCGGAGGCGGAGGGCGACACGGAGCGACACTCACCTTCTGGCGGCGGTTGCAGAACCAGACGCGCACGACCTCCTTCTCCATGCAGAGCGAGTCGGCGAGCGCGGCGATCTCCTCGCTGGTGGGCTTGGGGTTGTGCAGGAAGGCCTTCTCGAGCGCGACGCGCACGCCGCTCTCGATGCTGGTGCGCTTCTTGCGGCGCCGCCCCACCGCCTCGGCCAGCGCCGCGCCGCCGCCGCCGCCGCCGCCGCCGCCGCTCAGCGACGAGTCGGCGTCCTCGAGCCACTTCTGCAGCAGCGGCTTCAGCTTGCACATGTTCTTGAAGCTGAGGTTGAGCGCCTCGAAGCGCGAGATGGTCGTCTGCGAGAAGTCGTTGCCGTACAGCTTGCCCATCGCCAGCCCCACGTCGCCCTGCGTGAACCCTGCACACACAACACACACGCGGTCACCGCTGCCTCGCTCGCCTCGCGCGTCGCGCCTCGTAGCGCACTCACCGAGCTTGATGCGGCGCTGCTTGAACGTCTTGGCGAAGTGCTCGAGCTCCTCGAGGTCGGCGGTGTCGTCTGCGGGGTCGAGCGCGCGCGGCTTGTGCGCGTGCGCGTGCAGCGGCGACTGCGCAGCGGCGTGCGCGTGCGCGTGCGCGTGCGCGTGCGCGTGAGGGTGCGGCGAGCGCGCGCGGCCCGGGCCCGGCGTGTGCGGCGTGAGGAACGCGGCGGCGCCGGGCGGGCTGCGGCGCGGCGACGGCGAGCGCGCCTCTGCAACCAACCACACGCACGGGGACAGTCAGACGGTTGCACGACTGGTACGGCATATGTATGTAGCTCGGGATTGTGTGTCCAGAGCGCGGCGTCTCACCTGGCGCGGGCAGCGCGTGGTGCGCGCGCGCCTGCAGCTGCTGCAGCTGCTGCGCGGCCGCCTGCGCCACCGCCTGCTGCACCTGTACAATACGGAGAGGATATAACACCAACGAGCTGCTCCCGCGCGCCGCTGCGGGGAAGGACGACGCGATCGAAGCTCCGTGAGGGCTCCCTGGCGAATGTAACTGATTGCAGAATAGGCTCGCGCTAGACGACAATCATACTCAATGCAAAGCAATGATGAGTTGGAGCGAGCTTGTCTAGAAGATGCCGATTCACTCTTGCCTTAAATAATATTCACAGCTGACTTAGCGGTTCGGATCGTATCGCAGAAACGTAGAACAACACCGTTTCGTTCGAGCAGAGAACCCAAAGAGCGCATTTAAACGACCGCACTAACAACTGAAGGTGATTTTGATGTCTACCTACTTATTGCTTGCGAAATCATAAATATATCAAATTAGATGTTTCTTCTAACAACAAGGAATATGACCGATATCATGATGATGAATAGGTATAATAGTAAAATCACATAATAAATAATATTTGTACGCCGCGTTCGGCTAATACATATATTGCACTGATTTATTCTTGATGACATATGACATTCAATATCTATAAATTATTAGCATACCCTCACATGTTGGACTCTATATTATAAACTTAACCATCTTATATGTACACATCTTATATGTACACATCTCATTATATGTACACATATTATGCAAATAAAGTAAGTATCTGAATCTATGACCGATATAACAAGATTGCAGTGTGTGTGTCGCGTGCCGCGTGTCTTGTGTGTCGTGTCTCGTATCGCGTGTGTCGTGTCGTCACCTGCGTGTGCAGCAGCAGCGAGTGCGCGCCGTGCTGCGTCAGCAGCAGGTGCTGCAGCTGCGCCAGCGCGTTGCCGGCGCCCGCCGCGCTCTGCAACACACACACACACATTATACCGCTGTTCAGGCCACAGTGCACCAAAGTAAACTGGCCAAGTGTGGACAGATTCAGTTTTCCTCGCGATGTAGTTCCTTCACTGTTAAGGCAACTGATAGGTATTATTTTCTTCAAGCGCACATGAACGTGCAGACATTGCTTCGGGATCTCGGTGGGCACAGAATAACCTGAATCTGTCTGTACATCTTCCATAATAGATTAGAACTTAAAGAATCAATCAAGATGTAGAGTAATGACCTAGCCGGTGTCACGTACTCGTATTACAGACCTCCGAGTTTGAATCTACGAAGTGAGGGATTTACGCACTATATGTAGTCCAAGTAATTATTACATTTCATTGTTAATCTAGCTATACATGGTCCAAGAGCTGATCACGTATTTCGGGTAGGTCCTTTTGGCGCTGAAATTGTGAAAAAATATAATTTCGTAAATTGGCGAATCGAGTCCTGCCAGTTTGCGGTTATTTCGTATGTCGTACTCATTTGAAAACTTTATTCACGTCTGGGATTTGTTTAAAACCGCAAAATTTGTCTGGCGATTTGCAGGTATTATTGAAATTACTCCATATATACGTGACTAGAGGACGCCCGCGACTTCGTTCGCGTGGCATAAGTTTTTTAATTCTCACGGGCACTCCTTCATTTCCGGGATAAAAAGAAGCCTATGTCACTCTCCAGATCCTCAACTACACCTACCCATGCAAAAAATCACATTGATCCGTTGCTCTGTTGCGGCGTGATTGAAGGACAAACTCTCTATTTAACGTCCTTGGAGATAGAAATTTCAAAACTGTGGAATACGTATTTTATAATTTTAAATCGGAAGCCCAAATACCAAGTTTCAGGGCTATAACTTGAAAAACGACGGACTTTCATTCAAATTTTCAACCCCTATTTTACCCCTTTGGGGGTGAAATTTTTAAATATTTTGACACACGTGCTTCTTCATTTTTTACCGAAAGCCAAAATATCGAGTTTCGTAGATATAACTTGAAAAATATCTTGTAAAATTAAGGACTTTTTTACAAACTTTACTCCCCTATTTCAGCCCTTTGGGGGTGGAATTTCGAAAAACTGTGAAATACGTATTTCTTTATTTTTCACCGAAAGCCAAAATACCAAGTTTCGTTGATATAACTTCAGAAATGACGGACTTTCATACAAACTTTAAACCCCTATTTCACACCCTTAAGGGTGGAATTTTGAAAAATCCTTCCTTAGTGAGCGCCTACGTCACAAAAGGAACCTACTGTCAAAATTTCAAGTTTCTAGCCACAGCGGTTTAGGCTGTGCGTTGATATATAAGTCAGTCACTCAGTCAGTCAGGACTTTGAATTTTATATATATAGATTAAAATTTCAGATTGTCAAAAGTATATTTTTTGGAAATTTTAATAAAATATTTTTGAAGAGCTCTGGTAATACTTTATAACCGACAAAAACGTCTGGGATTTTTCATTCGAATTCCTTATGTACTAAATTAAAAGATTAAAAAAAATAAGTTGCCAAAAATATTTCTATAATTATTTTTTTGCAAATGTTGTTTGCAAATGTGCCGCAGTAGCGAAATAACGCAAACGCTCTACCAGGCTGGCAGGACTGGATTCGCCAATTGACGAAGTTATATTTTCCACAATTTCAGCTTGCCAAAAGGACCTTCCCAGAATTCGTTGCCAGCTCTCCGTCTAACAGTGATATGAATAGTGATGAATACAAAGCTTCAATGGGGTACCCATATATTATCAACCCTTGCTGGTAAACTCAGCTCTGCTGTTCACGCTGTTCGAAGGATTCGACAGTTAGCTGACGTTGATGCTTCTTAAAATAGGTTATTATACTTACTGTCTTTTATCACTAATTGCATAATCTTTATTATGCAAATGGTAAATACAAAAGAGCATGGATTTGACTCGCTCTAGCTTTTGCTTGGATCTGCAGTCATTTGTATTTTAATAATTATTTTTGTATCGGTTGAAAAGAGCAACCACCGAGTGTTTTTGCTGGCTCTTCTCGGTAGGAATAGCATTCCGAATGCAGCGGTAGAATCACTCGACGACTGAAAAGCACTAGTCAAAGTTTATTTGAATAAAAACATGTGAGTTCGAGTTCGAGCGTCGACAGCCTGGTTATCTATTACGGTGCTCGTCGGACAATCGTTCATTCCATGCGCTGCAGCTTAGAACACTGTAACCATGATATCATTACGCCTGTACGTGGACGTATATCCCGTCGTCGCTCGCCTGCCCGCGCGACTGCAGCAGCAGCGGTGTGCACTCACCAGCACGGCGGAGGCGGCGGCGGACGCGGCGCCGGCGGGGTGCGGCGCGGCGCGTGTCCGCTCGCGCTCGCTCGCCGGCGACGCGCGCTCGTCGCCGCTCGCCTCGCCCTCGCCCTCGCCGCTCGCCGAGCCGTCTGCAACACGACCGACACAATCTCTACAGTGACGTAGCCTTAACGAAGAACAACTAAAGCTACTCTTACCGACATCATTCGATTAGATTTAAGATAATAGTTAAATTATATGGGTAAAAAACATACAAAACAGTAATTCAACATTTTATGGCATGTAACAATTTTTTTAATCTATTTATGATAACTATCAAATCATAATAATTATTTGGAAAATTCTAACTTTATTATTAACTAGCCGATGCCCGCGACTTCGTCCGCGTGGATTGAGGTTTTTCGATTTCCGCGGGAACTCTTGAATTTTCCGGGATAAAAAGTAGCCTATGTGTTATTCCAGACTATAATCTATCTCTGTCCCAAATTTCATCCAGATCCGTTCAGTCGTTGGAGCGTGATTGAGTAACAAACATCCATACATCCATACATCCATACATCCATCCAAACTTTCGCATTTATAATATTTATTTGATGATGTGTGCTAACTAATAACTTTGTATGGAATTAAATAAAGCTCTATTCGTTCATTCAATAATTGAAACGAAATTATATAATTTTTAATGAGCCTCAGTATTTTTAACAGAACTTCACAATGATGTCAATAGATGGCGCTCTGTAAAAGTTTATGGATACCGCGAGGTCTCAGTTCGGGGCGAACCACTAGTAATATGAGTACCTATGAATATCCAGTGTTTAATTGTTATTGCCCCGAATGTTCCGTTTGGACTGCAGCAGTAACTGTCGATGTCATCGGGTACGACATGCCGTGACGTCACGAGAGCCTCTCGTATTTAACGGATTGGCTTATTAGACCTCATCCAGGAGACGGCCGATCGAGCGGGTCTCCTTAGACCGCCAAGGTGCTCTCCTCTCGTCATATCCCGTAACACTGCATCCTGGTAGGTACACTGGACTTGATGCCATTAGGTGTGACCACTTAGTCACTGGTAATGTTTACCAATTATACTTCTCACGTACCAAAAGGAACCTTTCTTAAGTCCGTAAGTTCGTAAGTCTTTCGCACCCACTTTGCTACGCTACCAAATCCCTAATTTTTCATCAACTTGACCGCATAATGTCATGGTAATGGACAGTTAATCATCTTAACTGTGTAATCCATTAGAATACTTTTGTAGTGGCGCAGTGTTTCGTAAAGTTCGGCCTCAGCCTCAGCCTTATTTCCGCATTAATCGCTCGAGCGGCCGCGCGTCGCTCCGAGCTCGACTCGGCTCGGGGGCAGTGAATCAGTCGCGGGATTTATGACCGCTGCGCTCCTCGGAGACTGACCGCCCGCCCGCCCGACTGCGCGCCCGCCCGACTGCGCGCCCCGCGACTGACACATGGGATGCGCTTCAGAAACCTGCTTATATATAGCGAGCAAACGAGCAGGCGGGTCACCTGAGTTAAGTGATTACCGCCGCCCGTGAACATTTGCAGCACCAGAGGAACGGACGATGCGTTGCTGGCTTTTGAGTTATTTGTTTATCCGCTCTTTGAAGAGCCCCATATTATAATCATGAGGGAACACAGAAGATGGAAGCTGGTTCCATAGTTTGCGGGTACGTGGCAGAAATGACCTGGAATAGAAGACCAGGCATCCAGGTGGACTCTTATTATTATAACAATGTAGGCACTTTGAATGTATTATTAAGCACTTTAATTGTCTCTCTCTCTTAACATTGTTATCATCATCAAATAAATATTATAAATGCGAAAGTTTGGATGGATGTATGGATGTATGGATGTGTGGATGTTTGTTACTCAATCACGCCCCAACAGCTGAACGGATCTGAATGAAATTTGGCACTGAGATAGATTATAGTCTGGAATAACAATAGGCTACTTTTATCCCGAAAAATTAAGGAGTTCCCGCGGGAACCGAAAAAGCTCGATCCACACGGACGAAGTCGCGGGCATCAGCTAGTAGCTCATAATTGATAATGGTAAAGGTTTTCTTTGGATAATATTGCGGCGGACTTCCACTGACAGATCCAGATTATATTAAATACAATGTTAAAATGTTCCTACTAGATTTTTAAAAGAAATAGTTATTTGTGTTACATGGGGCCAAAGAAAATTTTTGTTCCCCGAGGGCGCTATTTTGAATTCAGAGCGAAGTGAAGGATTCTATAGTAGAATCCCGAGCGTAGCGAGGGGTTCTAAAGTAGAATCCTGAACGTAGCGAGGAATTCAATATACGCCGCCCGAGAACAAAAAATTTGGCCCCGAGTGACAGACACTATTTTTCATCATTACGTATGAGAAAAAGCTAGGAGTATCAACCTACTATGTATGGACATTACCTATACGTTTAAGCACCAATCAGAAGATACTCCTATCAACCTTCTATGTAATTGTATAGACATTATTTAGACGTATATTTAAAGTTTAAATAAAATGTAAAGACGTGTATCCGATCAACAAATTGATCACGTGACTTCGGACCAATCAGAACAGAGAAATGCAAAGTCGTATATTCGATCAACAAATTGATGACGTGACTTCGGACCAATCAGAAGAGAGAAATGAAAAGTCCCATGGGCCTACAAGTTACACTTTGCTCCCGCTATCCTCTGAAGGCAATATGCGTTTTTCGAATAGGTATGATGAAAAATACTTAATCGGCGAACAGCGGCGAATTTTTAGTGACCTAAAATCAGTTACCTAATCTATACCTACTACAAAAAATAATTAATTAGTTTTTGTTCGTTTAAAGTAGCGGGCAACTTTTCATCTCGAAGTCTATGCCGCGTGCTTCTGTATTATATCCACGTATGAACGGTTGATCTAAACGGAATTTTAATTATTTTCATGCGTCTAAATAATAACGTGAAAACGACTTTCCCATTTCCCTCAGGTGCCCTATATTTTGGTCAGTTTAGTACGAGCTATGTGTGCGTGTCGTGTGAGGAGCGGCTGGTTTGGGGCCGCCCTGGCAGGCGCCGCAGCCTCGCAGCGCACACCGGATATTGCATGTAAATGCTCGCAGCCCATACATCACGCGGGACGACGCGGGCCGCGCACTGAGGGGACATTTTTATTTATTAACACAATCATTTCCTGAAAACTGCATTACCACCTTATCTGTTATCTATAGCGTGTTTCGTCAGAGCGACTTAACTTACTTAATAACACGGCCATTGCGCCGGTATGTTTTGTCGAGAATTTGAACATTACGGTAGTTTGCCGGCGATTCTTGCTACATTTTATGTACTATACTAATTTCCAGAATACAAGTCGAATATTACAGACAGATATTCACACTTACGCATGACAAAGATAAATTAATTAATTTAATTTGTTTATTCGCGGAAAACTAACAATTACACTGGTTTAAAAAAAAAGGTAAATACAAGTAAAACATAACCGTGAAAGAAGTTCTTTTATGTTATATTTTTTATAAGATTTTTATATTATGTTATAATTTAGAGCAAATCAGAAAGCGAAACTAGCCGACTGACATTTCATTGATCAACTCGAACCGCAGGGTCTCAAAACGTAAATAGAAAAAATATCAAATCAAATGTCGTTCTTGAAAAATCTTGACGCATGCAATTCTAGTTTTATTCCAATTAATAATAGTAATACATAATATTGTCACCCTGCGCCGCGTGGTGCAACAAAAAAGCAATTATCTTTCGTCCCGAGCCGCAACACTTGGCGCCGAACAATAACAAGATGTTAAATCACTTTCTCGTGCGTCGTCAAAGGGTGAAGGTGCGCTGTTTTTTGCGCGTGCGCGTGCGCGTGCCCCGTGCCGTGTGCCGTGCGCGTGCGCGTGCGCAGACAATCCGCCGCGACCCCCGAGCACCCCCGAGCCCGCGTCGCATTATACCTACAACCCGTTCACATCCGCGCAACCCCCAGCGATACCTCGCAGTCTGCACACCGACACACCGACACACGATGTGTTTCTAATACGTGCACTATTGTTAACAATATTAACAATATCAAATATTGCCAAGGGGGTGATTGAAGTTATTTCTTACTTTGATTTATTATATTATACGGTGTAACTAACGACCTACCACATATTATGGTTATGTTTAATAAATAATGATACCCCTGATTTCAACTCAAGAGCCTCTTTGATTTTCTTGAGGCTTTCTCTTTGTATATAATATTTTTTCAAAGATGTTAAGGCTTTGAAGGCTCTAAGCCTAGATATCTTCAACTTACCTATAAAATTTTAAGTTCACTTTTGATGCTGTTGAACCTTCTATTCAGGCATAAGTTATGTATTTGTTTTTAATCAGAAAAGATTGTATCCAATAGAGGAACTTTCTCACTTGTTGATAAAACAGTATAGCAGAGGAGCGCTTACCGTGGCTGGGCGGCGGCGAGGGGGACTTGATCAGGTCACCCGACTCTTCTGAAACAACAACACGACATAAGGTTACATTATGAAGAGCTGGTAACACTGATGCACATAAACTTGTAACAACCAACAGCTATTTAATATCGGAAGACATTTTTATTTGTTTGAGAATCGAGTTTACTGAAAATGTTACAATTTTCAGTTTTATGGAGCTAATCAATCAATAACCTCATTACGTCCACTGTTCGAAATAGGCTTGCTTTAAAGTTGACAACCGCACACACGTCTAGTTTCATCCTGGTTTCACTCGGGTGAACTTTCTGAAATCCTTTCATGTACCTACATAATAGGGAACACATACAAACTCCCAAATTTCTACAGGTAAGTACTCAGCGGTTTGATCAGTTTAACATTTTATGTGTATGGATGTGGCGCGAACATAGTCTAAATATCAAAGAGCGATGCGGTGTGTCGTGGTCGCGTTTTCGGCCTTTATCTCTATTTATAGAATGATACCGTTTAATGAGATGATGTGTAAGTGAAGCCTAGATTTGCGCGGCGGGCGGCGGCGGGGTGCGGGGTGCGGGGTGCGGGGTGCGGGGCGCGGGGAGCGTGTCGCGCGCCGCTAACGAGCTTAGCTCATTAAGCTAATTAATCGGATCAGGAACCCGGCTCGCGCCACCGCAGCCCACGTCCAGCTAATCCCGACACCACCGGACGACCGCACCACCGCAAGTGCAGCGGCAAGTCTATGTGGTATTCCAGACTATAATCTATCTCTGTGCCAAATTTCATCCAGATCCGTTCAACCGTGATTGAGTAACAAACATCCATCCATCCATCTATCCAAATTTTCGAATTTATATTATTAGTACAGAATAATCACTCAAAACGAGTACGGGCCATTTGTCGGCAGAGTGTCCTGCGGTCCTTATTAATAAACCGACAAGAACAGGTGCTCAAGTATCGGTCAACCTGTATGCTTAACACCGGTCTGTACCGTGGATTGACCGCTACTCGAGAACGTGTTCTTAGTTGATATCGGTTTATTAATACGGGTCTATTTTACGTGTGATATACCCGAGACCTCGGTACCCGCCAACTCCCTGCTTTACATAAGACCTTGTTCACTGCGACTGCTAACTGTCGTCTCTGAGATTTAAACAAAACAAATACACACTCTGTGCGCAGAGGTCACATAGCTGCTGTTCTGTGCAACATCATCAGGTCAAAACAAATACACACTCTGTGCGCAGAGGTCACATAGCTGCTGTTCTGTGCAACATCATCAGGTCAAAACAAATACACACTCTGTGCGCAGAGGTCACATAGCTGCTGTTCTGTGCAACACAAATCAAGGGCTACGAGACTTAAGGTAGTAAGTAGGTCTTGGGTACTTGTACATAGGTAATATTATAATAATAATATCATTTAGGTGTGTCTAAAATTGTAAATAATTTAAAGTTTAATAAAACTTGTCAGAGGTGCTGTATTTATCGCTAACAATAGTCAAGGAAATGGGACTCAGCATTATGAACTATGAGTGAACAGGTCGCGCTATGAGTGGGAACGCACGGTAGGTACCTGCGCGTGATCCCGCATCTCGCTGATAGTTGATACACATACACTGTCGCGGATCAAAGGGATCTGCAGGCGCACAATGGACGCAGCTCTGTAGTCAAATATCCGCGACGCGCTGACGAGGGACGGAGGACGCGCAAAAAATACAACCAAATAAACTCCGAAAAGCCTTTAAAAGACTGCATTGTGTCGACGCTCTCGCTTATTGAAACGTCATCAGGTTTTTTGTAAGGGTTGCGGAGACGCGGGGGTGGGAGTGGGGCGGACGGCGAAAAGAGATATATTTTTTAATCGCTAAAAAACTAGCAGTTGTCCGTTTTTTGCGGGCGAATTGAAAAATCCTTCTGCTTTTACGAAACCTTCTAAAATTACTTGTTAACAAAAAAGTATACGATCACATTGTGCAATCCGCATTTAGCATTAGCGATAGAGGGTTAGATCGTTCTCATTAAGACGTGATCGGAGATTCAGGTAAAAAAAGTATTTCATATTTTATATAAATTAATTAAGAGTTTAGTTTTATATGGCTATCATAGTTCTAGTTGAATACATAATAGTATTCAACTGGAACTAATCATGTGCCAATGACAATCACCTTAAAATATCTAATTCCCCAAAAATCCATTACTAAAGCAGAATTATAACAAGTTAATAACTGAACTGAAAAAAATAACGTAGCGTACGTGAAGTGTACCTATAAGTAAACTAGAGGTCGCCCACGACTTCGTCCGCGTACAATTTTTGATTTCCTATGAGATTATGAAATTTTCCCGGTGCAAAGTCTATCTAAAGAGGGTTTATATAGCTTATGCAGGTGTTCATTATTTAAAAATTGTAACCTAAATCCCGATTTTCAAGTTTCTAACTTCAAAAACAAAGGACTTTCACACAAACTTCCAACCCCCATTTCAATCCCTTAGCTGACGTCTACACCATAAAAGGAACCTACCTTCCAAATATCAAGTCTGGTTGTTTTATAGTTCCTGAGATATCGGGATTAGTCAGTGAGTCATTGAGCTAATGCCCACGACTTCGTCCGCGTGGTTTAACTTATTTTCCCCCACAGGCACTCCTTAGTTTTCCGGTTTAAAAAGTAGCCTATGTCACTCTCCAGGTCCTCAACTATACTCATGCAAAAAATCACGTTGATCCGTTGCTCTTTTGCGGCGTGATTGAAGGACAAAGTCTCTGTTTAACGTCCTTGGGGATCGAATTTTCAAAAATGGTGAAACACGTACTCGTACATATTTAACCAGAAGCCCAAATGCTAAGTTTCATGGATCTAACTTGAGAAATGAAGGACTTACGTATCAATTTTCAACCCCTATTTTGCCCGTTTGGGGGAGAAATTTTAAAAAACTGTGACATACGTCCTTCTTTAATAATTACTGAAAGCCAAAATACCAAGTTTCGTTGATATAACTTGAGAAATATCTTGAGAAATGAAGGACTTTCATTCCCTATTTCAACCTTTCGGGGGTAGAATTTTCAAAAACTGTGAAACATATATTTCTTAATTTTTTACCCGTAGTTTATATACCAAGTTTCATGGATATAACTTGAGAAATGACGGACTTTCATACAAACTTTTAACCCCTATTTCACCCCTTTAGGGGTGGAATTTTGAAAAATTCTTTCTTAGTGAGCGCCTACGTCACAAAAGGATACTACTGTTGTCTATTGCCTACTGTCAAAATTTCAAGTTTCTAACCCCAGCGGTTTAGGCTGTGCGTTGATATATAAGTCAGTCAGTCAGTCAGTCAGTCAGGACTTTGAATTTTATATAGGTATATAGATTAGAATAATCGGGAGCGCGGGTCAAAGTCAAAAGTCATATTATGTTATTCAAAATTAAAGCAGGACAGTTCCAAACGCGCTCTAGTCTGGGAAGAAGCCCACAACAAATAGCTCGGGTTGCCTTGTCTGACGAGACGAGCATTCACATAAGCACTTGAAGCGCTCATGTAAAGGCGCTGCAAAACCTGCTGAAAACTGTATAATTCAGTCTATTGACATTATATTTGAGTGCTGAGTGCTGAGTGCTGAGTGCTGAGTGCTGAGTGCTGAGTGCTGAGTGCTGGGTGCTGAGTGCTGAGTGCTGAGTGACAGGGCAAAGGGCGCGGATGCTGATCATTAATTGCTTACGTCATAAGAACCTAGTAAATAGGAAGTTACAGTCGCGTCAAACATTTATGTGCACAAATCTTTAACTCATTTGATGATCACTTAATTTATAAAATAACTAGCTGATGCCCGCGACTTCGTCCGCGTGGATCGAGGTTTTTCGGTTCCCGCGGGAACTCCTTAATTTTCCGGGATAAAAAGTAGCTAATGTTATTCCAGACTATAATCTATCTCTGTGCCAAAGTTCATCCAGATCCGTTCAGCCGTTGGGGCGTGATTGAGTAACAAACATCCACACATCCATACATCCATACATCCATCAAATAAATAATATGATGTATAATGGATGTATGGATGTATGGATGTATGGATGTGTGGATGTATGGATGTATGGATGTTTGTTACTCAATCACGCTCCAACGGCTGAACGGATCTGGATGAAATTTGGCACAGAGATAGATTATAGTCTGGAATAGCACATAGACTACTTTTTATCCCGGAAAATTAAAGAGTTCCCGCGGGAACCGAAAAACCTCAATCCACGCGGACGAAGTCGCGGGCATCAGCTAGTACAGCCATACATCCATACATCCATACATCCATCCAAACTTTCGCATTTATAATATTTATTTGATTTGATAAAACTCCTTAGCTTAGCTAAAAAGTTGTGCTCAATATTAATAGTAGGTATTAATTGCAGAAACAAGGCAGAAATAAATCCAAATTCTTTTTCCCTGAAAGGAATGATAGAGCCACTAAAATGATGTTGAATAATTAAAACAAAAACTTTGTCATATCGGTATGCATCTGGTACTGGTAAGTATAGGTACCTATGTAAAGGCAGATTTTAGAGAAAATTTACTTTTAAACAGCAAATAATATATTATCATAAAGGTAATAAAAGATTTCAAGCTAAAGAGCTAAGAATCCGGGGACACAAACAAACACCAAAAATAAACTTTCAAGATTAACATGGTGTAAAAATTGTAGAATTTTTGATAGTAATTAAATAAACTAAAGGTATATAAAGTTATTGTAGGTGTTAATAAATAGGAGCTAAACAACGGATCACTCACGGTAGGAAGCGCAGAATGTCTGCGCGGAGGCGCGCACGCACGCGGACAGCACCATGCCGGCGCGGGCGGTGGGCGATGGGCTCGCAGTACACTACAGTACAGTACAGTACAGCGCTCGCGCGGAGACGTGCTCGGGTCGGAGGCCTGCGCGCGACTGCGGCGGCGCCGGGCGCGGAGGCCGGAGCCGCGCCGAATTAAAAATTTCAACTTTTTTCTACGAATCCGTTTCTTTTTCCGCCCTTAGTGAATTTTTTTCGCTTCGCCATTATTTCGATTACCTGAGATGAATTTTTTTATCCCGTGACGCGCGTTAAAAGCTGTTTAATTTTTTAGGAAAGGGGAGCGACGGGTTGGGCTAACCGATGCGCGAATTCCGATATCAGGTTCGATTAAAAAAAAAGTTGAGAGTCGTTGGAGTCGGTTAAACCGCGTGCGCGTCTCTGACGCGACACGAAGCCACTACCGCGCACTGTCGCCGAAACTATAACCATACAGTGTTAACGTTACGGCAGGATTGTCCACAGTAGCATCTTAATTAATATAAACTTCATATTACTCTGTAGTCGCAGCGAGCGGCCTGCACGCACGCGGCGGGGGCACATTTATCTACTCATGTGGCGGGGGCGCGGCGGGCGTCCACAAAACTCCTACCTGTCGATAAATGCTTCCAAACGGTCCATTATATCACAACAGATTAACCAAATTATTTTTGTTTTGATCGCGCTGCAATTTATTTTCAAACTCGTTAAACTGGTACGAGGTGAATGGGTTTCGATCGAATTCTAAATTAGAATGTACAAAAACTAAAACCATTTCTGAATTTTGATGGCCGGTTGTAACATATTCCATTTAGATGTAGAAAACGGAGTCCGTAGTGGTCGTCTAGCGGGATGGATTTTAAATTCGCTACTTTGTGATGGTAATGACGGCCGGCGATCAAACGCCGGAGAGGTCTCGAGCGGGTCGCAGTTCGCAAAGATCCCATTCTTCTTTGAACTAGTTCCCGCTCATGCATCGCGATTAGAATACGTTAACGTAATGTGCGCACATTGTTTGTTTAGGCGCCGGCGTATTGCTACTTTGAATAAGAGATTCGTCCTCGGGAGCAATAACGGCTGCTCGAGAGCTGAACAAACTATGTTTACGTAAGCGGCACTCGATACACTGAATACGATGAATGTAATGTGGCCGTCGCCGCGAGGGGCCCGGATGAGATGGAAATGAATTCCGTGCGGCCGCCTGTAGGTCAGTAGTGCCTCGCGCCGGGGGCGGGGGGGGGACGGGGGGGGGGGGACCGGGGGACCACTCACACTTGTGACCGACTCTTTGCACTAATATGTTGCAATAACGACTCATCATCAGGACAGACGGTGGACGATCTCGAGCCTCAAACATTCATATTAATTATGATAATTGACGATCCTTGCAGAATTGCAGAAGACCTCTGTCCAGCGATAGACGAAAAAACGACAGCGTCGTAACACAGTAAACAGATAGTCGTAATAACAGAGCGCTACGCGGCGCTACGCGCGTAGCAGCGGGCTACGAGCGCGCTACGCTGAGGTTTAATTAGCCGCTCGGGCAAGGGTTGTCGCGACCCCTCCGCACATAATTCACGCGTAATCGAAACTATTTCACATCGCAATAACATCAGGGGGTGGACGTTTCATTTCTCTTGATCGACTGGCTTATTACTATTAATTCGGTAATATTAATAAATCGTCGGCGCCGTCTACATACTAGTACGTACCAACTCTTCTCTATTGCCGAGATATGATATGCGAACCAATTTAAAATTTTATATAAGTAGAGATTATACTAATTGCATCACATGACTGTTTGGGATTCTTGAGATTTTATTAGTTTACTTTTTTCAATTAGTTTCCATTAGTTAATAGTCACTACAAAGGTTTAAAAACATAACCGCCTTTCTTATGAGTGCAGTAGTAATGTAGAAAACGTGTTCCATTTCTGTCCAATGCTAGAATCAAAAAGATAAGAAAGAGTTAGTCCGAGTGGATTGAGGTTTTTCGGTTCCCGCGGGAACTCTTTAATTTTCCGGGATAAAAAGTAGCCTACGTGTTATTCCAGACTATAGTCTATCTCTGTGCCAAATTTCATCCAGATCCGTTCAGCCTTTGGGACGTGATTGAGTAACAAACATCCATCCATCCATCCATCCAAACTTTCGCATTTATAATATTAGTAGGTACAGAATATAGATACTACTTTTGCTTTTGTGTAAGTACTAAAATTGATTTCTTGTATAGATAATACTGACTGTATATTATAAGATACAACATGTATGGTCAAATTTGGTTTTTGTCATTTCCAGCAAATAACTATTTATTTATATATTAATTATCTTTATCGCTCCTACACAAGCATGGCCTGCGCTGCGGTGCCACTTCAGCTTGCTGATGGTCGGCTACGAGTACGTCAGTGACCTTAGTTCTCCTGCGGATCTCTTCATTTCGAAAACTCCTAATATAACATAGCCCTCTGAGTGACTTTTAAATTTGTGGATCAAGACTTTTGTTAGTGTCTATAAGTGAGGACGGGTCAGGCCAGGTGAGAAAGTCAAAGAATCGGCACTTTTCATATAAAAATGTTGTTCCGTCAGTTTGTTCAGTTCATATTTCATTGTTGTTCTAGGGGTAGTAAACACGCGGACAAACTCCCGTACAAAAGTTACTCGGCACCTATAGAATATAATATATAAATAAAGCCACAGTCAGGTGGGAGTCACAATGTTACTGCGGCGGCCGGACGCCGGACACGTGGCTCGTAAATAACTCGCGCAGGGTCGCCCTCGCGCCCCGGGACTCTTTAAACTGTACTTCGATGTCTTTAATATGCAATACGTCGGAACGCGGAACCCGGGCGAGACATTTACGACTTACGATTGTGACGGATATGGCTAAACTTGTATGATTTCATAAGTCGATGAACCTAGTGTATTAGAATACTGGTATTAGCCTTGTAAGCAACTCTTTCACTGCACCAGATAACTGGCAACTCGAAAGAATCAGTCTCCATGTTTTTGTTTCTTTTGATACGTCATTTGGTTTCTCTTAATCGATCACGTTATAATTCACTAGGTACTTCTTCTACTAGCACGTAGATCTATTTACAATAGAGGTAATGTACCTGGAGCTGCTATAGTGGGTTTCGATATGAAAATCAATACCGTGTAAGTAATTTGCGCGATGTCAAATAGTAATAAATATGGCAACAATGGCAAGCTAATAAGGTGCCCAAACAGTATCGGCCCAGTCCCCCGCGGGCCCCACTGCGAGCCGGCCGGGGGCCCCCGGGGACCAGGGCCACTCATAAATTACAATCCTTCATGTACCTACCTACTCACATTTACCTGACTATGTACTTAGTCGGAATTTAAAATTTATGAAAATGGGTCTCTGTAAATGACTTCTTGGGTAAAGTCTGATATGAAACCCTTTGGTTAATATAATTTAAAGATATTATTGTATCACCGAGAAAAACTTTTGCGGATAATATGTAATTAACGCTGGAACATTTACAGTTGAAATGATTCGATCACGAAGTAAAATGTCGTTATTTATCTAACTTCCTTTTATGTTCAGAGAGAAGCTTTAGAATTATGACTTTCTCTTGTTGACACAACGAGCCCTCGACGTCTTCTAACGGAAAACAGATGCACTCTGAGGCGACCGGCACTTGGGAGGGAAACTACATGTCATTTTTATAACTAGACCGTTAGTGAAAGCAGTTATAGTTGGTCGAAGGCTCGTTACAGGTCAGCCGTCTTTATGCATCGATTGCATGAGCTATTCGCAACGGATGCAGATGGCGCCAAATCGGAAAACATTCAGGAACGCGACTGTGCGATCAGTCAGACAGATGATGCCAGTTGTAGTAATATTTTGCATGGAGGTTATGTTTATACCGCAGTAAGTAACTGCCCTCACTGAATAATCCGATCAGAATTTCCTCCCGAGCGAGGCTTGGACGGGTCAGCCAGCAGGAGCTAAACAAGATTACAGCTACTGGTGTATTGTTTGTTTTTGCGTTCCTTTTGTCGGAGCTCATCAGAATGTATCGGGTGCAGGGAGCAACAATAGTGTTATCGCGGAAGTGCAATCGCAATCAATCGGGTTAGGCGCTGGCGGGCTATTGATTGCGGCGCGGCGGAGGGAGAGGGGGGGGGGGGGGGAAGGCGGCGGCCATGTTGGATTAGCGGCGCGTATTTGCATTTAGAATCGGCAAGGGTTGCGCGTGCTGTAATCTCGTTAGCCGGCAGCGCGTGGCGTCGCGCGGGGCGAGCCCTTCGCTCCGACGGTTTAAACTCCCCGAGTTTATTTTTTAAAATATTATTATTGCTACGCCGGAGCTGCGCCGCTGCATTGTTGTAATGTAAATAGATTTATGTACATTTTGCTGCGCACAATGAAGCTCTTGTAATACCGGTATGACTATGATGAATACGATAAATAACAACGGTATTTTGATATTAGCGCCGATTACTGAATGCTCCGGAGGCAAGAGGACGTCATTTCCGCTCACAGCGAGAGCAATACGGGAAAGTTTTATTTTTCTTTGACTTGTTTGAGTGGAAACATTAAACATCCCGGGAACTAATTATATTAGCTTTTGTTGTAACTCCTATTGATTATATTATGTTAAAAACAAGCCTTTTTAGATAAAGTGCACTTTTGTTAACTTTTGATAACCAAATTTGAGACTCATATTATAATTTAACAATGGGCATTTGTTATTCCAGACTATAATTTATCTCTGTGCCAAATTTCATTCAGATCCGTTTGGCCGTTCTGGGGTGATTAACTAACATTCATCCATCCATCCAAACTGTTGCATTTATAATACTAGTACTTATATACGTAATGGATATGGATTAACAGTAGGTAGCTGACCGCCACAGACCAATAGAGTGTGAGTAACAGAAATATGAACAATACCTAAGTAAATAGGTTTTTATTAGGTGTGTTCAGTGTTGCATTATGCAGTTTGCATCATAGAATATATGCACTTAAATAATTGTACCTATGTTATTAGTTATTAGGTACCTATTCATGTACTGTATAAAAAGCACCTCACATTCATTCGGTATATCACAATTCACTTGCTATGTCACAACCTGGGCCGCACCCCTCGGTGCGCAGCGCGGCGAGCAACGAAGCGGGCACTTTACATATTCAAATCAAACACTACCTACAGGTACAAGGTCGCACATGCAAACAACGCGGCGGGGTTCTTACTGCGAGCACACAGCTAACCCTTTGAACGAGTATGTACCGCGGATGCGCGAGGCGGGACCGCGGGGCATGTAAATTTATGTAAATGCTCGATCTACATACGCGCCGCGGCATGATTGGCGAAGGGCGCGGCGCGGGGGGGGCGCGGGGGGGCGCGGGGGGCACGGGGGGGAAAGGGTTCACTGATTTATAGAGCGCGACGTCGTTAGCGCAACGCGCCGCGCGATGATGTATGAGCCGCGTATTAGTCGCACGTGGCGGCGATCACTGTCGCTAGCTAAGCATCCGCTGTCGCCCCCCGCGCCCCCCGCGCCCCCCCGCGCCCCCCGCTCGGCACAATAAATGATCGTTAACTCTTAATATATAGCGCAATAAAAGCAATTTAAACTTTAATCGACGCCGCCGCGACCTCGCATTTCCCTGTAAATGTAAACCGCTCGCACACAGACACTGGTATGATTATTGTATCATCCGCATGAGTCGGTCGCGGTTCGCGGAATATCAATGGCCACGTGCTCCCGAGATTGAATGTGTTACGCAATAATCGAACACTAATTATTGTTATAAAGGATTAAACGTGAACAAAACGTGGAGGAAAAAGATTATTTCTCCGTTTTCAGCTCTCTTTATAATATGGTCGTAGGAAAGCTGTCTGAAGTTACTCGACTCGATAAAAAGTTAATTGCTGAAAACAAAACATATCTATACCAACCATTATTTGGTAACAAAATGCAACAGATTTCAAAGATTTAAGCGATTTTTGTTGAAAGTAACAACACATGCAGTATCTCAAAAATAACAATTATTGTGCCTATTACACTAATAGTATACACTATTAATTTATTAATGTAGCAATAGCCGTTGTGCCCGCGTGCGGCAAGTAGCGACGCAGCGAGGCAGCGGGTAGCGAGGCGGCGAGGCGGCGAGGCGGCGAGGCGGAGCGATGCGGGCTCGTTATGAATGTATGAGTGTCAACAGCGCAGCGCAAACACCAATATTAGGTAGTAGTCGTCAAACAGAGCAGCGGCAAACAGCGCGATTGTTTGCCGCCACCAAACACCCCCGTCCGCCCCGCGCGCCCCGCCCGCCCCGCCGCCCCGGGGACTCGCGCAAATCAGATTCCTGTAAACCCTCTCAGCGCCGAGAGGCCTCCCGCGAGCTCCTCGCGAGTGCCGCCGATATTGCCTCCATCGTCAGTGCCGATCTTACTGCACTTTAAACGAAAATCAAATGATATTCCTTGTTGAGCTCCACGTATGAATCGCAGTAGGTACCTATCATTACAATATTTTTTAATTCATTCAATGACTAAATACCTATTACTGTGATATTGAACAATCCTCTAAGTTTTGTGATCCGTTGCTTAAGTGTTAACTGCCATATTATGTATTAACAGCTATGTTTCTTTCAATCTTTACGAGCTCGTGCCATGTCTTTCCATAATAGAGTCAATTTTTTATTGTCAATACATCAATAATATTGCGCTGATCGGAATCTGTTATCTATGTAACACTGGAAAAGTAATCTTCGATGCAGGGATTAGCATCATCATCTGAGAGAACCAACACAACATGGCTGCCCAGCGCTGGCCACTTGAGAGAACCAACACAACATGGCTGCCCAGCGCTGGCCACTTGAGAGAACACAACATGAGAACAGTTCTGAATGAGAAGGGATGGTAGCGAATACATCCTAATGGCATAGGGTTATCAAAATAGTTATATAAGCGGGATAACCTGTTAGGGGCATGGCAGTTATATTAAACCCATACCCCTGAGCGGTTTCTACGTGGCATTGTACCGGAACGCTAAATCGTTAGACGGCATGTCTTTGCCGGTAGGGTGCAGGTAACTAGCCACGGCGGGAGCCTCCCACCAAGCCAGACTAGAGAAAATTCAGAAATTATAAATTTCTAAATTACTGCCGGGGATCGAACCCGGAACCTGCTACGTCAAGGCAACAGCGCTCAACACTGGGCCAAGAAAGTCGTCTATAATGTATATGAGTATGAATTTGAATTTCCATTAGACGGCAAATGGTGGCGATTTGTGCGCAGTCAGCACGCATATAGCACGCTTTGTATGCAGACGGCGCCGGGTGTGCGCCGCTTGTCGCTTGTCACGCGCCGCCTGCCTGCATTGATTCTCCGCGCCACAAATGCGCGCCCGCGGCACAAATCTGCTACGTTGTTGCTTTTGAGGAAATCACTGCCATATCTCGTAGCTTTTTATAGCTGCAGAAAAACCATATTAGATAAAATTTAGGTTTTCTTTTCTGAATCTCACTTATAATAACTACTTAATCCTTCAAAATTAAATTTATGTATGATGTTTGTGTACATAAGTCTATGTCTATGCCTATGTCAGCAGCAGTGACAATATTCTAAAACTGTGGCAAATTTAAATTTCACAGCTTTAATAATGTTTCTGAATAAAATTCAGTGCACACCAAAACGGATAGGAGTTATTTTGTTTTAAGTAACGGTTTTACTTTTTTTTCGTTAGAAGAATTTGTTGAAAATAACCTACCGATTATTTTGCACTCGTCACGATTTTGAAGAAGAATGTCAAAGTAATACGATTGGTCGGAAATGAACAATAAAATACAAGTCCGCGACAGCTGTGTTTGGGACGGGTTGAATGGTTCAGCGAAAGTGCGTCGACATCCTAAACCCTTTGCAGCAATGTTTGGCGAGAGTCGGATTGAAATGGAAGTCGGAAGCACGCGGAGCGGCGCGGCGCGTGCGCGGCAGCTGCGGCCTGCCGCCACTGTTCCATCAGTTAGCCTCTACCTATAGTCTATATTATGATCACTAATCTTCAATTCTGATGGACTTTCGAGGAAACATCAAATCTCCTTGTAATTCATAGTCAAGGTAATTTTATTAGGTAGACGTAAATTGAATATTTATAATGTCTTTATCAAGTTTTACTTGCGTACGATATTATGTCAAGAACCAACGATTTGGAAAAAAAAATTGGTAGATATAAGCAATATAACCCAGTTATTCTTGGACGAATAAATTAAGTATTCGTCCATGCAGTACTTGGGTATTATTGGATACTAGCTGATGCCCGCGACTTCGTCCGCGTGGATTAAGATATTTTTGATTCCCGCGAGAACTCCTTAATTTTCCGGGATAAAAAGTATCCTATGTCCGTCTCCTGGTTCTAAGCTACTTCCCCACAAATTTTCAGCCAAATCGGTTCAGCTGTGCTTGAGTTATAAAATATAGTGTACCTAACTAACACGACTTTCTTTTATATATATATATAGATACAGATATAGATATACCTAGATAAGGTTATTGGATCGATATTTGCAATCATTTTCAGTTTGAAATATAGAATAAGTAAGAGAAAACGAACGTAACGTAAACTGCCTAAAATTACAATAATAATTATTAATGTAATTTTAGGCAGAAATTGAGGTGAATGATACGTCACCTCGTAGCCTAGCATAGCGCTAATCACTCTATAAAGGACAAACGCGTGTTCACTGATAAAATTGATATATTACTTCTTATTACATCATAATATGAAAACGGGGTATATAAAATCACAAAGCAGGGAAGCTCCTGGAAGCGCTCCCAGATGTTTATTCTATGATGACTTGTATAGTAATAATGACATCTCCTTTGCTGCGCGGTTGTTCTGCGCATGCCTCAAATTTCGAACATTTGAAAATAGATTTCGAAGCTATGACCAGCCAGTGTCAAAGGAGTATGTACGCCACATCACCCATCTGCGGAGAAAAAAAGAGAGCGAAAAAAAAGATTAAGCTTGAAAAAATTTCGTGAAACGCACTCTACGTCCAGAACGCGTAAATGTTAGCCCTGAGCTCGCTGCATCCGGTTGATCAGTCAAAAGGTAGGCTGGTTTCAAACGATCTACAGAATAATAATTATAATATCTTGTAACCAGCGTTCTTAGCTTCAGGCGAAAATAGTAAACGGAAAATATTTTCGTAGGCTACGATCTCTAAACGCATGATTATGACGCATTGTACGGAAATTGTATTCATACCTCAGTGAACTTTTTACAACACGAAAGCTTTAAGAAAGTGAATTCCCGCGTTTGTCGCGCACACGCTATACAAAGCTACAATATCTTAAGGTTTGTCTAATATGTACTTAGGTCTTAAGTTATAACGAGAAGTCGGTTAATCTTAGTTTTTAAAATATACTTAATACAATTTACATTTATATTCTAATTTGTATGCTCATAAGTTGTTGCACTATCCCACTCCTTTTAAGGATTCTTAACAGATGGGTTGTCTGGAGGAGATCACTTTCAGTGATAAGACCGCCCTCGCGCACTTTGTTTTCTGTACTTGTTTACTTTATATCTTTGTTTGTGTGGCAATAAAGAATTTATCTAAGTATCTAATTTCTTAAATCAATGAGTAATTTGACTCAGATGAGTAGATAGAGTTTTTGTTGTTAGGTATACAAACAAATACCTAAGTTTGCAGTGCTGCAGACACGCCTGCCCATTTTTATTTCGATCTAAACACTTTCATTACGATGTTGATGTGTTATGTTGTACCCGATGACCTTTTACTGAATGGAGACCATATTGTACACGTGTAAAAGAAACTTTGGAGGACAATCACCTCGTCGGTCCGATGCCAGCACTAAACTCGCGGGAACATCTTGCCAGGAACTCGGCCAACTCAGGAACATTGGCGCGCACAATGCACATGCACTATGTTTGGTCATACCTAGAGCATATGCAACGTGCATAAAAAAAAAATCTGGTAAGGAAAGTTTATATATTGTTGGTATAGTTTTCGTCCTGACGCCATATTCGTGGTGTCCAACCAGTTCGGTATATTCTAGACCGATGAGCAAAGCTACGTGATTCGCCACAGCGCGCCTGCTCTACTGGTGGCTTGTCTGTTTGTCTGTTTGTCTGTGTGCGCGCGATGCGGGCTCGCTAATGCTACAAATTGCTCTAATCGCCTCTAACGGCGCCGCTCCTGCATCGATCCTATCAATTGTAATCACATAAAACCAGCCGCCGATGTGAGCGTGTGACACAGTGGCTATTTACGTATTCTACATCAATGTACATAGCTGCTTCATTGAAGGGGTAATTATTGACGGTTTGGGGCTTTTCGCTTTCTTTTCATAATAATATGGATCTTATACTTTATGTGTAAGAACAAAGAAGGTATAATAAGTATTATGGTACATATTATATGTAATGTTAGATAGTTTACAGATAACAGTGGTAATGTAATAGTTATTTATGCAACAGTTGTGTAATAAGGGGTATTAAAACACGAATTTCGCGTCGTATGATAATAGTATCATATGAGTGTTTTAATACATAATTATCAACTGTTGCATACAAGACTTTATCTACACTCATAATAATATGAATCCTCTTTAACAGATTCTGAAAAAGTTAGCTTACTGCTAACATTAAAACAGCCAGTCCTAGTAACCTAATATCATCAAAACTCAAAACGTGAATCGCTCATTTTTTTTTTTAATTTTTTTTTTTTAAATTTTTTTTTGATTTTTTTTTTTAATTTTTTTTTAAATTTTTTTTTTTTAATTTTTGATTTTTTTTTTTAATTTTTTTTTTTTTTTTTAATTTTTTTTTTGTTAACTTTTTTTTACAGCGCGCGGCGTTCTGGTAGTGAAACGCGCGTGTATGACAATGTTCTTTTTTTGAAATTCGTACAGATGTTCTTTTTTTGTAATTCATACAGATACCACGCATCGAGCAGATGTGGCAGGGGTGTTGTAATGAAATTCAGTACAACATTACATCACCCGTTTGGATGATGTAAAAATGGTTATTAGGACATTGGGTGTTTTAATGTTGGCAATTAGCTAACTGTTTCAGAACCTGTTATAGAGGATTTATAGCATGAGAGTAGATAAACCTAAAAAATGAATGAATGACATTTTGTAGAGTCGTTTTTATTTCAAAAATAATAATGTAACATCTGTTAAATCAAGAAATTCATGTGCTTTTTTCACCAAAATATGAGAACAGAATTGTTTTGTGATTTGGAATTATTTTGATTTCACTTTAAAGTGGAGTCCCTCGCGGCGTGCACAAAGGTTCTGGTTTAACAATATTAGAATGGAAGGTAAACAGAGGAACACCCTTGCTCGCCTGATCGCTCGTGCGGCAGTAACCCGAGGGCGGAGGGCGGAGGGCGGAGGGGCGGGAGGGATGCTGCCCGCGACAGCGAGTGCGGGATCAAAGGCGCCGCTGACCGACCAGCTCGCTGCTGACCGCTTCGCATGAGATTATACATTAATACCGATATTCACTTTTCTGCTCCGCTGAAATTGGTTTTGCAAAGTTTTTGGTAGAATATTAGGTACTTACTGCAAAACATAGATTCAATTTCACTGCTAAATAATAAAATTATCTCGGCTTATTGATCACTCATATGACCACAATTAGCTATAGACCGTATGGATTGGTAATTAATAGGTACCTACTACCTACTAAGTACCTATTTAATACATATTTATCCATAATTGTGTTCATATTTTTAAAATAGACTCCCAGATAATCATAAGCTTCAAAATAAGTATACTAACATATTGGCCGTTTGTATCGCACGAGAAAAATGTAATAAAACATGTCACCGTTACAACAAGAGTTCTCAGCTGTAATCAAACAATCCAGACACGGGCACGTAAACGAGCTGCAACAAAGTAGTAACAGCGCGGAACACTAACTATTACTGCGTAGTAATGGCATTAAATCACATCTTGTGCGCGGTAATTGGTAATGGATGGGTGCCGGCGACGAGTGACGAGTGAGTGTCGTCTGATACAAACATTATAAACGCATCACAATCCGAATCGCTGAGATCGCGAGCCGAGCGCCCGTGAAGGAAGGGAAGGTCAATTAGTACTTATGTACCTAGGTATAATACTGCTCAACTCATAACAGGTAGGTTGTTGTCTCTATTACATGACTAACTGCCGCACTCATAGTCGCTAATCATGGAACTTGTTAGGTAGAGTTTTGTATTGAAATCTATACAACGGAAAAATGAAAATGAAAAAATGAAAAATGTTTATTTTCCAAAACATCTGACAATTTTTCCTTATGTCCAATGGTACCCCACACTAGGTACCTAATCCTGTAACGTACGTCACATTAAACAAAGAAAGATACACGGAACGTAATTGTCACTCGGTATTTTAACATTGAGATTTTTGTTGCATTTTTTAAAATAACATGTTATTTCTAATTAACAATGAATAATGATGAATGTCAATGTGTAACAAAAGTTTTTCCGTTGCGTCGTAATCCAATAAAGCGATGGTAAAATTGTTGCTTTTGCTTGTTTGACATGCGTTAACTACTTTATTGTAAATAAATGTTTCTACGTAAGGACTAAATAGTCTAGCAAAACAGGATTTAATTTTGGGTATAAGAATCTTAAATACACGTCGTTTTAGTAACATGTTGTATTCTTTCTTTTGAAGAAATTATTGACAGATGGACTTTAAGAGCTAGTTTTAAAATGTATAATTGACGCACCGTAAGGACTTTGCTTAAGGAGTTCCTTAAGTAAGGATTAAGTGACTCTAAGTAAGTATCTGCATCGCACCGATGACCGGATATATTTTTGGGACACAAAACAATTTCATCCATCCATCCATCAGCCTGCATGCATCTACTGCTGGACATATAGGTATGCCTTTTCGAGAGCGCGCCACCAAACACGGTCTTCCGCCTTCCTTATCCACTTATCCTATGAATTATAAGCCTTTATACAAAATCCCGCGGAAAACCTTTGATTTACCAAGATAACAAGCAGCCTAGAACATTCATTTTGCAAAATTTCTTGGGCGTAAAGGTTTCTGTTCCAATGATAAGAAGGTATGATGAGAGGATGGAGTCATAGGCACGAGACAATATTATATGATGATACATAGTCAGTGGGAAGTAGGGATGTTAACCGGTTCGATAAAAACCAGAGAATCACCGGTTAACACATGTACCGGTTTTTTACCGGTAATTACTTAAACTACCGGAGTTACCTTATTTGGTATAATTCCTTTAATTTTTAACTTACTTCATTGTTTTATTTCTTAATAAATATCCTTAATTCTTAATTAAATTTTTGTCTTTTATTTATCTAAATTACCTAGATAAAATATTTTTAAGGTGGTTGGTGAAAATTTTCCCGCCAAATTCAAATTTATTTAATGTTATTTCCGACAAACTAAATACAATTTGAGATTGGTGAGCTCATTAAATGAATTTTTTCAACCACCACCACCTTAAGGCGGTTGGACGAAATGAGCCTCATTTCGTCCAACCACCTTAAGGCCCTGCCGAACCGATTTTTCTCCGGAGATTCTCCGGTTATAGTTGTAAATTCTCCGAAAATCTCCGAAGCTAGATTTTGCTTCCGGTACACATCACTAGTGGGAAGGTTTCCAGTTCTTTGTTCCAGTTTCACATTGTTCTCTGTAGTGCGAGTGGAGCAGGTTTTGGAGTTGGTTTTCCACTCTGTGAAATACCTAGAGAATTTTGCGCAGAGTGAGAATATACCAAAGTACCTAGGTACCTGATTTCTGTGAGAAATTTAATGATTTCCAATTCATTTATAGTAAGTAGGACTACTAATAGTGCTATATATGAAATGTCAGGAGTCCCCACTGGTTTGGAAAATATTTTCTATCAAAAAAAGTTAGCAAGAAATTCAGCATTTTTTAAGAAGCAAAATGTTACAATCATATTCAATTATGATACAGCTAGGTAATGAAACCACAGAGAACTGAATGAAACTTAAAGGTCATAAGGTAGGTATATACCCAGGTGGTGGGCCGCTGAGTGCATAGGTAGGTAGGTATAGCTGATAGTTCAGAGAGAGAAAACAAAAGTTTCCGGTTCCTCGGTTTTCCATAAGATTCTATACTTTAACGGTTGTGCAATTTAATTGATGACTTCCATGATACTGACATAATAGCGTAATTTAAATTCTGCGGAAGTTTTTTTGTTATTTGTCTATTCAGTAGGTACGCATATTATATGAAATTAATAAAACTCGATAGGCGTTATACCTAGAAGTAATAAAAAGCGAATTTATTTCGTGTACAATATCGGTTGAATGTTCTACGTTCTTCGAACAGTGTCGGTTGTGAATGTGAACAATGGTGTTTTTTGTGTTTTTTGTCGTGTCGGGCCCGTGTGTGTGTGTGCGTGTGCACGTGCACGAAGGGTTGCGCGACGCGAGCGCCCTCACGCGACAGTCTCGGTCGCGAGTTGGTATCGCGGTCGCGAGTCGCGGGCGGTTTTTTAGCGCGCGGGGCGGCGGGCGGGCACGGGCGGCGCCGGGGGCGGGGCCTGTGCTGCTTTGCATATCGCGGCCGCGTCACACACACGCCGCGAGCCGGTTCGGTCCACACCAGTACCCTTACTCTGAGATTGATCGAATTTAAAATACGGTCTCACTAAGTGAGGTGAATCACATTTGAGTCAAACTAAAATGGACCCAAAAACTCTTGATTTAAAGCCACAAATTCAGTGCAACCGATTCAAATTTCGAAACGTATCGTTTGGAACGCTAGCTGTGAATGCATACACGAAATTGAGCTCTAAATTAATAACATTAAGATTCATTTTAGTTTGATGCATATGTAATTCACCTCACTTAGTGAGACCGTATTTTAAATTCGATCAATCTCAGAGTAAGGGTACAGAGACGCCAACAGTGTCCGCTGCAGGGACGCTGGGTCCGGCATCCGCGCCGATTGCCGCCTTATCGCGAGCCTGCTCCAGACGCGGCCATTTTGTAATGTTAATACGCAATTATTTACATAAATGAAATATGGTATTCAGATATGGAACTGGATCTCTAGATGTATGTGTTAGGACGTAGTAAACCCAACGCTTCCCCTTTCTTCGCTTATCAGGTTATCTGTTATCCGTAAAAACTAGATCGGTAAGTGTGCCAGCTGATTGCTGTTTATCCGATACATAATTGCAATTAAGTATCGCGGAAATATGGCTGTTATTTTAGCAACCGATCGTCACGAATTTTGACATATTGATAGCCTGGCGCCCACAAACGGATACTTTAGGTACATCTCGCAAAATTAATTCAAAAATCTAAATCCAAACGGGCCCTATCGAAATTCTAGTGTTTAACGAACGAAACGAAAAGATAGAAGATGAGAGTTAGTAACTCACTTACCTAACTTATCTCACTACTACAGTTAGGATAGATTTTTGTGCAGTCGAACTCATCGGAGTAAAAGGAACGCACTGCATATAATATCTACAGGTACGAGTTGAACAAACCCTGTCAGTTGAGAGCGTACATTCGCTTAATGCCTGTGAACTGGATGGAGATAATCATTGTGAGTGGCATGTGTTGATGGCTGCCAAAGTGTGCATAGCGTGCATGCATGCATGCAGATCGCGGTGCATGTGAGTACATGTACACATACCCACAGGTATACATTTTGAACGTTTATAAAATATAACACGTGATGGTAATAATAGTTTACGGCATATAAAGCTACGATGGTTCCAAATGCGCCCTGGACCGAGAAGAACCAGCAACAAACTCGTATTAGGTAAACACACGCTCAGAAAAGTCAAAGGCCCGAAACTCGAACCCACAACCACGCCTGAGCCACACGAGTATATATCCGATCCTGAGCTACAGGGAATCACAGCTTAGATTTAGATACCAATCCATAATCATAATCATAATCATTTATTTGCTGATTGCAGGTGAGTACATATTACCTAATAGCAAGTAAAGTTCCGAGCCACAATCTGCCAATCATATGGCGTGCAAATTATTACTTAATATACAATACAATTTTATTAAAACACTTATACACATTATTATGATAGGAATAATTCATTCATTCAACTACTAATTATTATCATATTACAATCTTCATCAATCTTCATCAATCTAAAAATCATTCTTATTTTAATGCAATGTCAAAATATTTACTAATAAGTATGTCCAATTAATATAAAATAAAGAAAATAAAATGTGAAGCTGATCGTCAAGTTATGAAAAAAAAAAAATATAAACATTACTGAACTTAAAAAAACCGGCCAAGTGGGAGTCGGACTCGCGCACCGAGGGTTCCGTACAAACCTGTAGTAAGTTTTACGATTTATAACGTATTAAAAACAAGACGAAATGAACCGCAAAACTAACTTTGTTTGTAGAGGTTTATTGTTAATATCAAAAAATTACGTTTGTTGTATGGGAGCCCCCCTTTAATATTTACTTTATTGATATTTAATTATTTATTTTGAAAGGTAATATACAAGTTAATATTCTGTGAAAATTTGAACCGTCTACCTGTTACCGTTTTTAATATTGAGCAAAAAAATACGAAAAAAACACGTTTATTGTATGGGGACCCCCCTTAATATATATATTTTTTTAATTTTTAGTATTTTTTGTTATAGCGGCAACGGAAATACATCATTTGTGAAAATTTCAGCTTTCTAGCTATCACGGTTTATGAGATACAGCCTGGAGACAGACAGACAGCGGAGTCTTAGTAATAGGGTCCCGTTTTTACCCTTTGGGTACGGAACCCTAAAAATGTAATATTATTATATTATATTACAGCCTCAAGTAATCGTTAGCAGAATAGAATTGGCGGAACAATAACCAATCAGTAATCTTAGTTTTGAATGTTTGCAATGGTAGGTACTACATCTGTGGGTAGGTCAATTAAATCTTTTGGCAAAGGTCTTTTCCAAAGGTATTAAATATCATACAAATATCATCTTATCTTTAAGAAAAACTGTAAGTAATCTTAGAATGCCCATATTATGTAACCTATTTATTAAGCTGTAATAAATAAATAAATAATAGATAGTTACGAATATTAACGTACCTGTATCATACTTCATACTTACCTAGGTATACTAATATTATAAATGCGAAAGTGTGTTCGTTTGTTGGTTTGTCTTTCAATCACGCCGCAACAGAGCAACGGATCGAAGCGACGTGATTTTTTGTATGGGTATAGTAAAATGGGCTACTTATCATCCCGGAAAATTAAATTATGCCATGGGATTTAAAAATAACCTAATGCACGTGGACGAAGCCGCGAGCATCAGTTAGTCCTAAATAAAATACTTAGGTATTGTGCGTTATCTGTGTGTTAATTCTGTGTGTATCTTGTTCCTGGCGCCTCCGCACAAGGAGGCCCGAGCCCAAATGAAATGGGATGAGGGCGTGGGAAAGAAGAAGCGTTACCTAAAAATCTGTTGCATCAATTTTGTCGGCTGCACTGTGGAGCTGCTCCGCGTGGATAGTGGTTGCACGTGCATGCAGACAGACTTGCATGCAGACATAGGCACCGATCATCATGCGGTGAGTTCATACAACAACATTAGGTATTGTTCAATGTCAGCAGTTAGGCGCGTCGCGGCGGTCTATTTGAGTTTAGACCTAGTGTGCTGTGCGGAGCCTTGGACTTGTATTACATAATACACGTGTATTATGACAACACAAACAAGTAATGTACTGCACACACACACACACACACACACACACACACACACACACACACACACACACACACACACACACACACAGAGAGAGAGACACACACATGCATACTAATAAAAATACACACATTCGTACCCACTCTTATGATAATTCGTACGATCGTTTGACATGATTTACATCAACTATTTTATTAGCTGTTTCCAATGACAAGTAGGTACTTATTCAGCATTGAATGACTGTACATAATACACGTTTACTGATTACCCCTCGTGCAGCGCGCACAGTGGCATTGTGACTGAAGCATAAAGACATTATAGGTAACTGAATCGGTTAAATGCTTCTATGAAACTGCAGTGACAATGACTAGTAAATATGTGAAAAGTTATTCACATAATGTAATATGTGTTGATAATTCTACAACATTTCAACATTAGAAGGGTAATCAGTCGCCGTTAGTCAATTTGATTTGTTTAGATACATTGGAAAATACTTAATCAAAGGGAAAATACGAGTACATAAATAAGTATAAAATGAAGGTGTTTTTTAGTCCACGACAGTGTCTTGACGGCTGTCCTACGCGGTAAAAACAAATGCCGCTGCAGTTAGATGGGCCAGCTTGAAAGTGGTACATGGAAGTTTAATCATTGGATAGTTTAATACCTTATCGGTTTTGTGCAGCACCGTACCGGAACGCTAAATCTCTTGGTGCGGCTTTGCATGTAGGAATTAGGTAGGTTATATGGGAATGGGCGTAGGTACTCTTCTATATTAAAATTCCACAATCCATTTTAGACTTGCCTTTACACAACTTTAAAATGTCCATTAAAAGTATGTTCCTTATATAAAAAACCTTATTATACTGATGAAGATTACGTAAACAATAAAAGAGCATGGATTTGAGTCGCTCCAGCTCTGCTTGAAACTGCACTTGTAAGTAATTGTTGAAAAGAGCAACCACTGAGTCTCTTGCTGGCTGTTGTGGTTGTCGGTAGGAAATTAGGAATGATAATAATCGATTATTCAAAAGTACTTGTAAAATCTACGGTCTACCTGAATGAAGAAAAATTGAAGTTTGAAGTTTGGGTATACGGAGTAAGCCTTCTAGAGTAAATTGTTGATGATAATGATTAATGATATACGAGGTTCGAGGGAACCGGACGATATCGTATCGCTGACAAGCTGCAGCCGCCTGCCTGGTGCCTGGTCGGCGCGAGCAGCACTTGTCGTCGCGCTAATGGTCGGCGCGTCGTTACCGCAGTGGGTCAGTGGCGCGGCGGCGCGCGGGCCCGGGTTCGACGCGCCGGAGCCGGGCCCGTTGTCCCCTAACGACTTCGCTCGATTATTCCACAGAGTGCAGCTGATTTCGGAGCTTTTTTGTCAAAAAACCGTTATTTTACACATAAATCTCACCCTTCCAAACTTTTCAAATTTCAATATCCCCTTCGAACAATGCGCGCTCATTCGCATCGCGTTTTTTACGCGTCTCGTCGAATTTTTAAAAAATGTGGGGTAATGCATTTTTTATTGAGGAATTCGCGAGCTTCCAGCGGAGCAGCGGTCGTTATTCCTTCCCACGGCCGGGAAATGGGTCAGGCTTTGTTCCGCTCCTTCGTTTTTTCGCTAAAAAGAGATTTCTGCGGAGACGCGCGGGCGCACCTGCAGCACTGCGGCACCCCTGTGACACAGTTTTGGGGTAAAACGTGAAACTGCGGCACAGCTTGCGGGAACGTTTCTCAGGCGTCGCGGGCTTTTGTGCAGTTCTAGTTGTGGCGCGGCGTGTAGCGCGGGAGGCGCGACCCGCGACATCTGTAGCGGCTGCAGTTACATTGATACTTCCAGAAGGGTTCCGCGCGAAGGGGTGCCGCGGGTGTGGGGCGCGGCGCGGCGCGGGGCGGAGGGGGGCGAGGCGGCGATCAAATGATTCGGTAAACAAAGCGGAGGGCGAGGTCGGGCCGCTCGAGATTACCTCCGTTTTAACGCGTGAAAGATTTCAAAGGCGGCCACTTCACTTCACTTCACAAATAATCCATCAACATCTCGTCCGGTGCGGGCGGCGGGGCGGGTGGGGCGGAGGACGGCGGAGGGCGCAAATTCGATTCCGCTGTAGATTGGAGTGCATGTTCAGCTAACGAGGTTTGCGAGAGTGTCCGCACTCCGCAGGCTCGCGCCGGACGCCGCGCCGGACACCTGGCGGGCCACTTCGCTCCGACATCAACGAATCTCCACTCTACCCTTAAACCTCGTCACGTCCTCAAAGTGAGCCAATAAATTATATCCCGCAAGACTCTCTTCATGTTATAAGATTTATTTAAAGTGTACCTGCTACGATGTTAGTAGGTAGGTATCTAGCTTCTTTGGGTAACTTTAATTTAAATATGTATGTGAAAATAAACACATAACTGATCAGGTAGGTAGTAGGTACGTTATAAATTAGCATTTTAGTTTTTCAACTAAAATGCCAATTCATAACGTAATCGATTCTGTATGATATGAGTATTAATTACATCGAAACGTAAGAAGTAAGTAAATCAAAGTGATATTTTGTGACTCTTTACGATGCAGAGTTCGACTCGTACGTTCGAGTTTGTAGTTAGAGCGTTTCATATGTTTTTGCAATTGCATTCATACTTTCTTTAGTAATTTTATATACTTATTATGTGAATAAACGAAATCAAAATAAGTATACGAAATAATAATCTATACTAATACTATAAATGCGAAAGTTTGGATGGATGTATGGATGTTTGTTACTCAATCACGCTCCAACGGCTGAACGGATCTGGATGAAATTTGGCACAGAGATAGATTATAGTCTGGAATAGCACATAGGCTACTTTGTATCCCGGAAAATTAAAGAGTTCCCGCGGGAACCGAAAAACCTCAATCCACGCGGACGAAGTCGCGGGCATCAGCTAGTTTATAATAATTGTAACACCTTTTGTACCTACTGTATTCACAAATAAATAAATGAAATGAAATGAAAGTGTTATTGTATATAGCTTAGTCCTTCAATCACGCCGCAACAGAGCAACGGATCATCGTATTTTTTGCATGAATGTATTGTTAATTGCAAGGCTCTACGAACTGAGACAATCAGGCAAAATTATGAAGTTCACACGACGTGGACAAAACCGCGGCCATCAGCTAGTTTTAAATACTTGTTGGGAAACTGAGGCCGTGTCTACTGTAGTAGGTACATCACTGCCATTGGTGACCAGTGGCGTGCAGTTCATACAGGCATAAAAGCACTGCTTACCCGAATAGAAATACGTCAATGTTCATTTTCGTTATAACAGTCAGTAAATAAGCATTCTGACTAACTAATGCCTACCCTAGCTTCAAGCCCCGTGCACGCCGCTGCACTGGTCCACACACAGCATCCAGCGAGCCCTGCAGGCTGCATCCGCGGCGAGCTTCCTGCGCCGCGCCGCGCACCTGAGCGCGTTCAATCGCTGACGCTTTATTATATTCAGTCATAGGAACAAAACGCATTAAATATCGTGTTTCCCGAGCGCGGCGCGGAGCGGCATCGATGACTTATATTATTATCATTATTATACCGGTGCATCTCGTTCGCGCACGCGCATTGTACACAGGTAGAACAATTAATGCTTAGTATAGGTACCTAATGAGTGTACTCCCTGTGCTGCAGTTTTATATTTACTATTGTATCATGGTCATGCCTGCCTATAGGTGTATAGTGATTTCTGTAAGGATACTGCGCCGCCTGAAATCTAGCTCGGTTCGTCTTCGGGATGCAAACTCTCTCCACAGCAATCTTCGAGCCGTGAGAATTGAGGAGGTGACGTCATGTGCCTCACACATTTTCCCATTTTAAATAATATTAGTGTTTATTGTCTATAAGATATAATAATTATCAGTAGAGCTCTCATTGTCTTTGGTTGAAATCTCGAAGATCTACATTCTACAACCTACACAATTGTTAAGTGTGTAGTTTACATAATATTATTGTATTCAATTACGGAGGTAACGTAACGGAGCGCAAAGTGACACGTAATAAGGTGAACTTTATGAGTAAAGCGTCCAACACACGATGCCAGTCTATATCAGTCAATTCCGTCAATCGTAAGTGATGATTGATGAATGTTCAATGTAGAATAATACATTATTATGAAGGAAAAAAATAATTACCTACTGAGAGTAGTGAATGTGGAAAAACTTACAGCAAACTGCATAACTGACTGTGTAGACGCCGACAGGCCCTACACGAACTGCTCATGCAGTCATGATTGACTGCTTCAAGCTGGCACTATAACAAGAACTTTACTCTAACTTTCAATGTCATACACGCTGAGTAGTTGCGACTGCCTTCGGCTAGGAACTGGACTCGAGGGGTCAAATTCAAATTCGAAAGTTTTTTATTCAATTAATATACTTTTTATACAAGTGCTTATGATGGTTATGGTAGTGTGGTTCGGAATGCCGAGTTGCAAGAGAGACTGCTTTGGACTGAACGAGTTGTCCACTGCTCTGGTGAACTGTCTGCACCCATCCACCAACATCCAACTTTCATATTGTAACTGCAGTAGATTTGCTAACTGTTCCAGCGTTTTAACCGCTGTTGACGACGACTGCTCTAGCTGCAAGTTGTGGAACAGTGAACTGCTCAGACAGGCCGTGTGTGGACGCCTAACGCCTGCGTGTGCGGCGCGCGGAACGGCGCGGTGACAACGGGCGCAATTACAGCAATTGTCGCGCGATGCCACCTCGCTGATTGCGGCGCGCGCACGGCACTGTGGACTCTATGCGGCGGGGCTTAGGGGCTGGAGCTGCTCACACTCGCGGACAGACGCACGGTATCTCCGTGCACATTTGCATCGCTCGCCTGCTCCTCAGTCCTCGCCCTCGCTGCATGATGATAGCTGTTTATTATTTAAATATTCAATAACAGGCTGAGAGACGGAAACCTCGATTTAATTTTGCTAGTTTTGCCCGCGATTTCGTCTGCGTGGAATTAGGTGCCTAAAAATGTTTCACCTTTTTACACTTTCACCCCCTATTTTACCCCTTTGAGGGTGGAACTTTCAAAACTATGTATTCATATAAGCAAATAAATCATATCGAATAACGTCAGTTTAGCGGCCGCCTCTCTGGGCGCTGTCAGTCGCTTTCTCCTGATGAATACGTTAATCCGTTCGTAGTCGTACCGCTCGCGCTCGCCAGTCGCCAGTCGCCAGTCGCCGCGCTCGATATACGAGTAGTTAGTGCATAATAATTAATGCACTTGCAACAAGTGAATCGTCAAGTCAATCTACCACTGGTTTGGAGCCATTCCTGTAATGTGGACTGTACCTACTGGACCTACTGTACTGACGACGCGCCCATGACATCCTGGCTTTAATGTACACTGATAAGTGTTAGCAAATCTATGTAGATTTATTTCAACAAATCATACGCTACTGCCCGGCGCGGAGCGGTCGCGCTACAACAGCTGTAGTTTTTGCCAGTGTCAATGCTCTCTGTACCTGCTGCCCAATCTCTACTAATAGAAGTTAGATCATTGTTACCTATAGTTTGTCTGTTTATTCGTGCGAGTAAAATCTTAGTTGATTGACATGAAAGTTTTTGGTTTTTTCTGTTTGGAAGCACTTTACCGAGTAATATTAGTATCTTCAAATTGCTTCAGTTGTGATTTATGTGCATGAATGCGATATTTTAGCACACAATAGTTAATATTCTGTGTCATGAGTATTATTGTACTTTAGAGGATTTCTTTGTATGTATTGTAGCTCCGAGCCTAATAAAAAAAAAAAATAGATAGGTATTGTATTGACTCGACCATCGTTTCAGAAATATTTGGTATGTATTAAATTGATCTACAAGACAATGTACATAACAATATCTACGTCGGTAGGCGAGGAGTAGGAGTGTTACGACTGAAGCAACAGTGTTTGTGATTGTACCCGGTCCACCGCTCCGGAGTACAGTGACGGTCATTGTTGCGATATGCAGAGCCGCAGCTGATCCGGTGGCGCGATACATTATCGCGGTGATCTATTTATTAGATGCAAACAAAGGAATCTGAATAAATCTCGAGCGCGCGGCGCGGCCGCACAATACCTACACTCTTTATCAAATAAATACAGTCAATAGCGCGGCGCAGATAATATCGTTAATATGACAAGTAATTTTGTATTTCAACAGCACAATGGGCTCTTGTACGCGTCACGAGCGAATCGATTAATGCAACGACGGATCGGAAATGAAATCTAGCGGAACATTCCGCGCCCGCGGACCCGCGGCCGAGCGCTCGACGACCCGCGACGCGCTGCCCGAACGACGACGATACGCAAACGATCTTACGGGTGTAGAGCTATACCTAATGAGAGAAACGCCTAAAATAAAAGTATCTAATAAAGAAATAGTGAAGATCTGAGCGTATATCTATAAGTTTTAACAGTAAAAAGGAAGTATCTAAAGAAAATTTACACTCTAGACCTAGAGTCTAGAGTTAGCGTCCATAAAATAGTGGTTACTTGTCACATCTAATCTTATTACCAACAACGCTATAAATTGATCCCATTTAGTGCAGCGATTGTTTCATAATAATGATCATATTTGGTAATGTCTTCACTCTCGAATGCACTTTATCGTTTGTTACGAGACATGAACCGCTCGATAATGACTTTAATCAAATTTAAATGGAAACAAAACGGACTTAGCTAATTTCTGAAAATCCTATCTTGAAGTCTTCGTTAGATATACCTTAGCTCCATAGCTAAGGTATATCAAAATTTCCACTTAGGTGGTTTGAATTGTAGGTTGATAAATTCATGGATTTAGATAGGTTCTTCTTTCTTAGTGCTTCCTTTCTTAGTCCTTTGAACTTCAGGCTAGGCCGAGCACTGTATGTCAGTCAGCCAGTATTGATACACACAGCAACTACGAGTAGTATAACAGCGGCAGCGTGGTATCGCGGCAGCGTGGTATCGGCCGGGCGCACGCGCAGCCGGTCACGACGCGAAGAGATTTGAATACTAGATAATTAATATCGCTTTATTAGCGCAGGAAATATCGATTTGTGAAGATATTATCCGCTTTGAGCGCGCCGCCGCCGGCCCGAGTCCCGAGTCCCGACCCATGATTTGCATTTCGAGCGCTGTCAGTGGCATGGCCTCCGTCTATTGTTTCATGTTTTTCTATATTATTTACTTTAGCTTTACGTCCAGCGTTTCAAGTCTAGGGACAGGTCTAGCTGAATCTCGCTAGAATGAAACGTTAGCAGGGCGCCATATCTGCGCTGATAAGACGGCTGAGATTTTTTCGCTTGACTTGTTTCTTTCTAGAAAAGCTCTCTGACAGCATGCCAGAGATTTATATAATATTTTTCTCTCTGTTTGTATTGCTGAGGGTCGTTACCTCTTTCCTTTCTTCACTTTCTTTTAGCCACGTCATAAGACTGCAGTAATTCGACTCTAGGAAAAACATAAAAATAAAAAAATTGTCGTTACAAAGAAGTTGTAAAAGCAATAAAAACTGCTCACCTATGTACCTGATTAAACGCTATTCGTTACAATGCGACAGTTGTACTCGTACTATGGTGCTGCGCACCGAAGCCGCGCGTATAATGTGCTCGTGTGTGTATGATACACGAGGGTCGTGCGCAGGCGCCGCGCCGTTACAAACTTCAACCCTTCAAGTGCCTTAGATGATACGCAAAGATATGATTATCTCTTAATGGATATCTTATTACGAATTAGTTATTGTTAACTTTTTGGTTGTCTGATTCCATAATTGTTTTTTTTAACACTGTACCCATTCTATTTGGTCAAAATTAAATAAATTAAAAGTTTTAGTATTATTTCCATTCTAACACAAAGTCAAAGACAAAGTTTACGTCAAAAATACAACAACCTGCAGAATCACAAGTTTGTAAATCAGCGGCGTTGCCTTGATCTACTGTTAGAAGACATCAAAAAATCTATAATACTAATATTATAAATGCGACTTTGGATGGATTGATGGATGGATGTATGTTTGTTACTCGAACGGCTGAACGAATCTGGATGAAATTTGGCACAGAGATAGATTATGGTCTGGATTAACACATAGGTTACTTTTTCTCCCGGAAAATTAAAGAGTTCTCGCGGGAACAAAAAACCTCAATACATGCGGACAAATTCGCGGGCATCAGCTAGTGTGTGATATATCAGTCAAACATTGCAAAGGAGAAACTTTCCTTTACAATATATGGATTCTAGAATAGCAGCAGCGATGCGCCGCTCGTTATCAGGAACGCACCATCCGCGTTGTGCGTGTGAGTACATTGCACAGAGTCGCACAGAGCGAGGCCGCAATGTGGAACCTGTAACGTTCCGCGCTTTTTGCACACGAGCGGTACGGCACAGATCGCGGGTATTCATAAGTATAAGCGGCTACAGTTCCGTTGTTGCTATAGAAGTATATTTCTTGTAACGCATTCTAATTGAATTATTTATTCTTTGGACTAATCATATGAAGGTTCACATTTATTTTTCCACCCTGCAGGCTGCCCTGATGCTGTGTAGGTATAGCGCTGTAGTGACTATACTTCGTCGGGGTTGCCTGTTCCTGGCTACGAGTATAGAGTGAATCAACGTAAGTGCCTAAATTTTCATTCAAACGCGGACTTCAATTCAAACTCCCTAAGTGATTTCCAAAAAGGTAGGAAATGAACTACCCGTACCCAAACAGGCCGCTAACTCTGGCCATTGTGGGCATTGTGGGCTTCTGATTTAAGATCAAATTGCGAACAGGCTACAAATAAAAGTCCGACAGCTCAAACTCAAGACTTACGGAAAAAATATAAAAGCTTATTTAGGAGATTCCATCACAGGTTACCAGTTCAAACGGCTAAGGAATGCAGCTAGGTTTGTACGAGTGATAGGACAGTATTTTGTTTAGGCGTAATCTCCTAATAACGATCGGAGAGCGGAGTAATCGATGAAATTGGGAATGATTTGTACATTTCCGACACCCGGCAGTCGGTCGTGTGCGGTGTGCGGTGTGCGGTGTGCGGTGCGCGCAGAGACAAAGCCGCAGCGTCCGTTTAATTCATATTATCTGCGGAGTGATCGCGGGTCGACCACCTCGCCCGCGCCCGCGCCCGCCCGCCGCTCGAGCCGTGGCCACAAAAAGTGCTTTATGAGCATTCCTCCGCACTGAAGGTGGAAGTGTAGATGAGAGATATTGGTGTATTGTAGATATAAGTCATTGTATCATTGTAGTTCGTGGCGCGTGCGCTGCTGTTCTGATCGCTGTGGTCGCCTACCCTAGTAGACCTTACACAAACACACTCAACACTCTTCAATTTTTACCTAACTCGAATGTTCCTGAAGCCTGAATTGTTACAAAATTAAGCTAGGTAAGTATTAAACTGTATACAATGTATATAAAATAAGAAAAACAATACTTAATAATAAAAAATTATGCATTCTTTATACAGACCCGATAACAACGCTGATATCTATTTTATATCTTCACTAAACTTGCTGTCTGGTAGCGATATTTTGTGTTAGACGTAAATAATGCGATTAATAAAAATTAAAATCGTAAAAGTTATATTATGAGAAGTTAAAAGTTAACTTTTTTCCTATAATTTTAGTTCGAGCCGGATATAATATTATACCTATTGTTACTTCACGGTTTCTAAAAATATTCCTATTAGATTCAGGAGTGAAAAACACTAATATGACCCTTATGAATTGTTATTTGTGTTAAGTCAATACATATGAACGTGGGCGCGTACACAATCGCATCGGCATTGCTCGCATGACGCAAAGTTAAACTAAAAATAAAAGAGATTAGCATCGCTTGCGTGTCACATCATCATGATATTATGCTCGTCGCTCGCACCGGAGTCAGGTGTTTACGCATTGTATACACCGCACTAGGCTTTTGACCGTGGCATCGTCCGTGCAATTCTTAATTCATCGGAAATTTTGTTGTTTTACCGGGAAAAGGTGTTACGTGTTCGGGTGATATGAAATTTGTCAACATCCAGTCGTATTTTGTTAATTGAAAATATATAAGTAGGTACCATTTTCTATTCAAAGGTGAATACACAATACACACCATCCTATAATATCATCATTCGAAGATACAAGCTATCTCTCTGATAGAATTTGTCAAAACGGTTTGGTCGTGAAAATGGCATAGAAAGACAAACATACTGTCGCGTAGGTGACATTAGTCGTGGATTTAGTATACATAATATTATGTTGATCATATTATTATTCAGTACAACTCCAAATCGCACGATAGAAACGGGCAATTAATATGAATCACAAAAAGCAGTGCGCGGTGCTTGCGTGCGTTGATGTCGTTTGTGCCGCTGCGCGCGCGTCTACGCAAATACCTACTTTACAATAATATTATGAAAACGCATCGCTATTCGCGACGCATGTAACTCATAACAGAATGAAATAAATTAGTGTCTGTTTTTACGTCGGTGTAAAAAATTCAAGAAGTTATAATTTTTCCAACTTTCTAATACAGTAAGAGTAAGCAAGCTTCCGTGAAGCTTTTAACTCGTAAGCACTCAAATTGGAAATATGAATTAGGAATTGTAATCTATGTGTAGTAATTCTAAAAAGAAAAGATACACTTATCCACCGGCCATTGTACCGTAGTAAGAAGGGTAATAAGTGATATTCAAAACATGCTTAATGTTTCTCATTAAAAATCAAATAAGATCTGCTTCTAATTAGCATCAACAGTCGTACTTCGAAGATGACTCGCTCAAACTAAACTAGGACCAAGTTACATAACCGGTATTATATAAATCTTATACGATTAACAAACATTTTACATGCATCCATACTTATTTTATAGACTAACTGATGCCCGTGACTTGGTCCGCGTGGAATAAGTTTTTTAAATTCCCACGGGAAGTCCTCTCCATATAAGTAGCCTATGTCACTCTCCAGGTTCTCAACTAGACCTATGCAAAAATTACGTCGATCCGTTGCTCTGTTGCGGCGTAATTGAAGGAGAAACCAATAAACCATTCCAATGCAAACTTAATAAGTATGTCTCTATCTGTCTTAATAAGTGTGTTGTCTGTTACCTTTTCATAGCCGTCTCGGAGACGGAAGGGCTACGTTTTATCCCGGGAAATCATATAGTTCCCCCGGGACCTTCAAATCTTCAATCTACGGACGAAATATAGCAGGTATCATCTAGTAACTAGTTAACAGGCTACTATACCTAATAACTAGGTACCTTTAACTAATTTTGTGATACTTAAATAGCATAGCGTAGCCAGTGGGAGGGCGTGCTCGCCGCGGCGCGACGGCGGCGCCCTCTAGGCATTGTACGTCGACGCGGACGGTGGGATTGAATCGTCCGCGCACAAAGCGCGTCTCCCAATTAGCCGGCATTTGTACCAGTGGCTCGTATGTTAATACGCGGCCATGCATTAATCAACGCCTCGCGTGTCCGTCTGTTTGTTTATCCAGTCACGACGTTTAATTAGTGGCTAGGCGCGCCGCGCGACGCCGGCCGCCGCTAATTATCGCTCCGAACCGAGAGTATACAATGGAGGCCGATACGTGTTGAGGAGGCCAATTGTCATTGTAGCCGCTGGTGGAGCTTAACTTTTTAACTGACTACAATAACATAGGCCTGGAATACACAACGGATATAAAAATCGGCCGGTTAAACTGTCAAATTATTATTATATTAGTCAGAATTGTTCACTGTTTTAAGAAGTACACAAACAACAGCAACTGGGGATTTTACTGATCATAAGTTTGAATGTCATACCCCTGACAGCTTAGCAAGTTGCCACCATTGACAGTATCATCACTGAGGTCGCAGTTATGAACTAAGTTGTATTAGAGTTTTTAAAAAACTCAATTCGGCAAAGTGAATTCTCTAGAGAACCCGGGAAGCAGTTATATCAAGTTTGCGTGCCCTGACCGCTCTTAGAATCACGCATATCATTATATCGGAGGTGGAGTGAAGCGATATCGCGGGCTAATATAGCGTGACGGGCGCGCAACATCCGCCGCCCGCGCCGCGCACCGTGCGACCGCGACCTTTGCCACCTCGCGCGCAGCACCACAAAAACATCCTGACATTTGGGCACACCGATATTAGACCGCATCCATATAATACAGCCGCGACACGCCACTGATATTGATTATGTATGTGTTCTGCTGAGTAGCTACTAGCTACTAGCTATGCCTTCTTGAATTATTGAAATGGTGCAAGAATAACGTAATATCGACCTTTAAATCCAGTTACTCGCACCAACCAATAGTCCTTCGTATAAAAGATAGACTGATTGTCACATTTTCGGCGTGCATATTAACGCTGTGACCTTTATATGAAGCGCGCACACTGGGTTACAGAACAAAACGTAATTCCCTCTGACGCGGTTTTATCCTAGTGTCCGGCCCCTAGTGTGTATTCGTCATTAGAGTGAAGGAGTGTACCCATTATTATAACGGGTACACTAACGCGGGGACACATAACGCTATTTAATATCTGTTGAGTATGGAATGAGACTGAATTAATGTGCGGTTCCAATTTTTAACCGACTTCCAAAAAAGGAGGAGGGTCTCAATTCGGCGCGTATCTTTTTTTTAAAGTATAAACATCTGGTATCTTCCTATATTCTCACAAATAAATAAATATCAATTTTATATTGCGTGAATTGAGCAAACTCTTAATTCCTAAACCACACTTAAGTTATTGTTATTTTTTTTAATTAAAATTTGAATAGTCATTAAGCTCAAAGAAAGATCCTCGTGATTCATTAATTTAGGCCGCGACACACGCGCAGCGGCGCCCGCCGCCGGACAGCCGCAAGGAATGTTGCGTGTAATGAGCGCCTGATAAAAACTTTTTTCACTGCATCACAGGGCCTATAATTAAAGTTTTAAGCTTGCAAATAAAACAACCAATCCCGGTAAAACGAGTGAAACGAAACCGGTAGGTATGCTCGCAAAGCATTGAAATTGGAGACATGACGTTCAAATTAATACAGTCAAAGGCATTTAAAATTGACATAGGTAATCGCAAAATCATTTCGGTAAAATAAACGTTGGCTTTCGTTGACAATGAAGTTGGCAACATTGCCATCATTTTACTCTAAATGATAGAATGAAAACCACCTTATGTAAACCTAACCTAGGTTAGGTTAGGTTAGGCCTAACCTACTCCATCTGATCTGCAAAATTAGGTTGATGTAGAATTTTTCACACATTTTTTGGCACGTGGCCCAGATATTGTAAGTCAGATCTAGCGAAAGTGCACTTTCGTAGACGCATGTTCTATCGGCCTAACTATACACATCGATGATGATGATGTGATTCCTGCCCAAACTAAAAAGTAACCGAGTATAAACTGTAAGTTGTACATCACATAACTTTTGTAAGTCTGTACGTGCCGACTGCCGGTTCGGGAGGAGTACCGCACGCTGCCGTCGGTTCCCACGCTGGAATATTAAATCACATGACGGACAAATCGCAGCGGCGCCGTCACACGCCGCACTAGCGCAGCCCCCGGCCTCGCCCGCCGGCCTCTGTCCTGTGCAGGAGCCGTTTGAGACCCGCCGCCGCGCGCTCGTCCCCACCGGATAATTGGCACCGCTTCACCTATATGGAACTCGAAGATTCCACGGCAATTTTTCCGATGCGAGTTATTTTTGTATTAACTCCTTCAGCGCAACACACTAATAAACTTTATTGGTTTTTACGTTTCGATTGAACGAAATTACCCGCTTTATTAAATTGCCTGCTCTCGCTGCGAATAGGATTTCCGTTATGCGACTGAGGTGTTTTCCCACTGTACGGTAGAGCTAATAAGATATCTCCTAGCAAAGTCAGCTCGATTAGATCGACACAGTTAAATTTGGTTTATGATAATCTGAAATTAATTTACCAGGTCCAGAAAATGCCGACTCATTAACCTAATTAAAATCGTATAAAAAACTATCGGATTCAATAGTAAATTATACACTTTCCGGATTCATATTGTTTTTTTCGAATAGGTGGGATTGTGGATATATTCATAAAGATAACGACAAACTAAATGCATATCTATCTAATAATAGTCTGTCAACGGAAAATTTAGCTTAGTCTAGAACCGAACTAAAAACTTGAAACCAAAAAAAGTAGGAAGTACTTAACGCGCGGCAACCACCCAGCGCGGCGGCAACCACCCGGCGCGGTTCCGCCGTGAGCATGCAAATCTATGGCGATTTCTGCACGGTGTGATAAATTGTAAATATTAATTACTCTTTTTGTCGCGTGCCTTCGAGCGCGCACACGTCACACGTCAGCCTCTCGTTACTTGCCCGCTGAGTCAAGACTCCACTGAATCATTGCCAATATTACAAAAAAAAATGTATTTTTATTCCAACTCAAGTTAGCCATTATCTGCGATATTACTTTAGTGATGTAGTGGCGTGGTGACGTCATTTTTATGAAGTCCCATGATTCTTATCAGTTTCTAAAGATTTGCTCAGGCTTTAGCACAGATGAAAATATAATACTTATTTGCATCGGTAGCTAACCACGTCTAAAGCTTCCTACGAGACCAAAGACAAAAATACATTTGAAATTCTTAAATTTCTTCTTGTGCGAACCGACCTCACTTATAAGCCCACAGCTCTCACCAATACGCCACAAAGGTCGTCAATATGTTTGAGTAAAGCATCGACGAAATTTTAAATTGACCACATACATCCAGAGGGAGTAAAATATTCGCACGGAGGAGTTTAGTGTTCCGGCAGCTGGAAGTGAAGTCGTGTGTCAAACGCGGCGCGCGCCACAGAAATAGCTAGTTGATTGGGTTCTTACGGGTGGATGGCGGCCCGCTAGGAATGCCGGGGGGGAGGAGGGGAGCGCGGGAGGGGGCACAGGGACCCCAATTTAAAATTCAGATAAGCGGAATGATCGCTCGCCCCCGGAATGTGCGGAGGAGGCGATACTCCGCGCCGCAGCACCAGCTCACACGCCTCGCTGGCTGCCGGCCCTCCAGCCGCCTACCGACCGCAGCCTTGCCTAAACAAACTTCCAATTCGGTTGCCTTGTTGTGACTACTGAAGAAAACCAGAATAAACGTGCATTCACCGGTTGACTCGTGTCCAACCCAAGCCCTTGCACCTGGAAACATTGCAGGAATGCAAAGAGTTCTAATGTACCTATAGACAACGGACAGATCAGATACATATTAGGATAGTCACTTTGTATGTCGGGTAAACCAAACACTCCAACATGATTTTAAAACGAAACCTATATACTACTCTGTCAAGAAAGTACCGGGAAAAGGTCTATAATATACAAAATGTTAATTATTATTCCAAATTTATTGTATCTCCTTCAAAGTAGGCCCCTTCGGAAATAATACACTTTCGCCAACGAATAATCCAATTTTCAAAACATTTTTTAAAGGCATTTTTCGGAATCGACTTCAGTTCTTGCCGCGAATTCTCTTTTACATGTCTTCTATCGATCGAAAACGGGTGCCACGAAGTGGTCTTTTGAGTTTTGGAAAGAGAAAAAAGTCGGCCGGAGCCATATCCGGTGAATACGGTAGTTGTTCGATGGTATTTGTTGAGTTTTTGGTCAAAAATTCATTCACAATGATGGCCTTGTGCCTTTTAGTTGAAGACGTTGATGGCCGACCAGAGCGAGGCAAATCTTCCACCACATCGTGACCACTTTTGAATGCATGGTACCACTCGTATGCACGTGTTTTTGATAAAGTCGATTCCCCGTAAGCTTTCTGCAACATTTTCAGCGACTCTGGACACGAAATTCCATTTGCGATGCAAAATTTGAGACAAACTCTTTGTTCGATATTTTCATTCATTGTAAAAATCGCAAAACACTATTGAGATGAACTGACAAAATGGCGCACTGTAAACAAAGTAAATAACATTATTGACGCTCAAACTTCGCGGCAATATAGACGACAGTTGTGTCAACTTAGCGACAAAAAATAATTTTTGAATTGAATTTGGAATTAGAAACAAATGATGAATTCCTGGTACTTTTTTGACAGAATGTATATCCACGGGAGCGAAGTCGCACACAAAAGCAACCGTTGAAACTATACAATAATTCCTAATTAGTATACCTACCTATAAGAATGTAAAGCCTCGCAAACTGATTTAATAATGAGACGGCGGCGCCAGTGTTGTTGAAAAATTCCACCTTCCTATCACTTCCTACAGGAAAAACATGCTACGCTCATCGGCGCTGCTTATGATACAGATCTACTCGTATATGCAGATTGCATAATGGCCACAATTACTCCATTGCGGCACCCGACCATACAAAGTCGGCACTTTTTTTACTGCAAAACACTAAATTGTTTCAGCGATCCATTTAGATTGTACTTAGATACAATAATAATTATAATTGATCGAATGTTAGTAGCGACAGCGGTGTGGAGTCCTATTTGTATTTTGCAGTCACATTCATGTTAACAATCTTATTGGATTTACAAATAAAGTAAAAGAAATGGGGTGATCACACAATATTATAGAATGGTTCTTATAGGAAAATGTTAAATTTAGTTTTTTTTTAAACTACAACTAGCGGCACGCTATGATGGCCGGTTGACACATTACAATAGGTCAATTTATTCTCGAACAAAAAACAATTAAGTTTTTTTAAATTTATGAATCTCTGCACATCACTATCGTCATAGCTATCGTCAATAAAGTAATACAATTATTTCCTTCAAAGTCGTTATCAATTAATACGGAACGTTTGTCCAACCGGCCATCATAGCGTGCCGCTAGTATAATTAGCACTATAGCCTGTATTTTTTAAATTTTAACTCCTGTCAAATAACCTTTTTTGCTCATAACTCATTTAAATGGCTCTACAATTATTATGGTAGTGAAAAAAATGATCTTACTTGCTTGCTTAATAAAAATTTTCTTATAAGTTAAGTCAACATGAAAAAACATGGCAAAAGACGTGCCGCCAAGCGATTTGGCGTTAACCCTAACAGGTTAGCCCACTACCATCTTATACTGCATCGTCACTTACCATCAGGTGAGATCGCAGTCAAGGGCTTACTTGTAGTGGATTAAAAAAAGTTGTTTCAACGTTGTGAATTTGTCACTCCTGCACGTCAGTCGGGTCGCGACGTGGTTGGACTTCAAAGTGTGTCGGGGGTTGTGTACATACAAGCTTCGGGCGCCACGCCCGGGATGCAAATCGCTCGTTAGGTCCCGCGCTGATGCGAGCTGATAGCTGGCGGCCAATCGCAGGCTCCGGCCGCGGCCAAGCGCAGAATGACAATGAGATGCAAACACAAGTACGCGCACTGTAGGTAGGTACATTACACTGATAATGGATCGTGTATTGGATTTGAATTTGGAACGTGTTTTGCATATCCATTGCAATTGGTTATTAGTTATTACGATGTCGTACAATGTAACCTCTTAGACCTCATCATCGCTTTGCACTTAGCATTTATTGTCGTCAAGCGCAAGTCTATCTTACAATATTTAAATAAATTACCAATTTATACAACATTTTTGTCTTTTAATGAAAAAAATCAATACAATCATATATTTTGTGTGTGTTTATTAAGATAACTTGCATAATTTTGCTGTATTTAAGAAATCATTGACCGAGTGAAGCGAAGGTCTCTGAGTCTACTTAAGTGAATTGGCACTTGTCCGTCCGTCCGTCCGTCTGTCAGAGCCTTATAACTTCTGAATTACTGAACGTAATTACTTCAAATTTAAATATAATATGTAAACCGATGGCCGCTGAATATGGCTTAAAAGTTATAAAAATCTTTATTTCAGGGGGGCTCTCATAGAAGAGAGTGCGAAGTAAAATATTTTTTATAGCGTTACATAGGGTTGCGGTAGGTATATTATTTTAAAGATAATTAGAAATAGAGTCCAAAATATATATATTTTTTAATTTTTCCCCTAAAATTGACGAAATGGGGGCTTTTAAAGTGTAGATTTTCTAACGTCCAAAGTTGACCTCAGAACTCTCAATATTCTGAAAGGCTGAGCCTGAAACTTGATCAATTATTTGAATTATATCCTGTACTTGAACAACAAATACTAAAATGAGATAAATATAATAAGAAAACGAAATTATTTAATTTTTAATGAGCTTCAGTACTTTTAACATAACTTCACAATGATGTCAATAGATGGCGCTCTGTGATACCGCGAGGTCTCAGTTCGGGGCGAACCACTAGTAAAGTTATCATCATATCATGACATATTACAGCAAGAATCAAGATAACAAAAATAAGCATTTCTGAAGAAGGGGAAAAATGTCTAAATTGTGCAATGTGAACATATTGAAATAATGATGTTTATCAGAGCCGCGTCGGTCGGCGGCGCGAGTAATGAAGCTAACAACTTTGTCACCGCCGACAGATATTGTTGAGGCCAAACGCCACCACGTTGGCCCAGCTCGGTCAACGAACAAGAAGTGCGTACCGACGGCCCATAGATCGATATTTTCACTTCGTTGACCCAGCTTAGGGGGGTTAAATAATTGAGTGATTGCAGGCGGCTCTCTATTGTACAAACTAATTAACTGATTGTTATCTAGGTATGCTAGGTACTTACGTGGCATCCACTCCTTACAACCGCTGGACGAATCACGTCGTACGTCGCCCAGGCGAGGAGTGGTGATAATGTAAGGTGTAAGGGTTGTGTGTGTGTATATGTGTAACCTGGTACGACAGACGCGAAGGTTCCTGCAGGTCGACCTGCACTCAAAGGCTTCAAGCACACGTGTTTTCAAGGCGCCACCAGGCAATATCGGAGTCACAAGGACGGTCGTTCACAATAATTCACACACCACTAGTCCAAATATAGTTAACGCTACAAAGCCCACTTCAAACGGACCCCATAATCCGGTGAGCACGTCAAAACCAATATATTTTCAAATTCACAAAGACCGGCGCATGCGGCGCTTCAACAAACGGCCATTTTTCTATAAATCAAGACAAACGCACGCGGCCTCCCAGGACGGCGTATCGAGGCGAACAGGACTATCAAATTTACTAGTCAATCCCAGGTCTATTCGCTGTGGCGCTGCGCGTCACGGGATTACTAGATTTACGTATTAATACGTTGATTTCACGCAAGGTGGCGTGAACAATCTCCCCCTTAGTGGACGCCAGGACATAAGTCCACTAACAATTGGGTAACCTTGGCTGCAGAACGAACCTCCGACCAAGCTTCAAACTTACAACAAACAAGCAATTCAAATCCAAGTAGCTTCGCTAAGCGCGTCGGAGGTGCGTCCTTGCGATCCAAACAACAAGCCAAGTCTTATCGCTAAACAATTAACAATTAATCTTAGGGATCTATCTATACACAATCAATACAACAATAGGTCCGGACCGGTCAGGCAATCCTCGACTATCAACAAATCTAACTAGCGTAGCCACAAGTCTCAGTGCAGGAGGCACTCACCAATTCAAGAGACCGCTCTAGTGGCTAGGCGCACAACAAATTATCAAAATATCAAAGTTAGCAATCGGTGCTAACTACCGGCAAAAGGTCGAGGGCCTAGACAGGGTCGGGAGGCAAGTCACCCACTATCGGTTGAGTGGTGCTGGCCTTTAACATAGCAAACTCACCGGACCACATGGTCTCCAAACGGCGAGGAGGTAGACCACAACTGGGCTAAGGCTAAAGCCGAAAATTATGTGAATAATACAAAAGCCATTGGTCGTCAACCTCATTTCTCAAAACAAAATAGGACTCAACACGTCGGAACAACAGGCTCGGACTAGTGAGGGATCGCAGGGGCTAAATCCGGTATTGCTATAACCGCTGCGTCAATTTTCAAAGGCATCAATGCCTGTGCCACGACACTCGCGTGGACTTCAAAGGGGGGGCCCTAGCCTTCCCACCACAAAGCAAGCGACACCGCGGTGGTAGGAGCTAGGGCGGCAACAATCTAATATTGCGCGCCCTCACCGCCCGGATTCACCAACCGGAGGTCCACTACCGGTCCAGCCGACCAGACAGGATCCGTGACGCGGTAGTGCTGCTGTCGCCCCAATCCGTCAGTTGGGCGGCGCTCGAGGCGCGGCCGTTCGCGCAGAGGGGGCGAGCAGCGCGAGGGACTTCTCGTCGCCGGCGGTGCAACAAGATTTTCAAAGTGGCGTGAGGGCGGCGAAATCCGCCTACGGGGGGGTAAAAATCCGCCCACGGGGGGAGAAATCCGCCCACGGGGGGGAGAAATCCGCCCACGGGGGGGATCCACGGGCAACCGGCTAACGGCGCTCGCGGCGTGGTCAGGACGCGCGCCCCCGCCGTTGGGGGGGGTACGCGCACCGTCGTCCTGACGACCAACACAAGGTCCAATTGCGCACAAAATGGCCAAGTGGTTGCCATCGCAATGCGGGCACGGCCGCGACTGATCGGGGCAGTTCCGCTGCAAATGTGGTCCCAAGCAAGAGTAGCACCAGCGCCGTGTCCTTGCAATGCCTCTTCGCTGCTGCACCGGTTTAGATAGGAAGCGAGGACATGAGGGAATCAAATGGTCCGTGTGCCGACAATAGTCACAGGGGGGCGGCACTGTGGCCGCAAGTCCGCTGTACTCTGGCATCACTCGACGACCCTTCCCTGTCTCACCTACTTTCACCTTCCTATCCGGGACTCCTCTGCGGACCTGATCGGACTGGCCACCCTTCTTTACCTGTTTGGGAGACTCTGGGGTCCTACGAGGACCAGCAACTCCAGAGTTCTCCGCCTGCAGACTCTCCTGCTCCAAAAACTTCAAGAGGTCAGAGAAGGGGGGCAAGTAGGTTGCACCGTCCCCACCATACCGCTGCTCAAACCGCAGCCTCATCTCTAACGGTAGGCGGGACAATACAATGTGCAACAACACAAAAGACCACTGGTCCACTGGTAGGTCCAAGCGACGCAGCGCATTGCATGCAACCACCACTGGGTTGACCAACTCCTCACGAAGGTGGGTCACCTCAGTGACGCAAGGCAGGGCCAGCAACTGGGCTACGTGGGCGTCTGCTAAGCGGCGCACGTTGGCGTATCGCTTAGTCAGCAGTTCTATTGCGCTATCATAACTCTCGTCGGAGAGGTCTAAGTGTTTACACAAATCCAGGGCCTCCCCCTGCAACGACGAGAGTAAGTACGACAATTTCTGAGAGGGGCCTAGGTCCTTCCTAGCATCTACCAAGCTGTTAAACAGCGCGAGGAAACCTGGCCACTCCGTCAATTGGCCCGCAAACTTGGGCAACTCGATAGTGGGCAGCTTGCCCAACAACTCCGGCTGAGTGGGAGGTCTACACGGCGACCCCGGTAACGAGCTCAGCCGAGCCTTTTTTCTTAATCGGCTAGCTTCTTCGATCATGCTGTCGGTCAACTCCAAGAATTGATCGTAATCATTGTTGACCGACTTCAAAGCATCAGGTGGGCAGTCTAACTCCAAAATTTCACGAAATGATTCGTCGACTGAGGCCTGCCTGACCGGAATTTGTTCGGTCCGCTGCAGCAGGGCGGCGGTTCGATCCTCGCGGCCGATCAATGCTGCGGCGGAAGCCGCCCAACGAAGCTCCGACTGAATTCGGCTTACAATTCTTTTGTGGTTTGCCATTTCACCAATTTACTGAATTACTATTTTAGCTACAACAATGGCAACTTCCAATAAACCACTTCAAACAAACAACAAAGAAAAAAGTGTAAGCCTTCAATTCAAAAGACAATTAATATCAACAACAATTTAGTTACAAATCTACAATACAGCTAAACAATCAAAGAATATCAAAACAACGAAAGTCACGGCAAAAAACTATATTCGAATGACGCCTACAAATGGTAGGCAAACAACAAGGTCATTCACGAAGTTAGCTGTTTCGTAATAATATTGGTTACAATATTCCGTAAGTACCTACATAAGTTACACAAAATAATATTATCAAAGTTAACTAGGTACGGCAAGTTAGGTATATAAATACGCCAACTCATCAAACGGTATAATTCTAAACTATACTACGATTGCAATTATAATCGGCAAGTAACCATCATCAAATATTCAATAATAATTAATCAAAAAAAAAACAAAGGCAACGCAAAACAAACAAAGATTGAATCGCCAACAAAGTTGCCGGCGGCTAGGTGCCGATTACAAACACAGACTCAGTATCAAACAAAAGGACAAAGGTCAAGGTTACCGCAAATTCCTTTTTTCAATTACAAAGACAAATACGCAATGACAACCAACAAGGTTAATTTAACAGAGAGCGGCCCGGTTACAAATTCAGTTTTTTCAAATTATTATATGTGTTAATATATAATTATTATATTTATTACCACTCAATTATTCAATTATTAGGAATAGGCAACAAACAAACAAACAATTACCCGTTACCGGGTGGGACATCAAGTACCTACTGCTTAAACAAAAATAATTAACAACAACAATGTACCTAATACTTGAATTCAACTGTCCCAGTTGCAATCGCTATCTCGATATGCAATACAAACCCAATTTACAATAATATTGTGAGACTTAACAATTCAATTGCTCAGCAATAATTCAATTCAATGCCTAGACTACTAAATCTTAGTGGTCCGTCAAAACCACGCGCTCTGCTACCAAATGTTGAGGCCAAACGCCACCACGTTGGCCCAGCTCGGTCAACGAACAAGAAGTGCGTACCGACGGCCCATAGATCGATATTTTCACTTCGTTGACCCAGCTTAGGGGGGTTAAATAATTGAGTGATTGCAGGCGGCTCTCTATTGTACAAACTAATTAACTGATTGTTATCTAGGTATGCTAGGTACTTACGTGGCATCCACTCCTTACAACCGCTGGACGAATCACGTCGTACGTCGCCCAGGCGAGGAGTGGTGATAATGTAAGGTGTAAGGGTTGTGTGTGTGTATATGTGTAACCTGGTACGACAGACGCGAAGGTTCCTGCAGGTCGACCTGCACTCAAAGGCTTCAAGCACACGTGTTTTCAAGGCGCCACCAGGCAATATCGGAGTCACAAGGACGGTCGTTCACAATAATTCACACACCACTAGTCCAAATATAGTTAACGCTACAAAGCCCACTTCAAACGGACCCCATAATCCGGTGAGCACGTCAAAACCAATATATTTTCAAATTCACAAAGACCGGCGCATGCGGCGCTTCAACAAACGGCCATTTTTCTATAAATCAAGACAAACGCACGCGGCCTCCCAGGACGGCGTATCGAGGCGAACAGGACTATCAAATTTACTAGTCAATCCCAGGTCTATTCGCTGTGGCGCTGCGCGTCACGGGATTACTAGATTTACGTATTAATACGTTGATTTCACGCAAGGTGGCGTGAACAGATATTATTACTTTGAATTTGCATTCATATCATTAGGTCGCGCTCGGTGGCCGCCACTGTAGTCTGTGGTGGTCGCTGCCTCATTAAACGCGTGTGCGCAGCGACAGTATCGTTTACAACTGTAAATTATACCTAGTGTGCATCCACCATCACCACCACTACGGCCCATTAGCGTCCCACTGCTGGGCACGGGTCTCCACTCTCATAGGAGAGAGGGAATTAGAGCTTAGACCCACCACGCTGCTCCAATGCGGGTTGGCGGGGTTTAAGGACTATTATTATGTTAGTGATAATAACCGGGACCGACGGCTTAACGTGCTCTCCGAGGCACGGGGGTGAAACACCGCCAACTTCCTGACTCTGGGCTAGTACCGAGAATTTCTAATCAGAAAAACCCAACACTTCATTATGGCCCGAGCCGGGATTCGAACCCGGGACCTCGCCTGCCGCAGTCGAAAATGCTAACCACTAGAGCTAGACCAACGAGGCTAGTGTGCACGTCAGAGACAAAATGTGCCAACCTATAGGTAATATTCTATTAAACAACTTTAAGTGTTTGCTTATGAGCGGACTCAACTAAAAATATTATATCCTGTAGATTGTTGAGTGAGTGTAGACGGATAATAAAGTATCCTTTGACAACATTTTTAAACACCTAAATCCACGCAACGGTTAAATAAGTAAGATTCACCTCCCATGGCTACCTTGTTCGTAAATGTTAGTAGGTACCTATAGAAGAAGCTCATTAGAATATTATACGTATTACTCATTGTAATTATCCGTTGTACACATGTTGTACACCTCCACAGCCACAACAAGCCACCGTTCATTATAAACAGGAACAGCGCTTCAACTAAACCGTTTCATATAACTCTAGCTTATCTCGTATCTGACCGAAGCAAGAAAAAAATACATCTTAGCAAAGAACACGGAACGAGCAACCAGAATGCCACAGATAACTTTCAGTCAGTTTTTTTACTATTTCACACACGGTAGGTACTTACACAGGTTATTGACTAAATTGTTTGCGTTAGATAGGTACTTATACTGAGGCATTTCCATCCTACTTAACTCATGGTTGACTCAAATTGGATTCAATAGGTTTATAATCTATTTGTTTAATCAAATTTTGATGTTAGGCATGTTTCATTATTTTTGAGTTCATAAAAATCCACTAATCAAATATATCAAATAAATATTATAAATGCGAAAGTTTGGATGGGTGTATGGATGTATAGATGTTTGTTACTCAATCATGCTCCAACGGCTGAACGGATCTGGATGAAATTTGGCACATAGATAAATTATAGTCTGGAATAGCACATAGGCTACTTTTTATCCCGGAAAATTAAAGAGTTAAGTATTATAATATTTATATCTACTCAATTTATATGTGTATTTATATAATATGTATGTATGTATAACTTGTATATATGTATGAATGTATTGTTGTATGTAGGTATGTATTGTATGCATTATTTGTGTGTTATTTATTTATGTTTATGTGTATATATTTAATAATATTATATTGTTAGTTAAGTGCTAGATTTGTTTTTTTTTTTTATCTGTTACTTTAACGTACACCCTTATCCCTCTCTCGCTGGTTTTAATTACTATGTGACTTGGTTGCCTGGCAGAGATCGCTTAAAAGCGATAAGGCCGCCAATTGTACCGATTTGTATTTGTTTTATTGTTTCTGTTATTTAATTATCTTTGGTGTACAATAAAGAATATTTCATTCATTCATTCATTCAGTTCCCTCGGGAACCGAAAAACCTCAATCCACTTGGACGAAGTCGCGGGCATCAGCTAGTAGATAATATAAGCGTGAATATAGAATATAGAATAAGCAGATAAGCATCACCTGCTAAACAGATTGAAGCTAGACATAATGCTAATCAATGTATTGCGATGTGCGGAGCAACCAATCACATATATTTCGCGCGCGAGTGCATCAACTCCCTCGCGAACTGTAGGTACACTAGAGGATACTCGCGACTTCGTTCGCGTGGCATAAGTTTTTTTTAATTTCCACAGGCACTCCTTAATTTTCCGGGATAAATCCTATATATATCACTCTCCAGGTCCTCAACTATACCCATGCAAAAAATCAAGTTGATCCGTTGCTCTGTTGCGGCGTGATTGAAGGACAAACTCTCTATTTAACGTCTTTGGGGATAAAATTTTCAAAAACGGTGAAACACGTATTTCTTTATTTTAAACCAGAAGCCCAAATACCAACTTTCATGGTTATACCTTGAAAAATGAAGGACTTTCATACAAACTTTCAACCCCTATTTAACGCCTTTGGGGGTAGAATTTTCAAAAACTGTGAAACACGTATTTCTTTATTTTAAACCAGAAGCTCAAATACTAAGTTTCATGGATATAACTTGAGAAATGACGGACTTTCATACAAACTTTTACTCCCTATTTCACCCCCTTAGGGGTGGAATTTTGAAAAATCCTTCCTTAGTGAGCGCTTACGTCACAAAAGGAACCTACTGTCAAAATTTCAAGTTTCTAACCCCAGCGGTTTAGGCTGTGCGTTGATATATATAAGTCAGTCAGTCAGTCAGTCAGGACTTTGAATTTTATATATATAGATATATTGGAACTAATTTTACCGTCTGTTTAGTTGTAATTTTTCATGGATACAAGCGGCGTCACCGGCTCAGATAAGTCGGTCGGAGCCCACATTAGGATTGAGGAGCACCAACATCTTCCATCCCCCTCCCCCGCCGAGGAGAGGCCGCAGCTGCAGTGCGATAGTGTTCGGATAGTATACATTCAAGATTTCAGAAGAGGGACGACAAGGGATTGACCTTGCTTTGTAATTGATTGAGCAACAAAATAGAGTTGCAAAAAGATGCTGTTTCAAGCTTAAATTTAGACCGAATTACTCAATTCATATTATAGGCGACCCCTGAATCTACATTTATAAAAATAAAAAGTGAAGTGTCTGCTTGACTGACTGATCTATCAACGCACAGCTCAAACCACTGCACTGGGCGGATCAGGCTGAAATGTGGCATACAGATAGCTTTTATTACGTATGGCTTACGCTAAGAAAGAAATTTTCATTCAAGAAGAAAATTCAAGCTCGAAGGGGGTAAAATAGGGGTTTGAAATTTGTATGAAAATCGAACTTAATGTGAGTAAAGCTGCGGGCAAAAGCTAGTTAGATTATAATAACTATGTTTAGATTAAAATTATAATACTGATAAAAAATATAAAAGTATCCCTAGGTGCTAAAAGTTCAATGAGGAAGGAAGGTGATCATGAGACATAATATGTTAACCACAAAATTCTGAATCGGTATTATTTATTACTGTTACTAGATGATGCCCGCGACTTCGTCTGCGTGGATCAAGATTTTTTGATTCCCGCGGGAACTCCTTAATTTTCCGGGATTAAAAGTAGCCTATGTCCTTCCCCGGGATATAACCTACCTCTATACCAAATTTCAGCAAAATCAGTTGAAAAGATGGGCCGGGAAAGCGTAGCAGACAGACAGACAGACACACTTTCGCATTTATAATATTAGTATGGAAGTATGGATATGGATTTCAACATTTGCATTTCGGAAAACATCTGATGAACTTGATGATGATTGATGATCAGTGCGATGATTCATTGTTAGGTGTTATTTAATCTATAGGTAGGTACTATACACCATAAATAATATATTGTAAGACGTAAAGCTGTCATTAATATTTCTATCACAGGCTCGGAATTATAATGCAATTTTTTTGTATAAAAGGAATTATAATAAACAGACTTGTGTATTGACAGTGCAGCACTGACCTCGCCCAACTTGTTCGTATTCATGAGTGATTGGTTCGTGTGACGAGTTGATAGGTTTGACTAATGGCTGGTACAATGAGTACACTTTGATTGATAAGCGAGAGCCGGTTACCTACCCTCGACAAAGCTACTGATAAGTGATAAAATATTAACGACAGCCGCGATCACAGGCTTTTAAGTTATTGCAAGGTTTATTATGATTAACTACTCGTAGCTTAAGCCCGCGACTTCGTCCGCGTGAACTACACAAACTTTAAACCTCTATTTTACCCCCTTTGGGGTTATTTTTACCCGACTGCGGAACGCACAGGGTTATGTGTTCATCAGTCTATATATGTATTTTTGTTCCTTTGTGTCGCACTACAGATAAAACGGCTGAACCGATTTTGATGATACTGGCACAGGTGGATTTGGCTTAATCTTCCGAGTGTCATAACGGAAGCCGAATTTGAGAAAAAACAAAATGGCGTCCTCTAGACGCCATAATGTAACAAATTAAAAAATAAAAGTCGATAAACTATGGCAAGTGGGGTATCGATGAATAGGTCTTGCAAAATCATAGTTAGGTTCCGTTGATCATTTTCTCATTTTAACGATCATTTAGGATTTACGAGGTTTCAAAGGTTCATTTTTAGTGAATTCCTTTGTGTCGCACTACAGACAAAACGGCTGAACCGATTTTGATGATACTGGCACAGGTAGATTTGGCTTAATCTTCCGAGTGTCATAACGGAAGCCGAATTTGAGAAAAAACAAAATGGCGTCCTCTAGACGCCATAATGTAACAAATTAAAAAATAAAAGTCGATAAACTATGTCAAGTGGGGTATCGATGAATAGGTCTTGCAAAATCATAGTTAGGTTCCCTCGATCATTTTCTCATTTTAACGATCATTTAGGATTTACGAGGTTTCAAAGGTTCATTTTTAGTGAATTCCTTTGTGTCGCACTACAGACAAAACGGCTAAACCGATTTTGATGATACTGGCACATGTGGATTTGGCTTAATCTTCCGAGTGTCATAACGGAAGCCGAATTTGAGAAAAAACAAAATGGCGTCCTCTAGACGCCATAATGTAACAAATTAAAAAATAAAAGTCGATAAACTATGGCAAGTGGGGTATCGATGAATAGGTCTTGCAAAATCATAGTTAGGTTCCCTTGATCATTTTCTCATTTTAACGATCATTTAGGATTTACGAGGTTTCAAAGGTTCATTTTTAGTGAATTCCTTTGTGTCGCACTACAGACAAAACGGCTGAACCGATTTTGATGATACTGGCACAGGTAGATTTGGCTTAATCTTCCGAGTGTCATAACGGAAGCCGAATTTGAGAAAAAACAAAATGGCGTCCTCTAGACGCCATAATGTAACAAATTAAAAAATAAAAGTCGATAAACTATGTCAAGTGGGGTATCGATGAATAGGTCTTACAAAATCATAGTTAAGTTCCCTTGATCATTTTCTCATTTTAACGATCATTTAGGATTTACGAGGTTTCAAAGGTTCATTTTTAGTGTATTCCTTTGTGTCGCACTACAGACAAAACGGCTGAACCGATTTTGATGATACTGGCACAGGTGGATTTGGCTTAATCTTCCGAGTGTCATAACGGAAGCCGAATTCGAGAAAAAACAAAATGGCGTCCTCTAGACGCCATAATGTAACAAATTAAAAAATAAAAGTCGATAAACTATGGCAAGTGGGGTATCGATGAATAGGTCTTGCAAAATCATAGTTAGGTTCCCTTGATCATTTTCTCATTTTAACGATCATTTAAGATTTACGAGGTTTCAAAGGTTCATTTTTAGTGTATTCCTTTGTGTCGCACTACAGACAAAACGGCTGAACCGATTTTGATGATACTGACACAGGTAGATTTGGCTTAATCTTCCGAGTGTCATAACGGAAGCCGAATTTGAGAAAAAACAAAATGGCGTCCTCTAGACGCCATAATGTAACAAATTAAAAAATAAAAGTCGATAAACTATGGCAAGTGAGGTATCGGTGAATAGGTCTTGCAAAATCATAGTTAGGTTCCCTTGATCATTTTCTCATTTTAACGATCATTTAGGATTTGCGAGGTTTCAAAGGTTCATTTTTAGTGTATTCCTTTGTGTCGCACTACAGACAAAACGGCTGAACCGAATTTGATGATACTTGCACTACTAGATTTGTTTTAATCTTCCGAGTGTCACTATGGAGGCCGAATTTGAGAAAAACAAAATGGCGTCCACTAGAAGCCAATTAATAAACGAAAGTCGATAGGCTATAGGCAAGTGGGGTATCCTTAGATAGGTCTTTTAAAATCACACCTAGGTTCCTCAAACCATTTTTCCGTTTACATGATAATTTAGAATTTACGAGGTTTCAAAGTAAATGTTTAAAGCTCCTATATAAATCATCTATCTATCAAACTATGTAGGTACTCGTACCTACGAGTATGATACCTATTATAAAGAGAAAATATTTGATTGTTTGGCATGCGCTGCGTAAATCGTTACAGTTAGACGACAATAATGTACCTATGGTGGAAACGTTCCTCTCAAAAAGTTCTAAAAAAAAGTCCGCGACAGCATATAGGTAACATCTTTTAAAATAACCGTACAACATGTATAAAAATTCGTTAGCCGTTATCGCACCAATCTGAACTCTAGCGTACCCAACCCGTTAAAATGCGAATAATTGTTTTCTTCTCATTATTGCCTTCACGGAAGTGCCGACATCAAATGTACAAAGTTTTCACTTAATTAGATGAACGATGTGTGAACGCATGTGTAACAAAACCCTGAAGAACCGATGCGCATTTTTATTTTTATTACTATGTAGGTATAGAAGAATAAGAAGATGGGCCAGTCCTATGTATTCATTCGTAAGCAGTCTTACAATAACCAAAAAGTTTAAAATAAAAAAGTAATTTAAAAAAAAACAAAAAACCCGACTGCTTGGTACCAAAAAGTATAAAACAAGATGTAAATTTCATTATTATCAATTTACATAGTATAATACTTTTGATGAAATAATGAACAAAATAATATAGTAATTCAGTACCTATTCTCACAGCTCACGTTTTATAATAATATTTTTCCCTCATAAATAATTTTGTTATTGTTACAAGTTATCAAGGCGCAGTCGCACGTTAATGTTAGCTATTGGACGTGCGACTGCGCCTTGATAACTTGTAAAAATAACAAAATTATTTATGAGGGAAAAATATTATTATAAAACGTGAGCTGTGAGAATAGGTACTGAATTACTATATTATTTTGTTCATTATTTCATCAAAAGTATTATACTATGTAAATTGATAATAATGAAATTTACATCTTGTTTTATACTTTTTGGTACCAAGCAGTCGGGTTTTTTGTTTTTTTTTTAAATTACTTTTTTTTTCAAAAATCCTTTCTAGCGCATGCCTACGTCATAATAACTATCTCTATGCCAAATTTCAGCCCGATCCATCCAGTGGTTTGATCTGTGCGTTGATAGATCTGTCAGTCAGTAAGTCAGTCAGTCAATCAGTCACCTTTCCTTTTATATATTTAGATACATAGGTAGGTTTGAGTAGGTTCTATTTGACCTTGAATGATTTGACAAACGATCAATACAATAGTTTCGGCATAATCATATTTTATTTTAACAGTTTTGAAATCAGTCAAAGGGGTCGACAAAACAAAACACGAAACGAAGTAAGAGACAGTAAGGATGTGTGTGTGCCCAACTAAATGTATATTTTGTTTCAAAACCCAGTATCTTCATAATGGATACTACAGAAAGGACAGAAGAAGTTATAGTACTCGTACATTTCAGTTTCATGATTTTCGGAATAAATAAAAAGTTAACAACTTAAAATTGTAAACCTTTGTATACAAAGCGCGAATGAAGGGGGATGGAGGTACCTACAAGCGAATGCATTTATTGGAGAAGAAAAAATGTAAAAAAGAAAAGTAGGTACAAGTGGAGCATAAAAAAGGAGAGAGAATCAATTTGGAAGGTCTTAAAACACTTTAGCGTCCCTCTCGAGATAAGGGGATGAAATAAAAGGCTACTTACTATGAATAGCGTATGAATTGTGTACACACGAGAGGCCGAGAGCGAACGGTGCTAAGCCGCCTCGCTCCTCACAGGTCATACATACGAGTATTCCCGATGGAGTGGCGTTTAAATAAATGTTGATCCATACTTAGCATGGGGGTTAGTGTAAGTTCATGATAAAATACACTAAATAATATAATCTAACAATAACTTGCCCGGATCTCTTCCTCAGCTAACGTCTCTCAAAATTTAGATACTTGAGATTGTGAACATATTAACACAGGCTTTTCAGTTATCCCACCCGAGCGAAGCCAGGGCAGAAAGTAAGTAACGTTTATGCGGAAACTTGAACCAGTTAAAATTAGACCGGATGTAATAAGTAGGCTTTTTGAAGCATTTTTTTTCTCAAGCTATATTTAAATTCTGATGTCTACATTAGTTTGATAGCTTTATGCAAATGTTTCTAGTTATGGTTATGCTAACCATCGCTGGCGAGCGATATAAATCAACTAAAACCTACTACAAAAAGAGTATTATCTAGATACATACATCTGCTACACGTCGTAGCGTCCGAGTTAATTAAGGCATCGCGCAACAACACGTACGAGATAAGATATGTAACAATATTTATAATATACATTTAGTATGCAAATGTGGGTCGTGAATCATACGGAGCGGCAACAATTAGCTCTTCGAATGGGCCTCGTAAATATTATACGGCGAGCTTCACAACACCTACTACAATAGCAGCGGCGATTAGCCTCCAGAGGGGCCGAGGGGCTCCACACACTGAATACACGACAACCTCGCGATTTACAGCTGACGGGCAACCACGGTGAAACAATACAAGCCGGAATAAAAGTAATGAGATTATTCGCTTTGGTTAACACAGCGAGTTAAACGAGGAGACATCTTACCCATTATTTCATTCAATTTACAATTTTGAAACTAAGTTATTAACTTACTCGCATTTACACTAGATACCTTTTAAAAACATTTTAACTTTGTAGCATTTTACTCAGAACTACTGATAACATAAAAAACCGGCCAAGTGCGAGTCGGACTCGCGCACCGAGGGTTCCGTACAAACCTGTAGTAAGTTTTACGATTTATGACGTATTAAAAATAAAAATTACGTTTGTTGTATGGGAGCCCCCCTTTAATATTTACTTTATTGATATTTAATTATTTATTTTGAAAGGTAATATACAAGTTCTAGTAAGTTCTAGTATTCTGTGAAAATTTGAACCGTCTACCTGTTACCGTTTTTAATATTGAGCAAAAAAATACGAAAAAAACACGTTTATTGTATGGGGACCCCCCTTAATATATAATTTTTTTTAATTTTTAGTATTTGTTGTTATAGCGGCAACGGAAATACATCATTTGTGAAAATTTCAGCTTTCTAGCTATCACGGTTTATGTGATACAGCCTGGAGACAGACAGACAGACAGACAGACAGCGGAGTCTTAGTAATAGGGTCCCGTTTTTACCCTTTGGGTACGGAACCCTAAAAAAGAGAATCTATACCGACTGATCACTATCACTTTACAGGTCTATTATCGGGAACTATACAAAACTCCAGGAACCAGTAATTTTTCATGTAGATATTCGCCATAATGCAGATCCCAGACATATCACATACTGATTTTAAGAAATCCAAGCGAAGCCGGACGCGATGTCTTTTGCCCGAGACGTCGCCGGACTCGATCGGTGTACAAATATCGTTTGATACAAGTCCCAACTTTGGACACACATCTCTGGGCAATGGGCAGAGGCCTCTAGACCTCCGAACATCAGGGTCCCGCCTCATCTCTTGCAGTCTCCTTAATAAACTGGGCCTCAATAACACATTGTGCTTTTCGGGATCTGCTCACCGCGCGCGGGTGGTAGGGACACCTCACACGACACCGCGTATGACTTAACGTACAGTTCGCGCGCGAGTTGAATGCAGAGTAAATATATTTGTCACCATACATTTGCTCTGCATTCAACTCGTGCGCGAAATATAGGTACTATTACCTGTTCTGTGGTTCTGTTTAAATTACCTGAACCGTAATTTGTCAGTAATGTTTTCCGCATTAAAATATTACTACTACTACAGCCCATTAACGTCCCACAGCCCTCTGCTGGGCAAAGGCCTCCACTCTCGCAGGAGAGAGGGAATAAGAGCTTAGACCCACCACGCTGCTCCAATGCGGGTTGGCGGACTTTAACGACTGTTATCATGTTAATGATAATAACCGGAACCGATGGCTTAACGTGGTCTCCGAGGCACGGGGGTGAAACACCACAGACTTCCAACTCCGAGCTGGCACTGAGAATTTCTTAACTGAAAAACACAGTACCAATAAATTTTTATGCCCGACCGGGAATCGAACCCAGGACCCTGTAAATGAGTTCGAAAGTTAAACTTCCCGGCCTAGGCCAGTAAACAATGTATGTATTTTCATTACATATCATAAGTTTGAATTTGGAATCTTTCTTCCTCAATATCTTGTAACTTGTTATAATGTTCTTTGGCCTAAATAGTTTAAATTTGGAACTCTACCGTATTACGCGTTCAGCACTCACAGCGCAAAAAAAAATATATTTCTTAAGTAGGTTGCTTTTTTATTTACTTTCTTTTTTTTAAAAAAAGTCACTTGTTTCATTTTTTAGAAAAGCACTATACACACCTCGACCGGGAGAGCATTTGGTCTCGTATATAGCCGGCCCCACGTAGCTCGGCCGTCGAACTAACACTCGACCAGAAAACGCGTACTTCCCGGTCTCGCGGTGTAATGTACTATTTCCGCATACAAATATGATGCTAAGTTAAATGTAAAGAAGGCAGGAGTATGTAAAGGCGGAGGAGCGGAACATTTGACAACTACTACTGACATAATTAATGTAATCTCATTTAATTAATCTTTCTTTTGGCTACTGACTAATTTATTATTGTGTTAAATTAGCGTGGTCACGCAGCTCGGCCCGTCGGCCCGTCGGCCCGTCAGCCGGCAGGTACCTACTGGACAGGTATCAATTACAAGTTTCCAAATTAGAATTCACTCGTATTATTACTTGACGATGATTTTTATTTAATTTAAAGCTGCCTAATTAACGTCTAACTCTAAAAAATATGCAATCTAGACATGTGTTGAAATTAGGTATTAATGTGTACCCGACCAAAATTCGACCACGTAAGTCTCCAGAGATATTAGAAATCTATATTATGTATTTTAAATGTACTTAGTGTACGAGTCCGAACTCTTTGTTTTTTACTCTCATAGCCCGTAGGGACGGAGAATCTGACATAACCGGAGAGAGATCAGCCGCAGTTCCAACGGCTTTACATTATCTCCTAGACACGGGTGTGAAACACCGCCAACTTCCTAACTCCAGGCTAGTACTGAGGATTCCTTGTCAGAAAACCCCAATACTTCGATTTCTGAGTCGGAACAACATCAAAATTATTATTAATGAACCGACCCGGATATCAACATTTGTGAACTCATCATCCGCAGTCGACCACTAGGTAGGTACTAGGTAGGTGTACCAACGGGCCAGTTAAATTAAAAGTATAGGGTTGAAAGTACAATCAATGTAATAATACAAATTAATTATCTTTCTTTTGCTAAACTAAAAAATCACATAGAACATCGACAAGCCAAAGGTTATCCCGTGAAAGAAACAAAATGCTAGTGTTAAGCGGTGCCCGATGTTATAACTCTGTTAGCTGATGGCCGCGTATAAGTTTATTTTATTCCTGCGGGAACTCCTTAATTTTCCGGGATAAAAAGTAGCCTATGTCACTCTCTAGGTCCTCAACTATACCCATGCCAAAAATCACGTCGATCCGTTGCACCGTTGAGGCGTGATTGAAGGACAAACCAACAAACAAACACGTATGATGATACAAGTATGATGAAGTATGATGGCCCGTAGTGATAAACCACATCAGCGAAGAACAGGTACTCAAGTATTGGCCAATCTTCATAGTATTGCATATAGACTGAGCAATACATGAGCGCTGTACAGTGTGTACTTCCCTGTTCTTAGCTGATGTCGATTTATTAATTTATATTGTATCATCATTCATCAGCGGCTGCGGGCCGGTGACGCGCGACCTTGACCCCGCGCCGCCCGTGCGTGTGTGTGTTGTGTGTACACGTGTGTGTGTGTACACGCGACGTGCGCGTGTGTGCGGCGCACGCGCACGCGTCGCTCACACTAATAATGTCGCCGCACAAAACTAGAGGTGGTTAATATAACACGTAACGCAATATGATAACGCGTTATTGTTCCATAACGGGATAACGAGTTATGTGAGGAGCCGCCATGACGTTACGGCGTTATGAATATCACGCGATCGCGCGCGGTGCCTCGTAATGAGTCGTAACGTAATAACACTAATAACGTTGTAACGGCGCCCGCCTGTCGGTAGCGCGCTGCCGCTGGCCGATGGTTATATTGGTTAGTCTCGCGTAACGCGCTGTTGTGAGTGAACGTCATCGTTGCGTGTTACGAAATTTAGCGTGTTGCAAGACATATCGCGCCTGCCGGCCGCCCACGCGTTTTTTTATAACAAGCGCGTTATAACATAGCGTATTTAAAAGCATGTTAAAAATTTATAGTTTATAGTCCGTAGCGTGTTATTGATTTATAACAGTTTTGAACAACTCTACACAAAACCTATCCCGTTACCTCTCTACAGCTGTGCGCGGACAAGGACGAAACCGCACTCTTTAGCGTAAAAGTTATAAATGCTATTCAATAGTCTCAGTTATTGTGATTGGCTGAATTTGTGGTTTGTCTTAATTTGCTGCAACAGTGCAATTTAGCCAATAGGATGAGAAGTTAAGTTACAACGCATCTGAATCTGACATTATATGAGTGCAGAGAATTAAACGGAAGAGCTCGAAAGTCGAAACTACTATATTCTATCTACTTAGTTATTAGTTACGGTGGTGATCAACATGCGTTCAAAATGATGAATGATGAAAAGTGAAAATGGTTTGGAGTTGATTTTACAGTCTCTCGTGGTAGGTATTGTCAAAATATGTCGGTCCCATTACCCATGTTATTTCAATTTACATGCTTGCAAAAGAATTCGATTGGAATTGCATTCGGTCGGGAGGACATTATTATTATTATTACAATTCATTGCAAAAGAAAACGCATACGAACTCAACGTGGAAACAGCTCAAAACTCTGTATTATATTATACCCGTTAGATACTAGATATTTCAAGCAGGATAATATAGAAGGAGATTTTAAAAACGTGAATTTTGGACTTATGGCGAGAAAATTATTTCTTCAACGCGCTCAAGTGTAATTTAGGCTTTGCTTAGAAAAGGAATTTGTTCGGAAGGCAGGACCTATTTGCATGTAAGTACTTTGTCTCAAATATCTATTTTTAGTTGTTGTCACGAGTGTACTCTGCACTTGTTAATTGTACGTGGAGATAACATCTGCAAGCTAATTGCAGTAATCGCACGCCATGGGGGCGGCCGGCGGGCGGCTCTATCGGCGCATCAGACGCGAGCTGTTGCAGCTTTGCTTCTTATTGCAGCTAAAACAAAGTTTGAAGATAAAATAGATACTTACATCTGCAATCTCTATATCCTCACACCCTATCCGATGTCCCCGTACACGGCAATCCAATACGATCGTAGATAGATCAGGCTCAAGAACTACCGTTTATTATAAGTGTTTCATACATAGAGGTATAATATAACCTATAATATTATACCTCTATGGTTTCATACTAGGTACTTACGTGCCACTTTCCTAGCTACGGACAATCCCTAGACCGAGAGTCCTAATATAGTTTTTTAACCCGACCCGGCTCTTGATCATAATGCTGAATAAGCGAGCCATTAATTCAGTGAGACTTGCGGTCTAAACAAGATGTCAATAGCGGACCCTTTGTATTGCAGGTCGAGTGCACGCTCCCAGCGGTAGTCAGTCAGTTACTGAACGCGCAGGTATAGTGCGAGCCGGTGGCGATGTCTGTCTGTGGCGCACGTACTGAGACGGCGCATTACCGCGATTGCAACATTACAGCGAGTAGCGCACACTATCTATATCACTACACTGCGAGCCGGCGGGGAAACTACCCATGCCGATGTTCGTAAGAATAATAAAGCATTGTAAACAGTTTAGTTCGTAAATCAAAACTATTATTATGCAATTAAAATTTTAACTATTTAATTGAACTGCCGGTTCAATTCACGTGTTTTGTCTGTAAAGTGTCCAATTCGTTTCTCACCCGTCCGGAGCCCTTATTCATTAACATTGTTATTCTGCATACATTCCTAGCGGTGAATTAAAGAATGGGTCAAAATATTGTAAAAACTATACCAAAATTCTCATTCCGCCGCGTTGGGCTGTAAGTGTTCAGCAATAGGCTGTCACCGGTGACAAAGTCTTTTAAGTTAAGTTGTAGAAAAATGCGCTTTTTAGAATGGACAACTATCAATAATTTATTTATTGTTGTACTACCCGCTACCGGCACGGTGGTAGAGTAAAGAAGACGTATTCTCAAGTGACTCAACGATGTCTTACTTAAGCACAACTTTGAGTTTGGGGGTCTTTCAGTGGCTGTTTCCGCATGTTCCAATTCTGTTTTCCTACTGATACTGGTAGCACGAGGCTTCCTTAAGCTGCTAACGTATAAATTCCCCTGTCGGGGATTGAACCCTCAACACTGCGCCAGGAAGGTCGTCAACAATATAATTATCTCGCCGTGCGATACGGACCACGAGCTTTCAGAGTACGATATGGGTCGGCTCCGGCGGCCTGTATTAAGGCGATATGAGATGCACGCGGGCGAAGTTACGCCGCTTGTGACGTGCTCGCGTTATTGCGTTCACGCATTATACTCGTTATAGTCCACCGATATTGTGCAAGCCTGCGACTCCGCCTCCGGCCACAGCCTAATCGATATTCAATAAGATGTGACGGCGCGCTCGCCGACCGCCGGCTGCTCGTTATACGGAGCTTTACGAGCTGGATAATGGCCGGAACGCGACCACTCACGCCTCGCATTACCATGCGCAGCCGACAATCCACATCGCTGCACCTTTGATTGAATAGGTATTGCGCGGCGTTATTGGGAAGCATTTACATGTTTGGTCATTTTAAGCCTCGGTAATAAGAATAAGTGAAAAGCGGTAATGTGGTTCAAACTTCTGCTTCATATATTTGAGAGGTCAGGAGCGGGACCATAGTAATTTAAAAATAAAAGAAATCCTGCTTGTCTTTGGCAATTGTGAGGAAATCTGCATCTCTGAGAAATCCCCATTAAATTTCCCAAAGGTGTAGTCTTCCAATCTACACAAGAGTGGCGTGATGGACTGCGGCCTTCCACCCGTCTCATGCTAAGAGGAGATGAGTAGCTACTAGCTACTAGCTACTAGGTGCTTATTCAGTGGTAGGCCGGTGATAGGTTGAGACTTGAGATGATGATTATGGAAAGGAATTGCTCAAGAGTGATTGTTTTCAAGTACTTATCTTACAAGCCCACTAACACAGTAGGTTAAAACTTTGAACTTTTTTGTCTATTTTTACAAGCGTGACCTTAGACCATAAGATATTGTAAATGAAATATTTATTATGACAGTGAACATAACGGCGTGCCATGTGATCGTCGCATTCCTCGCGTCTGGACTCTGATACTCATTACCGCAGTTCATACGAGACAGTTACTGTAGGCTAGGTGGGCTGCAGGGAGGGCTAGGCTAAGGTCAGTCCGTTAAGGCATAGCGTGCCCGCTAATGAATGCGAGCGGCGAGCGGCGAGCGGCGAGCGGCTAGCGGGACCCCAACGTCCGCAGGTGGCCAACGGGACTCGCAAAGGTCGCGCATATGTTACACATGTTACCCCGGTAAACTAGTTCGTCCCCTTTCTTGGCCTTTCATAATAAATTGCAGCGTTTTTGCCGCCCTCTCTCCGCCGAACTCGGGCTAACACACGGACGGGCGGACACGTAGACCTCGGCCGAGGGTTACAGAGGACCCGTTACAACCGTTTTACAACCTCTAAGAACCGTTTTTAGTAAAACAATGATTAGTAGACAGTTATGCAATAAAAAGTTGCAACATTGAGATATTCAAATATTATGCTTTCTTTTATGGTCGTCATAACGAGCGGTGTCCGCTTTGTCCGGGCGGACGGACGGACGGACGGACGGCCGCTAACGGGCGGGGTTGTGCAATTTCAGCGCTTTGATTGTTTTCGTTTTGTTTTCTTAAAAAACGTTTCGAGCGGCGGAGCAATAAATTAGAAAGTCTGGCATCGGTCGCCTCACGTCTCAATTGAAATAATTTTTTGCCGGCGACGCTTTCTCCGCACAAAGCTCCTCGTAATTGCTTTACGGCACATCCCTTATTTAAAAAAGCGCACAACTGTAAGCCGGTGCACGTACCGCAGAGCAGAGCAGCGGCCGGAAAATAGTCCGTTAGGCTCGTCCGAGCGATGTAATAATAAAATGTTAAAAAGACTGTACCTAATGGAGTTACTGCGAATAAGATCATAAAAATTCAGCGTCGAGGGTGTTAGAGGGGTGTGTGGGGGGGAGGCACGCCGGTGCACGCCAGTCAGCTCGCGTATAATGAGTGTTCACTGATTTATGTACACCACAACATGCGATGATCTGCTAACACTAGTAATGGAATCGGAAAATACATATACATATATATATGATACACCTACACTTAAATGCCATTTATGCCCGTTATTACAACAGTTGGCTCAGCAAGTTATTATCACAGTCGTATTGTTCTCACTCATAATCTTGCAACAGATCCTACATCATTGCGGTACGGAAGCACTTGTTAGGAGTTGGAATACAAATCGTCCTACATTTGGCTACATTAACACTTGCAGGTGAACAAGGTAGAGCGCTCTTGCTTTGATAATGATTTTGATTGATTGAATTATTCAAATTAACTGAATAGCAATAGGGCTTAATTTGAGATTCAATAGCGATATAGAGCTAATAATCACTTTAAAAAGATCCAAAAATACCTAGAATATCCAAGACGACGATATCCAAAAAAGTATGAAATTATATAAAACACTTTATTTTTATACAAACACAGTCATAGTAAAGATAAATTCGATGGTGGGTGAGGCTGTGGGGGGGTGGGGGAGCTCAGTTCCAGAGTGCAGAGTGTGAATAGGTCATTGAAGCAAAATGTACCTGCTACGTTAGTACATTATACCTCAATGGAGTAGGCAGTCTTCACATAACTTATTTGACAATAATAAGAGGAACTCTTGGGCATGCCCTCACCAATCACCATGTTTTTCCTCACCGTTATAGCAAGTGATAATTTACATGTAATCTTAGAAATGTTAGATGTGTGTACCCAAAGACCTATTCTCCGACTGACATCTTAGCCACTATATTAGGATATCAACGCTTTTATGCAAAGGTAATTAAGGTCATTATCAAATTTCTCTTGGTCAATGGTCTTCGGGTAAAAAACTAGAGGCATTTGAAATGTGGGTTTACAGAAGAATGTTAAGAATATCCTGGAGAGATAAAGTTAGAAATGATAATTATAGTATTGCAGCGCGTTGGGAAAAAGAAGGAGATTCTTCTAACGGTAAAAAAGAGGAAACTAGAGTACCTGGGTCATATACTTCGTGGTCCTAAGTATGTCCTACTACTATTAATTATTCAAGGCAAGATACAAGGCAAAAGGGGCGTGGGGCGGAGAAGAACATCCTGGCTGAAGAACTTACGCCAGTGGTTTAATAAAAGCACCCGATCAATATTTAAAGCTGCAGAGTCGGAAGTTCAAGTTGCCAATATGATCGCCAACCTTCGATAGAAGAGGCACCGAAAGAAGAAGAAGATCAAATTTGTGTGACTCACCGGGGTCCATGAGAGGCTCGCGCTGCGCGGGCGCATGTCGCGGCAGCACCGGCCACTCACTGAGACGTGTCACACACTGCCCTCGCGCCCTCTCTCACCCTCCCGCGCTGAAAGGTCAGCGAGGGCGCGACTAACGGCACCCGAGCCGAGGGAGGCAAAGGTCACCCGCTATAGGACCTGTCGCTGGCCACTAACTAACACTAACGACTTTCATCAATGAACTAACTGACGCTTTATAAGGACAACATATTTAACAGCAGCTTTTTTTCTTTCCGAGTGTGCACCCGCCCCTAACGACGGTCTTACCGTTAGTTTTAACCAACATTCATTCAGGAATACGAACTAACCTAGAATTGATATATCTACACATCAAGTTTATAACCCAACCCCCATGTAGGGTGACAGTTTTCGAATAAATAACAATATTTGACCAAACAATTTTCCGCGTGAAAATCTGTGTCCACAAGAACTCTTAAGTACCTAACTAATAACGTTTAAAATGCACTGTTTCATCATAACTTGAATAGCCTCTGACACAAGAATATGATGAATTTCATGTTTGGTGTTCTTGGAGCAGACAACAAGTGTCGCGGGCGCGCACTAGCACTCTGGCTACTCTGCCACAGTTAGTACGGTGCGTATAGTACGATTACGCGTGCTCGTTTGTCCGTCTGTTCTGCTCGCTTGCGCACGCACTCACCTGTTGCTATGCAAATATTATATGCAGTGAAATGCTCCACATTGATCGCTGATGAATATCATTATATTATTACGGATACAGCTCTACTTGTTATTTTGACGACCTCCGTGGCGCAGTGTGTAGCGCTGTTGTCTTAACATGCTGAGGTCCCGGGTTCGATCCCCGGCAGGGTCATTTTGGGAATTTATAATTTCTGAATTTTCTCTGGTCTGGCCTGGTGAGAGGCTTCGGCCGTGGCTAGTTACCACCCTACCGGCAAAGATGTGCCGCCAAATGATTTAAAACGTTCCGGTACGATTCCGTGTTGAAACCGAATAGGAGTATGGGTTTAATATTACTGCCATGCTCCTAAAAGGTTAGCCCGCTACCATTTTAGACTGCATCATCACTTACCATCAGGTGAGATCGCAGTCAAGGGCTAACTTGTAGTGGATAAAAAAAAACAATTCTAATGAAGATAAATAGTTCCGGAACCGGATAACGTTCAAGTTCATACAAAAAGCTCCCTGTTCGAACTTGTATGATCGTCTAAAGATCTGTTCGGCTTCACCGTTGAACCATCAAGTTAGCATTTACACGCCACGATATTATTACTGCTGCACTAAAACAAGGCAGTATCTGAATCAAGTAATCTTCATACATCGCACACAGTAAATCAACCAGTTGAATAAAATGTACAATGCATTACTGCCTGCTCGCTTAGCTCCAAAGAAATAGGTGTTTTTTTCTGAACGGACACATTACGTTACCCTAAGTCGTTAAAAATAGAAAGGCTATTATACCTGTGAATAAATTATTGAAGGATCTTCCAAAGGAAGGTTCCCTCGTAACAATAGCCGGGTCGATATATCAGCACGGCGACTGCCATGATTGATCTCCGGATTCACAGATGCGAACAAAAAAGACGTGCAAAAAATTGCGCCGGCTACGTATGCAAATCTTTTGTTGAACTAGACGACTTCCTGCGCGTGCTACTCTACTTCTTATCTCCTGTACCATAGTGGTTATTATTGCACGAGATGAACGCGCGACGCTCCCAGCGCACACGATCTAAGTACGTTCATAAATTAAAATACTCGAAATTCTGAGAAACCAACAAAAAGGAACCATTCCATATCGCTATAATATAATACGTGGTTCGTGAAAAAAATACCCTTATCTCGAACTGCCATCACTTTTTAGCTCAAAAATCTTTACAAATAAAATGAACGCTTGAGAAGATATAATTAATTTATTTAACTGAAATATTTAGAAAAAAATTGCCGTTTTTGTATACAAAGTAGGTACCTATTGGGTGCAAATAAAAACGTTGATGCTTTGAATCAGATATAAATATCATTACAATTTCATGTTTCTGTAACGGCGCTTGTAATATTATTTACTTACTTACTTACTGTGTTCTAAATAAATAAAACATGCGCCTACATTTTATAACATCGTATGTAGAATAATAATTATTCATATTCTATCCGATTAAAGAATACCTATTCAGTATTTAATTTGGATTCGCGTTCGCTCCACGGCGCCTCATTACCTTACCGCGCCGCGCCGCGCAGCGCATTAACTTAATAGATCACATCTAGCGTGGCATCAAGATAACGTTAACATGAGCGGATAATAGAGGACAAAACGAAAAACAACTATGTACCTACATACATTATACGGAACTCCGGGAATTTGAATTAAGTTAAAGAATATAGCCAAGTTCGTCAGTTTGGTGTCGCGTTCGCGTCGGGTAGGGGCTGCTGGCCTTTCAAAGGTTAATGAGAGAAATTATGCACTCGTATTGGCGTTAATTGCAGCGCTAATAATAACTCGCTCGCCGCCCGACCGCGTCCGACCGCGTCCGACCGCGCGGGGAGTGTTTACACGAGCCGTGACCTGGCAAATTATATAATATCTTATGGCCGGTGAAAACAGTTCTCAAGGATTCTCCAGTAGAAGGTATAGACTAAGCTGCACATCAGGATTCGAAGCCAACGCCGCTCCACTCGGGCGCTCGTCAGTCGTCACCGAGCGGCACGGTCGCCGCCATTAGGCCGCCGCTGCTAATGCACGTTTCGCAATAAATCTCCAAAAAAATTGTTGTTCACGTTTACGAGCCGGCTACAAAAACTAATGGAAATAGAGAGAAATATGCGAGCCGTGCCGATTGTTCGGCGATCGGAGGTGCGGCGCAAAAACGCGGGCAGATGCGCGTGCGCGGCGCAGGTAGCGGCCGCGCATGCAAATGCGCGCTCTCTAGCGCCCCGAGAGGTGCGCGCGCTTTGCATACGCGCATGGCCTCCGCCGCGCCCCGGTGCGTTCCCGGACCTGGCGCAAAAACTAATGAGAACACTGCCGACTATGCTTTCTTTTTCTTTTAATGGTGAAGTGATCGTGCATGAATAAACACTGCCTACACCACTTCGACCCTAACTAACCTGACATGAGCGGAAGATAGTTTACCTAGAGTTGAATATTGTCCGATGTCGACATGCAAACGTAACCAAGCGGTCGGCAGTTACCTGCGACCCATTTACCGCTTACAGCAAAAAATGCAGAAGCATTCGGCGAGAGAATTTGCGAAGGAAATCTCAAATGTTTCCCCGACCGACTGCCGATGCAGTCACAAAAACTATACGCGCGATAATGCTCAGGAATGTAAATTATTCCTTCTATAAAGCAGTTTCGATGCAAATCTTCACCTATTCATTAATTTTATGCGCGTCTGAGATTTTAAATTTTACATTTTCAACCTGTGAGGTTTTGATTCCCTCATGCGAGTGTCGGAAATTTGCAGCATAAACGGCTGTAGGTATCTTTTGATTGCGTTGCCTTAGAAGTTTGATTTTTTCACAGCTTCAAGGGACAGTAGACCTGAGTATTTGATATGAATTACAGCTTGATACCTCCATGCGTTCCTGAGAAGAAGGGTCTTGACAGACAGACAGACGGACAACAAAGTGATCCTATAAGGGTTCCGTTTTTTCCTTTTGAGGTACGGAACCCTAAATAGACGGGAAAATCTAACTAGCTCTATCATCAGAATCATATTCCTATCATATATCTCGGTTAATAGCTGGCAAACCGTAGGTGTGACGCTTGCAATCACCTCTGATCGGCACTCTCTTACTATGAGCTGAAATACACCTTTGCAGCAAGAATCCCATAAATTCAGCCACTCACAGATGAGAGCAATGATTGATGCAGCTTTCGTGCAGTCGTGCAGCAGTGACAGCTCCTGAGGCCTGACGTCCAGCGGGATCATCGACACGGTCGCCGTCCGGTCACTCCGGCCGAGTCAGCGGCGGCGGGACACCGACCGCCCGTCCGGCCGTGCGGAACTAACTTTCCTACACTTACACTCTCCGTGTGCCGCTATCACTTGTACTAATGCTATTAGCTCTACACTCAAATACTGTAGCTACTTATGTTTATTTTGTTATCCATTTACTGCATTTACGTGGGAAGATGTGTACGTATATTGCATTATTCTCCTCATTTTCAAGAAAATAATTTTAGGGAATTTTTCGGGATCACAAACTTGAGCAATAAGTACTGATACAGATTCATAAAAATATGATGTCCGCTTTCCTTCTCATGGCTGCAATATTCCATAGCGTTTAACTAAATCGGGGAATGATAATGACGGTTATTAGGTATGTGATAAAATTATAATTGTTGCGTGCGCGTATGTGACACGGCGCGACGCGCTAGTGATGTGCTGGTGTTTTGGAGCGGCGCAATGCGGCGCGGGGATGCGTCGCCATGCGGGCAGCATGCGATGCACGCATGCACGCACGCACGCATGCACGGGCGTGCGCTGGCCGCGGGCCGTGGGAGCGGGCGGGCGGTTTTTGCGGTGCCATACCGCTCCCAAGCGGCCCGGCCCGCTTTATTAACATTGCAGATGCGCTGCCGAACGACCGGAGTGTGATTTGGAATACTTTGGATATAAATTACACACAGTGCTTCAGTAGATTAATAAGTTTTAGTATGAGTTGGTGTAGTGGACGTATTTTGGTAATATTGCAAGAGTTGTTAGCGACATACACCTCTGACGAATTTCAATATCAAATTGGATCCAGTCAGTAGCTAGTAATAGTTTATTAATATAGTGGACACACACGCGGTACAAAACCATGTTATGTAGTGATCCTTTCAAGAAACCTTCGTCTAGACTCTAGGTGTCGAAGCGAGGGCCTATCGGTTGAGAATTGAGATGACGATAGACACGGCTGTTTGTTATGGAATTATGGACACTGACGTTTCGTTGAATACTTTGGTCGATGGTGATTTGGATAGGCTCGCACGAAGACGCTGATGTTCCGTGAAGCACGCGCGCGACAAAAAGCGCGCCACCGGACCCTCCCCCCGGCTCCCCCTCGCTCCCCCCGCGCGCTGTTACCGCAGACCACTTTTTCCCGTCCGCTCCATTCATCCCGTAATTAACGCGAGCAAAAAACGCGCCTAGACGAAAATTAGAAATGTCTCGGTGTCGCCGCGCGGCCTAACAAAAAGATCCGCTGTGAATTTGTATTAATTTGATTATGTCGTCGTTTTGTACGGCTAGGGGGGTGAGTGGGGGGCGAGGGGGTGGTAATGAATCGCACACAGTGTCGTCCGGCGGCGGCCCTCTGGAGCTGAGCGGGAGGCGGGCGGAGCGGTTCTCACAAATAAGTAACAAAGTTTAAAGTAGGCCTTTTTTGTGCGCCGCGCCGCTCTATCGGAGCACAATAATTCGATTAGGCGACAGAGAGTTTTTACCTCAAGTGTACAGTCGAGCGCGGAAATAGATAGGTAAATGTAGTTCATGATAGATTTGCTATTGATTGAAGTACAATTTTCTAGTTTTCAGGCACCTGTTTTATATTTTATTTTCTTCCATATACCTCTTAAGAATAATTTTTTAATAATATTATGAGTACCTACCTTTATCCCCATTCCCCAAGTCTCCAATGACGACCTCAATTTGAAATATATGTATTGCAAATAGAGGTCCATATTATTTTTACTCTACATTTTACAACAACTTGACGAGTCATAAAAAAAGAAATTTTAAACAGAGCACACAAATACAATCAGTTAAAGTCCCACAAACTGACTGACCCGGTGACAGCTTTGCTAGTATCTATTAAAAAAAACAAAAACTTAGCGGGCATAAAAATTAGTTCTGATTTTGTCCGCCGCGCCGCGCCGCGCCGGGTCAAATAAGTTTGACGGACTGTAAATTCTAGAACATGTAAAACTGGATATTATGGTTTTGGTAGTGTATAGAATAAATAGAATTGATAGGTAATGTAAGTATGCGTTGTTTCGTAATCCAACGCACACGTGACCGGCGCCGGGGCGACGAACGAAGCGAGCGCCGAGCAGGAAGCGCGGGCAGAACTTTGGAGGCTTCCACAAAAACCTAACACGATAATTCGAGTCCGCGATATTCAAATGAGCGGTCCACGGGACTGTGGCCCTTGGGTACATACCGTTAAGGTCGAGCACCATCTGAGTGTTGAAGTAGCCGCTGACGTCACCGCGCCCCGACACTGCAACAACCACATTATAATGTAATCAGAGGTTAGCGCTGACTGCGACTTGCGAGGCACCGCGGAGACACACAGACGCACCTCGGCGTCTGCGCGGTCACGTGACCAGACGACCGCTGACCGGCCACCACGACCGATGTCGTAGTTTGTGCCTTGCCTTCAGTGCTGTGTGTTGTGTTGTGTTTTTATCGTCCGAAACGTCTTAAGATCTAGGTTATACCACAGAATCAAATATAAATATTATAAATGCGAAAGTTTGGATGGATGTTTGGATGTTTGTTACCCAATCACGCCCGAACGGCTGAACGGATCTAGATGAAATTTGGCACAGAGATAGATTATAGTCTGGAATAACACATAGGCTACTTTTTATCGAAACAACTCTTGACGAAGTAAACAATTCTCTCACTAAAGTGGTACAGTGGTTTGAAGCTAATAACCTACTCCTCAATGGAAAAAAGACAAAGTATATCAAATTTACATTACCTAATGTCAAACAGGTAAAAACCACTGTACAACTTGATCATGAGGAATTAGATTTAGTGGATACCGCTGTTTTTCTCGGAATAACGTTAGATGCTAAACTCCAATGGGGCCATCACATAAATGACTTATCGAACAGGCTTAGTTCTGCTGCATACGCGGTTAAAAAGATTCGCCAGTTGACTGATATAGAAACGGCGAGATTAGTTTATTTTGGTTACTTTCACAGCATTATGTCATATGGTATATTATTATGGGGTAATGCTGCTGATATTAATTCTGTTTTTGTGCTGCAGAAGAGGGCTGTTCGAGCCATAAATAATATGGGACCAAGAGAGTCGCTAAGAGATAAATTCAAAAAATTCAATATTATGACAGTGCACAACCAATATATATTTGAAAATTTAGTATACGTGCATAAACACATTGATAAATTCAAGAAGAAAAGTGATTGTCATAATGTCAATACTAGAAATAAAAATAAACTTGTAATGCCTGCTTCTAGGCTTAGTAAAACTAGCAATTCATTTGTTGGAAAGAGTGTCCGCTTCTACAATAAGCTCCCAGAAGACATGTTGAAGATGTCTCTGAATAAGTTCAAAGTTAATGTAAAACGTAAACTCATTGGAAAATCCTATTACCATGTGAAGGATTACTTAAATGACAAGGAAGCTTGGCAATAATTTACTCTAATGGCTCTGATAGTTCCTTAGTTAAGATGATTTGTGAGATGGTGATAATGAAAAAAAAAAACCCCCAGCTGAGTTTGTTGTGGGCTCTTCTCAGACCTGGGCGCGTTTGGAACCCTCGTAGCTTTAGTTTTAAGATACCGTAACAGATTATCACCATCATATTTTTATGTAACTGGACGTCAATAAGTGTAGTGCATCTACCTAAATTGAAAAAATATTTATGACTTATGACTTATGACTTATCACGAAAAATTAAAGAGTTCCCGCGGGAACCCAAAAACCTCAAACCACGCGGACGAAGTCGCGGGCATCAGCTAGTAGGTAATATAGTACGTTATACAACGACGTGGCCTGGGGGCATACTACCATAATCCGTATATTGTTGACGTTCGTGCTTTAAAATAATTATAATCTTTATTTTAGAGACGTCAAGGTACCTGAGTGACATCAAACTGCCATTTTGAAGTAATACCGCTTTATGCGATGGTAGTAAGTGTAACCCCCAGGCCTCAAGACGTACGAAAAGCCACACGTGCTTGAATCTATAAGAAAAGTAAATCGCACAACGCGTGCCTCAATAAAATATTATTGTCTAGATATTGTATAGCCAGCACAAAATTTAAATCTAAATTGATAATTACGCCCTTTTTGTAAAAACATTAAGTTAGTATCTTTTTTCCTAGTCTTACCTAGATCGCCTGAATCACTTGATTTTACTTAAAATATTAAAAACCTATCGATTATGTTGATTTTACATACTTATTTTCTATTATGAGTACCTACCTACCTACCTATGTGTGATAAATGGCGGTATACCCATTTCGAACAAGCTAGACTGGACAAATGGCACAGACTGGTGTCGGGCAGCAGCGAAACCAGTGCAAGCAGTCTAGCCCTGCGATCGCCAACCCGCATGCCCAGCGTGGCGATTATTGGGCATAACCCTTAATGGATAGGTCACAGAACAAACAGCCCCTAGTCCCCGGCAGTCCCACTATTCCTAGCTCTGGCAGCGGCTACGGTAACGGTGGGGCAGGGGGTGTCAAGAATCTCCGGCAGAGATTCCGCTGCCAACCCCTACGACTGGACCTGGCAACATATAACGCACGCACTTTGAGGACCGACGAGAAGATTGTCGAGCTGGAAGAAGCAGTGAGCAAGTTGCGCTGGGGCATTATAGGATTGTCTGAAGTCCGAAGAGAGGGGGAGGACTCGATAATCCTGAACTCCGGCAACTTGTTTTACTACCGGGAGGGCGACCAACAGTCCCAGGGTGGTGTCGGATTCATCGTCCACAAGTCCCTCGTTAACAACATTGTACAAGTCGAAAGTGTGTCGAGCAGGGTAGCGTACCTTATACTCAGAATTACTGAACGGTATTCGCTGAAGGTTATACAGGTTTACGCACCGACCTCGGCACATCACGACGAGGAGGTAGAAGCTATGTATGAGGATATTTCGAAAGCCATGCATGCTTCGAACACCTATTACAGTGTTGTGATGGGGGATTTTAACGCAAGACTAGGCATGAAAAGCGGCGCAGAGTTGAAAGTGGGTCAATTTGGGTTTGGGCGAAGGAACCACAGAGGCCAAATGTTGGCCGACTTCATGGAGAAGGAAGGCCTCTTTATGATGAACTCCTTCTTTGAGAAGCGGCCGCATAGGAAATGGACATGGATGAGCCCTGACGGTTCTACGAGGAATGAGATCGACTTCATCATGTCGACCAAGCGGCACATATTCAGTGATGTCTCTGTGATCAACAGGGTGAAAACCGGTAGTGATCACCGTATGGTAAGAGGTACACTGAATATCAACGTAAAGCTGGAAAGGGCCCGACTGATGAAGTCTACGCTCCGACCTACTCATGCTCAAATCCAGAATCCCGAGAGCTTTCAACTCGAATTGCAGAACCGCTTCGCTTGCCTGGAGGATTGCGTTACGGTGGATGAATTAAACAACAGGCTGGTGGAAACTGTCCATACGGTAGGGTCGAAATTCTTCAAGACCCGCCGTACGAATAGACCGAAAAAGTTCTCAGACCACACCCTTAAGCTCATGGGGGAGAGACAGGAAATAAGACTGCAGTCTTCAGCGGATGCGTCTGCCTACCGGCAGATTAATAGACGGATTTCTAAATCACAGACACGTGATTTGCGACACTTTAATACCAAATATATTAAGGAGACCATAGAGCAGAATAAAGGCTCAAAAGTGTTCGCAAGAAATCTGGCTATTGGTCAAAGCCAGTTGACGCGGCTGAAGACCGACAGCGGTAGCCTCATTTCTTCTAAGCCTGAGTTATTGGGGGAGGTTGAGAAATTCTATGGACAGTTATACACCTCAACACAGAAGCCGGTTGAAAATTTGGCTAAAGATCCAAGAGCCAAATTGACCCGACACTATACCGAAGATATCCCGGACGTCAGCCTATACGAGATTAGTATGGCTCTCAAACAGCTTAAAAACAACAAAGCGCCGGGTGATGACGGAATCACCGCAGAACTCCTGAAAGCGGGTGGAAGACCAATACTTAAAGTCCTTCAGCGATTGTTCAATTCCGTCATTCACGAGGGTACAACGCCAGAAGCGTGGCACAGGAGCGTGGTGGTTCTCTTCTTCAAGAAGGGAGATAACACCTTATTGAAGAATTACAGACCCATCTCGCTTCTGAGTCACGTCTACAAGTTGTTTTCGAGAGTCATAACGAATCGTCTCGCTCGTAGGTTCGACGACTTCCAGCCTCCCGAACAAGCCGGGTTCCGAAAAGGTTTTAGTACCGTAGACCACATTCATACGCTGCGGCAGGTTATACAGAAGACAGAAGAGTATAACCAGCCACTTTGCTTGGCGTTTGTGGACTACGAGAAAGCCTTCGATTCGGTGGAAACTTGGGCAGTGTTGAGGTCTCTACAGAGATGCCAAATCGACTACCGGTACATCCAGGTGTTGAAGTGCTTGTACGAAAACGCCACTATGTCAGTCCGTATACAAGACCAGACTACGAGACCAATCCGATTGCAGCGAGGAGTGCGTCAGGGAGATGTTATCTCTCCGAAGCTGTTTACCGCTGCGTTGGAAGACGTCTTTAAGCTTCTGGAGTGGAACGGACTCGGCATCAACATCAATGGCGAGTACATCACACACCTGCGGTTTGCCGACGATATAGTCATTATGGCAGAAACTCTGGAAGACCTTAACACAATGCTCAACGACCTCAGCAGAGTCTCTCAACAGGTGGGCCTAAAAATGAATATGAGCAAGACGAAGATCATGTCCAATGCACATGTTCAGCCCCACCCAGTGTTAGTTGAGAACACTGCACTCGAAATTGTTGAGGAGTACATATACCTGGGACATACAGTCCAGTTAGGTAGGTCCAATTTCGAGAAAGAGGTAAACCGCCGAATCCAACTCGGATGGGCAGCGTTCGGGAAACTCCGCGACATCTTCTCGTCCAAAATCCCTCAGTGCCTGAAGACAAAAGTCTTCGAACAGTGCGTGTTGCCAGTGATGACTTACGGCTCCGAAACATGGTCGCTAACTATGGGCCTGATAAGAAGGCTCCGGGTCACTCAGCGGGCGATGGAGAGAGCTATGCTCGGAGTATCCCTGCGTGATCAAATCAGGAATGAGGAGATCCGTAGGCGAACCAGAGTAACCGACATAGCTCGAAGAGTCGCCAAGCTCAAGTGGCAATGGGCGGGGCACATAGTTCGTAGAACAGATAGGCGTTGGGGTCCCAAGGTGCTTGAATGGCGGCCTCGCACCGGGAAGCGCAGCGTTGGGCGACCCCCCACTAGGTGGACGGACGATCTCAAGCGTGCAGCTGGGAGCCGCTGGAAACAAGCGGCACAAGACCGTGCTCTGTGGCGATCCATGCAGGAGACCTTCGTCCAGCAGTGGACGTCTATAGGTTGAGACGACGACGACGACTTATTTTCATTTCAACATGTATTCTCAGAATATTGGCACGCTTGAATAGACTTGTAATTTATCGAGCTCAGTATCAAATCAAACCGAAATGTACACAAAAGGCATTGCGCGGCCGTAAGACACGTCCGAATCAATTAAACGGATATTAAGATGGCGGAGAGAGTGGCGCGGGCCGGCGGAGGCCTAATGGCGAATAATAATTAATTAGTACAGTAAAGCGCGGAGCGGCCGCGATGATGCAAATTCATTAAAAGAGTTACAACAGCGACGCGATGGCGAAACGGTAAGCGACGACGCGCAAGTCACCCGCCGGTGCGGTGGCCACGCTCGCCGCCGGACACCAAACAAAATGAACAGCTAATTGACATTAGTACTTTTTAATAACAAACAAAAATCACAATTATCAAAAGCTAGGTACTAAAACTATACAGTTTGAGGGAGCACTACTGTACAATGCATTACCTGTGGCATTACCAAATGAAGTTGTTAACGAAAAATGATTTAATAAATTGAAGTTTAATAATAAGATGAGTTTGTAGATAGAAATTAGTATAAGGTCACCTTTTTACTGTCTAAGCATAGTTTAAGAATTATTATTTTTCTCATATAAGTGAACTTTGCATTCTTCCTTGAGAGATAAAATATCTTTAAACCTAATCTAATAAAAAACATTATACCTCCTATAGTTGGAATCTGTTAATATGAAACCAAGTATCTCGTCCAGTCGGTCTGTTCGTCTGTGTATCACAGCTATTTTAAGCACACAATTACGAGCTGTACAAGCAAACCAATTCGAGGACCTCTCTGGCGCACTTGTGATCCCTGTGGTCTTATCTGTGGCAGGTTCCGGGTTGGATCACAAGTAACTTGTAATCTTGTAGTTGAATTAATTGATTGGATAAAATGATCAACTCGTCAGCAAGAATACCACTACTGTCACCGCCTGTTGTAGCCTGCTGCAGAGACAAAACCCACTCTATTGGAAAGCTATTACCAACTTAGTTGGTACCAACGCTCGTTAAAGTTTATCTTGTGTAACTGACATAGTCGGCCAATGCTGATTGTAATTTCACGATAATCCCATTCAAAGATTCTTTAAAACTTAAATTATAATTGTAGCATGATTTCAAGGTTAAATAAATCGAGACAGACAAGGGGCCTTGTAACATAATTATTATGATTACAACAGTGTAACAATCACAATCACCTCTGATTATGAATGGCATTAGGAATGCCATTCCGAACCAGTGGTAAATTCACTCGACGATTCAAAAGCACTTTTAATAAGTTTATTTGAATTAAAAAAATGAAAATATGAAATATGAGACTGGCTAAAACTCTTTTGAGTTTGGCTAAGATAAATTATGGCAATTTGAATTTCGATCGATGCAAGTTACTAAAGCTTCAATAAGCGAGACTGTCCCGGGATTGCGGTGGCGTGGTCGCCTCAGCGCGGACTATTTTTTGCAGGCGACATCGCTCGCGTGCGCGAGTCTTGTAATCTCGGAGATTCTCAGAGATACACACCGCGATGGGAAGCCATTGCTCAACTAGCATTGTCATACTGCCTGCCTCGTGCCTGTATTACCATTGCGGTTGTTTGTATACATTCATCAATCAATCTACTTATGTATAATCAAGAGTGGAGTGTTGACTCAACGATTATTGTACCGATGGTCGGTCTTATTGCGAAAAGTTTTGACTAACACCGAATTTGGTTTGAAGGCGGTTATAATTGAGACGGCGCGAATTGTGAGGAGGTTCCTCTCTCTGGAGCCCTGAGCCCTGAGCCCTGACCACCGGCTGCTTTGATCATTCACATTTCCGTGGACCAAATAATACAAAATGTAACTACCCAACCAACCAACAAATGTAACCAAGCAAGATCACACGGTCTTGCTACGTCTTTGCGTTACAAACCACCGATACAATATTGTGCAAACAGTTTCTAAATTTTACGCAAACACTGCTCTGTAGATATAATAATTTGCAGGTAGATATAATAATATATACTTACCTAGTTGAATACTGCAAGAAAATTGTGTTAATTTATTTTTTACCAACATAAAACAGTAAAACTAAAGTTATGAGGGTCCCAATGTCGGGTACAATGGAGGAGAAGTTTACACCGTACTCAGCCATTATTTAAACCCTTAGGTTAACCCATAATTAAGATATTAGGTAACAAGTAATAAACACGTGCCTCAAATTGACGGATGAATATATATCAAGCAAATTAGACCGTAATCGATCACTTCGGCTGTAACGCCAACATCAAATTAGAAAATACAATTCCGTACGATATTTTTCTAAAAATACCTGGAAGTAGCGCTGCTTTTAATTGGTACAAAAAAAAATATTGCAGCGCGACATTTATAGGCTGCCGTTGACTTTTACTTTTTGCTTTAAAAGTTTAAATGAGTCGGTTATTGAAAATGTCACTTTCACACGTTTAGCGAAACGTGTAACTGTAACGCAACGCGGGGAATTAGAGTGAAGCTACGTGATTTTTGAAAATATTTCTTTCACTTGGCTCCGAAACTACTAACTTAGAGCTCGGAGCAATGTCCGCCGCTCCGACTCAATGATAACAGGGGGCATACTACCATCGGTTAAAACCGTATTGTTTTAATATTGTTGACGTTCGTGGTTTTGAATTATAATCTTTATTGTAGGGACGTCAAGGTACGTGACGTAAATCTGTCATTTTAAAAAAAAATACTGCCTTACAGTAACCCCCCAGTTGTATCACAATTCACGGCTCGAGATATATTTTTGGCGAACAGATTAGGAACAATAGAGAACCGTTCGAGTGGTGTGGCTGTTCTGAAACGGTCGGTAACGTTACTTTTTTTACAGAGCAATTAGGTGCTGCCCACTGCCCACTCAACTTCAGGTGAATTTACTTTTACTCGTAGTAGAGCATAACAATTTACAGCGATAACTGCACTAATTTTATTACCAAGACAGCGTAGGTATTTTGACCATTCTGTAGATAATAATTATCCTTATCACTAAGAAAAGCCATTAAACCAAAAGAAGAAGAATTATCCTTATTAACTATGTATTACGAGCTGATTCCCGCGACTTCGTACGCGTGGATTTTTTTTATTTCCATTGGAACTCCTTAATATTTGGGGATAAAAAGTAAGCCTATGTCACTCTCCAGGCGACTCTCCAGCTATGAACATGCAAAAAATCACTTCGATCCGTAGCTCTGTTACAGTGTGATTGAAGGATAAACCTACACACAAACACACTTTCGCATTTGTAATATTGGTATGATATCTTATCCCCTAATTATGATTCTTTAAATGATGCGAAAGCATTACTGAGTCCACCGCATTATTAGTTAGGTATTACGTGTCCGAATGTGAATAGTGGATGTAGTGACAACCTTCAGAAGCGAGGATGCAAAGTGAAAGAGCTAAATTATTAAAAATAATAAACTTGTGCTGTATAGTACCTACCTAGTACCTAGATAAAGTATTATTAACTGTTTTTGGAATTTCACCACTTTTTACTGTTCGTTTCGAAAAAATACAAGACAAATAACAGTGTTTGTGAAACGGTAAATGTTATGATATGATAATTTAAATATAATTAAAATAATTAGTTTAGTAATGTGCGGAGTCGTCAACCTAGACCGGTCGCAACTCCCAATTAACGAGGTTTTAATGCTTAGCCAAATACCTACATAATTAATGTAACTGTACGAGTACCTACCTAGGTATGTCGCCGCTGCGCGCCTGCATCTGCGGCTCATTGATATGTACACACTACACACTACACACAATACAGTAATGTTACTTAGGTACTTGTACTATCATACTTCATACTAATATTATAAATGCGAAAGTGTGTTTGTTTGTTTGTTGGTTTATTGGTTTGTTGGTTTGTCCTTCATTCACGCCGCAACGGAGCAGCGGGTCGGATTTTTGGCATGGGTATAGTTGAGGACCTGGAGAGTGACATATGCTACTTTTTATCCCGGAAAATTAAGGAGATCCCGCGGAAATCAAGAAAAATTAAACCACGCGGACGAAGTCGCGGGCACCAGCTAGTAAACTATAGGCTCAATTGTATCGTGTAAGTACTTTGACAAGAAGATAGTGTTGTCGGCTGATGTCCGCAGTTAGTTATTAATACCCCAATACTTGGGACTCGAACCCGCGACCTCCGGCGCCTCAGTCGAACATGCTAACCACTAGAATTACATCAACGAGGCAGTTATTTATTAATGAACATTGTTGTAATGTACGGAGCGACAGTCACTGAGTGACTAAGCTCCTCAATAAAGAGAAAAAAAAAAGTGCAGCGGAAGGCACAGGTGCAGGACAGGACAGCGCGACAAGTGCAGGCGATAGCATCGCGGGCCCCCGCGCTAACGGGACCCGGCGCGACGATTATATCATAACCTTTAACCGCTCCATTGACGCTCCTGTTTTATTATACACAGAACACAAAAACGTGCATAAACATTATGTATAAACTGTCAATTTGTGTTTTAAGTCATACATACTCGTAGTTATTAGTTTTGCAAAAAAAAATTTATGACGTTGTATTATTTAATAATATTCAATGTGCAAATAGTTGATTTTAATATTTATGACCTTTATCGCTTCAAGTGAGGATCACGTAGCGGAGTGCTATCAAATTATACTGCATTTAAAGTTGATAATTCAAAGTAATAAAGTTGAGGTTACGTAAGTACAAACTTGAACACATTGTTTGATTAACTGACAAATTGCTTGAAACAAAAGTTGACATTTTACGTGTTGACTTATAACCATAATAATATTATATTCACTATTCAGTTCATAATGAAATAAATCAAAATGTTTATAAAGTTCTATTTACTTATGTCTTCAAATCTCACCCCATTTGAAAAGGAACAAGCTGCGGATTGTCGTATTGAGTCCCGCTGGAACGGGGACATTCCTGCGTTCCGTTTAAAGTAAACTAAAAAGCCGAGGGTCGGCGGGTCGGGGCGGGTCGGGGCGGGTCGGGGCTGACAATGTACCTAATAGAATTGTTGCCCGACTTCAAAGGAATAAGTAATCGCAGCTCGAGAAGAAACTCATTCCGCCGTAATCGCGCCCAAAGATAGCATCGTATTAAAAGGATAGGGAAATAAACGACCGAGGGACGGACTGGTTGAAGGAGTGTTGACACAGGGCCGAGCGGTGCCGGGTGCACGTGCTCTGTCTAAAAATATCTGTATTATAATGTATTCAAATCGATCACTGATGTATGAGACAGAGAACAAATTCAAATAAGAAGTACCTAATGTCGTCAGCACACCAGTAAATTACCAATTATTCATCAAATAAGTTTTTGAAGCACTGACTAATCAAAAAAAGTCCTTCAACAAGGCATTAATAAATCTGAGTTTAATACTGAACACATCTAGGTAGTTAGTGAGTTACTAGTTATAGTAATAGTTATAATAACATCCGTGTTTCAGCTTTTATGTAAGAAATGCAATAATCACCATTTTAATAAAATGAGTATAGGTATAAATAAATAAATAAATAAATCGTTTATTTGCTTGAAACATGGTACAATTAAAAGATAACACATACAAAATTTGACCAAACATGTTTCGTCATTACTGACATGCAAATTTAAACATGAGTTGAAATTATTATCAAAAGTAATTCATAAAACTATTAATCAGTTAATCCACAACATAATTTTTACATGAATACTTAATAATTAATAAGAAATGTCTAAGATGTCTATAAACTCAAATGTCGTCATAAAATATAGATTAACAATTCCCAAAAACTAAATTACTAGATTTGCTAATTCATTGTAAAAATTCTTTGAGCGAGTAAAAACACTTGTCTATGAGCCATTCATGCAGCTTTCTTTTAAATACACTGAATGGTAATTCTTTTAAGTTTTCAGGCAATCTGTTATATATTTGAACAGACATACCATAACAGTTTCGGTTAAAAAGCGCAGTTCTGGATGAAGATAACAGAAGTCTATCGGGATATCTCGTATTAAAGTTTAAATATCTATCTCTTTTTTTCACAAATAAATCAGACATATTTTTCTTGACAAAAAGGCTAACCTCGTAGATATATAAGCACGGTAATGCAAGAACTTTTAATTTTGTAAAGAGAGGCCTACAGGAGGCCAGGGGACCCACTCCACATACAGCTCGGATACATTTTTTTTGTGCAATAAACAGACGCTTAATGTCCACCGAATTTCCCCAAATGACAAGTCCATATCTCAACGATGAAACGACAAACGCGTGGTATGCCATTAGCGCCGTTTTCGCGCTTACTGTTTGAGACAAACGCCTAAGAACATACACATACTGATGTATTTTTTTGCTAACTTTATCCACGTGTATCTTCCATGATAGTGTATTATCTAATGTGATTCCCAAAAATTTAATGGATTGTGCTTCTTTAATGTGTTCGTCATTATAATATATGTCGATGTTACTCTTTCTACCATTTTTATTGTAATATTGCATATACATAGTCTTCTTTATATTTACAGATAAATTATTAGCACCAAGCCATTCAATAATGTCCCTTACAGTATTATTAATTTCAGAATTGTATGTCAAGTTATTATCAGATTTAATTACGATAGATATGTCATCAGCAAAAAGTGTGCAATTATGCGAAGTAATATTGGGTAAATCATTAATGTAAATAATAAATAAAAGCGGACCTAGCACACTTCCTTGCGGCACGCCCTTTGGAATTAGTTTGAGTTCCGATCGATGAGACACCACTTCTTTGGTATCAATTTCACCATTCTATGGTATAGGTTACGCAATAATATAATCGCTATTAAATTTTCATTAGTTTGTTGTTCACATTATTTTAGTAAGTACCCCTTCGTTTGCTAGGTTCTGTGTAAATAGATCTCAAAGCTTTACCATCGCTCAGGCCGCAGTCACCGATGAGATATGGCCGCCTGACCCTCGGGCCCCGGGGACGGACCGTCAATCCCGGTCATTCAACACCGGCCGGCCCGCGAATGTTAAACGGTAAACCCTTGTCCACCTCCCCGGCGCAGTGGTTAACTCTGTCCCGGGTTTAATACCAAGCTAAAGGAGACGGTCCGGATTTGTATGGAGCGTCGGTCCAGTCCTTTTACAAGTAGAGAAATGAAAGAAAAAAAAATACTAAACCAGTTTTGATCGTTCAAATCTGCGAATTCGTCGTAATTTCAGCGGTGTAATTATTTAATCTTTCCACGATAAGCAACACTAAACACGAGTGGGTAACAATGGCGGATTCATATTTTTTGACGTTTTCTGTCAAGTGTCAACACAACACCGGAAAAACCGTAGGGAAAAACACGTTCTTTTGACAGTGACTGTCAGAAATGACATTTGATACATTTCGCGCCTACTGCCATCTCTATGGCTAAAGGTTGCCACCTTGGAAACGTATCGAAAACTTGAAATACATTTTATTTTATTTCTCGTTATTTACTTTAATATTCTAAATTATTATATTTTTAATACAATCTATGTATTTTCCTCTATTCATGGTAGAGTGTACAAAGAGTGGACCGAAGGTGAACCTTCTCCTGGTCTTGTGGATGGCTTCGGCTGTAGCTAACCGCCAAGAGATTTAAAAAGATTTAAACCGATGGTATGTTATTAATATATCAAACTGTCTGACCCCTACAAGTTCAGTCCGCTACCATCTGAGACTGCATCATCACTGGATGCATATCAAATCAAATCAAAATTAATTTCAGTTTAGGTACTTATACACTGTACACTTATTGACGACCGAAACTTATGGTGATATTCAATTACGGTATCTTAAAACTAAAGCTACGAACATATACCTACAGATCAAATCGTATTCAAAGGTTAACTTTAAGTAGAATAAAAAAAACGGCAAACCGATGTTAGCAGACTGCAGAGTTTAAACTGCCTGAGAGCGGGGGAGTTCGCACGAGTGCTGATTGACTTGATATTCCGCACGCGGGCGTAAACACGCGCAAACACACGAGCTAACCGAATGACGTAGGTACATCGTAATGTATGTAGTCTTAAGTCCATCTACAAGACCGGATTACGTAAGGTTTGCTTGGATTTGTTACTGTCGATGATTCAAAAAAGAGTCATAGAATATACGGATTTATTTAAAAAAAAACCGGCCAAGTGCGAGTCGGACTCGCGCACCGAGGGTTCCGTACAAACCTGTAGTAAGTTTTACGATTTATGACGTATTAAAAATAAAAATTACGTTTGTTGTATGGGAGCCCCCCTTTAATATTTACTTTATTGATATTTAATTATTTATTTTGAAAGGTAATATACAAGTTAATATTCTGTGAAAATTTGAACCGTCTACCAGTTACCGTTTTTAATATTGAGCAAAAAAATACGAAAAAAACACGTTTATTGTATGGGGACCCCCCTTAATATATATATTTTTTTAATTTTTAGTATTTGTTGTTATAGCGGCAACGGAAATACATCATTTGTGAAAATTTCAGCTTTCTAGCTATCACGGTTTATGAGATACAGCCTGGAGACTGACAGACAGACAGACAGACAGACAGACAGACAGACAGACAGACAGACAGCGGAGTCTTAGTAATAGGGTCCCGTTTTTACCCTTTGGGTACGGAACCCTAAAAACATTGATGTAGAATTTTAGTACCTACATTCTATTTCGATGAAAAAAACTTAAGCGAAATGGAGAGATAATTTACACTGGCATATTCTATAACTAAGTAGGTATCTAGACCTGGAAGTAATATGTCAGTCAATCTGTATATCCTTTTATAATACCTAGTGGGAAATAAGAATAGATTAGCTGTAGGCAAGGCTGATTTTTAGGGTTCCGTACCCAAAGGGTAAAAACGGGACCCTATTACTAAGACTCCGCTGTCTGTCTGTCTGTCTGTCTGTCTGTCTGTCTGTATGTCTGTCTGTCTGTCTGTCTGTCTGTCTGTCTGTCTGTCTGTCTGTCTGTCTGTCTGTCTGTCTCCAGGCTGTATCTCATAAACCGTGATAGCTAGAAAGCTGAAATTTTCACAAATGATGTATTTCCGTTGCCGCTATAACAACAAATACTAAAAATTAAAAAAAAATATATATTAAGGGGGGTCCCCATACAATAAACGTGTTTTTTTTCGTATTTTTTTGCTCAATATTAAAAACGGTAACAGGTAGACGGTTCAAATTTTCACAGAATATTAACTTGTATATTACCTTTCAAAATAAATAATTAAATATCACTAAAGTAAATATTAAAGGGGGGCTCCCATACAACAAACGTATTTTTTTGATATTAACAATAAACCTCTACAAACAAAGTTAGTTTTGCGGTTCATTTCGTCTTGTTTTTAATACGTCATAAATCGTAAAACTTACTACAGCCCCCCGATTACGTAAGAATTGTTCATCAAACGTTAAAGATTTTTGTCAAAGTAAAATAAACCATAATCGCATTGAATTAGAGCTCAATTTCGTCTGCCCATTCTTATACGTTTAGGTATGAACGATACTCGAACGTATAAGAATGGATACACGAAATTGAGCTCTAATTTAATGATGTTATGGTTTATAAACTTTGACGACGAACTTTAACGTTTTGATCGGACATTCTTACATGATAAGGGGGCAGGTTTGTACGGAACCCTCGGTGCGCGAGTCCGACTCGCACTTGGCCGGTTTTTAAAACTATTTCTTTCGATAATAGAGAGCAAAGAATTATTAAGCATCAATTAAATTAAAAATAGAGATTAAGCATTGTGATCCGCGGACATGAACTGCGTACAATTTAACTATCACGCGGTTAATGTACCACAACGATACAGTTTTGCATAAATCATTCACCAGAGGGTATAGTAAAGAAGTAGGTATTTACAAACATGCAGCGCCAGGGAAGCGGCAGTGCCGTGGTCTGTGGAAAATGGAAATAGCTTTCGGTCTACATTTTATATATCTATAATATCTATACTATCTTTTGCCCGCGGCTTCGCTCACGTTAGGTTCGAGTTTCATACAAATTTCAAAGTCCTATTTTAGGGGTTGAATTTTTGAAAATCCTTTCTTAACGGATGCTTAGAACGTCGTAATATCTATCTGTATGCCAAATGTCAGCTCGATCGTCCAGTGGTTGATAGATCAGTCAGTCAGTCAGTAACGTTTTGCTTTTATATGTTTAGAAAAGTATTGTTTACAGTTAGTGCGAACTCTATGTAAATAAAATTTCATTAAACAATAGCTCCTTACTACTTAATTAGGTAAATGAAGTTTTATTCAAATAGATATTTTCTTATTTTGAATAAGAAGTAGATTATAGGGAATAATAACTGCGATTGATGGTTTAAGGGTTTCGCTGAGCAAATATCAAACTTAACTGACTCAAAATTAAGTGGCCATAATTGGAACTAATTTTTATGCCAGTTTAATTTTTGTTTTTATTTTATTTTTCAAATATATTGGCGACGATGTCACCTTGTGATGGTGAGATAAGTTTGTGAATTGTGTGACTGTAGCTCGGTGTTTGTGATGAAGTGTCAGTCAGTTAGTGCCTGCGTGTTGCTGCGTGTAGAGTGTTGGAGAGATTTGTACGTGTGTGGTGCGTCGCATTAGAAACCGCACGCATTCCTGCGTACCTGCTTAGTATTAGCACAAGCCGCGCCCGACGGCAACGCTATGCTAATGCTGGATAATCCACCGCACGATACATACGCATCTGCGTAATATCATTCAGTTAATATTCATTTACGCGTCGCTGTTTTTTTATCAATGAAACCTTTGAAATCGCGAAATCAGTAGAACAGTTTTTACGATAGTTTAAGCGCACCAACTTGCATGTTCATAATCATCTGAACTTAATTTATCGACGCTGACTAATACAGACCTTTCCGGAGATCTTTCAAGATCAATGTAAATCATTATAGCATTTACTTTGAGTCTCTTCTTACTCAACTAGTTCTCACAATTTCATCTATTCAGCGTTTGAAACTTTATCTCTTCCTTCTCGGGACCTACACTAACATAACCAAAACGACATATCGATAATGTTCGTGAGAATTTCCAATCCGTATTTTATTCAAAAGATGCGCCCCGACTCGCCAAATATGACTTGTTTTATAACAGGTCGCCTGACCTGCACGCTGCACTTATTCGCTGAATAATATTCCCATTAGGTAGAGGTTTGGAGTGATTTTTCACATGCTCTGTCGACGCGATTGTCGTCCACGCATGCGCGATATTACCATAAATGCTAATCTCCCATCAAAAACATTGCGAATTACAAATACCTGCAGCGAGGAGTAGCGAGGGGTGAGGGGTGAGGGGTGAGGGGTGAGGACAGAGCCAACAGGCACATTGATGACGCTCATATATTAATAAATTAATAATATTAGCACTTGCTTATTATTACTGCTTTATGTCATAAAAACTTACTTTGAAAGTATATGGTTCCCAGAGCTCGTGGAATATTGTGAGAGGATGCTTGATACGAGCTGACAATTCTCATGTTCTGTGCTCTGAATGTTAGACGGTGGTGAGCATGTTTAAATACAAATTGATGATATTTTGCAAGATTTCCAAAAAAAAAACATGAAACTACGTTGGAAGTTGGAACTTCATAGCACTTTATGAATACTATGCACTAAACAGCTATAGTTAAGTATACCTAAATAATATGTAGAGATTTTTTATGCATCATGTGTTGAAATATTGACTTTAAACTGCCCGAAACACTCACACACACACACACACACAGTCAAACCCGAATAACTTTATTTCACATAGGACTACTTGTGCCACTTATGCTAATTTCACGACTCAACCACCAGTTCTAGAAGCAGGTTGTACTGAAAACTCAGCCTTCACTCTTAATAGCTAAATAAGGAGGTTAACCTAAAATTTATAACATAAGCATCCGATTCAATAATTAATCATTGTAATCACAGATGTAGTACCAGATACCGCGCTTGGAACACGGCAGACGCGCCAACAAAGCGAATACAAAACGAAAAGCAAATACAATTCTCAGTTAGTTGGATGCGACGCGTCGAGAAGTTTTGACGTGACGTGTGTGTAGACAAGTTTCTCAAAATAATGCCGTCTTGTGTCTTGAAACACTGTCAAAATTGTTACCAAAAATTAAAAAAGGAAGATGATGTTTCGTTTCATAGGCAAAAATTTATATTTTCATTCTGTTAGATTTTGTTTCCATGATAATTAATTGCTGATGACTTGAAACACAAAACCTCAACGATATCTATCAGTGTTGCTAATTTACGTTGAAATATTTTCCCTTAAATTAAAGGTGTAAATAAATGGGCTGTTAGTAGATAGTTTTTTTTTTGTGAAACAGCTACGCTGCCGACTTATTTCGAAGTACGCCGATTAATTTATAGGTACGCCAGCTGCTTGGTACGCAGATGGTACGCAGGCTACTTTGGTGGTACGTAGGGTACTTTGGTAGTACGCAGGCTACTTTTAAGGTACGCCAGCTACTTTCGAGGTACGCAGGCTACTTAGGTGGTACGTAGGGTACTTTTAAGGTACGCCAGCTACTTTGGAGGTACGTAGGCTACTTTGGTGGTACGCAGGCTACTTTTAAGGTACGCCAGCTACTTTAGAGGTACGCCGGCTACTTTTAAGGTTCGTAGGCTACTTTTAAGGTACGCCAGCTACTTTCGAGGTACGCAGGCTACTTTGGTGGTACGTAGGGTACTTTTAGGGTACGCCAGCTACTTTGGAGGTACGTAGGCTACTTTGGTGGTACGCAGGCTACTTTTAAGGTACGCCAGCTACTTTAGAGGTACGCCGGCTACTTTAGAGGTACGCAGGCTACTTTTAAGGTACGTAGGCTACTTTTAAGGTACGCCAGCTACTTTCGAGGTACGAAGAGCTGTACGAGGTACGTACGTACCTCTTAAGTAGCTGGCGTACTTTAAAAGTAGCCTACGTACCACCAAAGTAGCCTACGTACCTCGAAAGTAGCTGGCGTACCTTAAAAGTAGCCTACGTACCTTAAAAGTAGCCTGCGTACCTCTAAAGTAGCCGGCGTACCTCTAAAGTAGCTGGCGTACCTTAAAAGTAGCCTACGTACCTTAAAAGTAGCCTGCGTACCTCTAAAGTAGCCTGCGTACCTCTAAAGTAGCTGGCGTACCTTAAAAGTAGCCTACGTAACACCAAAGTAGTCTGCGTACCGCTAAAGTAGCTGGCGTACCTTAAAAGTAGTCTGCGTACCTCTAAAGTAGTCGGCGTACCTCTAAAGTAGTCGGCCTACCTCTAAAGTAGTCTACGTACCACCAATTTAACTGGCATATCTTGGAAGTATTCGTCGTACCGCTAAAGTACTCAGCGTAGCTCCAAAGTAGCCAGCGTACCACCACAGTAATATGCGCATCTCCTTTTCCAGGATACAAGCTATTCTCCTACCATAAGTCGTTGAAATCGAAGGCCTAAAGAAAGAACCAACAAATAGATTTTCTTTCATTAATTTGGCACTTTTTCATTAATCTGGCAACATTTCACGCACACTGATGCATGTGTTCAGACAGTGCTGTCACGCACACTCGAATAAATTTTGGCCGCACTTCCATGTTCCGAGCGCGGTATCTGTTTACTACATCTGTGATTGTAATGTCTAGCTTTCGATGGCTATCGCGTAAAAGGAAAACGCATAATGCACCCATGGATACGTCTTTGATTGCGTCCCAATCTTTCAGCTTTAATCAAGCACCTCTTCTAAACGGCCCGTCAGTTCTTTTGCTACATAATAGCTACATATCCGTCGTAACTAATCGCAATAAATTCACAGTAAGATTATTTATTTCGCTGAAATTATATTTATACCTTTTGTACCTGTCCTTTTTCATTATTTGTCCTTTGTCATTGTTTTTGTATTTTCTTGTGTGGTGCAAATAAAGAGTTTAATAATAATAATAATAATTTATAGTGTTAACTTGAAGAAGGCTACACTGTTGCGCGATTGCTTGTAAAGATAGCTTCACGAGAAAATGCCCGTTTTTATTCAAATTTTAATACAAGAAACAATACAACTACAATATTAAGGGCTATTAGTTTATATTGAAGATAATGCAAACTACATATATTTCATTCAAAACATCAGTTACTTTATTTATACGCAGAAACTGTTTATTGTTTCCACTCGCCCTATAGTATTTTTGCAAAAGTAAGAATTCTTGTTTATTTTAAATTAATCGCGATGTATAATGCATGCAGAAAGTTGATATTATACGATAATAATGATATAGTAATAATAATAGAGTGTACCTACACTATCACATGCAGCGTTCCGGCTCAGTGAAATGCTTTCTATTTATCCATGTAAATGAGCTCATCTACATTCGCTAAAAAGGCTTGATCCCACAAAAACTGCGGAAATCATTTTAACCCGTATTAAAAAGAAAGGCATCGAACTCATGCGGCTAAGTATAGCCTAGTGTTAAAGTAGGTACTTTTCAGTTCAAGATCAGTATAAAAGCATAAGCAGAACATATCAGAAGAATTTCGTATAGCTTTTATCTTACAAGATAATGGTATTATCGCGGTAAAATTTTGCACCGCTTCTTTTGAATGATACCATACCAATTTATGAACTGGTGCTCTCAATATAACATTATATATTTTGTACTTATTCAGCCTAGTTGCCTGAATTAATAAAAAAATTGGTCGGTAAAAAGTTAACAGGTTAATGATGCTATCGATTCCATGCTAAGTAGGTACTTACTTACTCGATGTTTTGAGGTTTTGCAAAGGTTTTGTACTTTAGCGTCTAACAAGACGTTTTGTGATTACCTTGGACCTCCGGTTTTGTTCTATGGCTTTATGAATATCTTATTTTATTATTTATTTATTAATAGTTTGATCTACAGATGCATAATAATTTACTTTGCAACAGCAAGAGATTGTGTCACAGTTGTGTATCCAAACATGGCTGCAAAAACTGTTATCGTCTGGGAGGCGCGGGGTGAGTGACCGCGGGTGGTTAATTGCGTCCCCCCCTGCCCCCGCGCGTCCGCCCCTCTCCCCCCCGCACCCCCGCACCCCCGCGGCAGACCTTCACACGTGACAGGCCCACAACCTCGCAACATTCGCCCTACATCCGAAAATCGATGGCTCGTAAAGGGAACAAGTTCAATATTCCCGCGCGCCGTCAGCGCGGAGGTCAGCGCGTCAACAAACACCCGTCTTGTGGCCCTCCCATCACTATCAGTTATCACCAGTCACCACGCGAAGCAGAAGATATCGACAATGAACAATAGCTGCGACGGCGACTACAAAACACTTTATAGTTCTTTCACTTTAACTCTTCTAAAGGGACGTTATATTATATTTGTCTCTCCATGTGTGTATCGTATCAAAACTAGAATGGATAGACCGATTTGGGTACGGTTTTTTCAAAGTCGCTGCTGGTGACGGTGACGGAGACGGTGAAAAGACGGTGCTTGCTTATCTGGTTTTGTTAATGGATCCACAGTTATTTTCTTATTCTTATTTTCAGAACATTATTGTAAAGCAGAGAAATTTAGCTACAACTACAATTATTTTAATACCTAGGCAATCAGGAACAAAATTAAGGAAGCCTTTACTGGTAGATATATAGTTTAAGCCTTTTTAAAACACATTTTCATTTCAAAAGTGACAGAGGAAAGAATTGGAAAAATATATTGGTCATAGTTTTGGAAAATTTATAAAGCTTTACACAAACTGTATTTAACTGTTGTTATGTAGGAATAGATGTGCAGTCGTTGAACTCTATTGGTCTGAACTCGGTGTAAAAGGCATGCAGATGCGGCGCGGCCTCCGAGTCGCGTCTCTGGTATTCTAATTCGTGCCAGTATAAGGAAAACTAAGCGATCTGATGGAACGGCGTCGCCTGAGATTTTACCATATCCGGAGTACAGGCGAGCGCATGAAGCAGGTTGCGGCGCAGCGGGGGCGGACACAAAAACGTGCGCCTTTGATGCCTCACCACCAGCGACTAATTGCTTGGAATATTGGAGACGACATGCCCATTGCCCATTGCCCATGTACATTGTACCCACTAGTAGTTACTGGAACTATGCCGACTGTTTTTAGTCGACGTCGAAAAAGGAAGGGAATTGAAATAAAATGAAAATGCGTAACGTTCTATTGCACATTTTTCCAATACCTGAGCCGCTTTTAGTACATTTACTTTTTTATGTTTAAAAATTAGGTAGGTACTATATTTCATCGGCATAAAAACCATGCACTTTACTTTTTTGCTGCAATAATCGTAGGACATATTATTAAGTTAATTAGTTAATTATCAATTATCATGTCGAAATGCTTACAATGAGTCTATGATCCATACTAATGTTATAAATGCGAGTGTGTTTGTCTGTGTACATTGTACAGGTACACCTACCTTTTCATCGACTCAGTCATTAACTGCTAAACAAACATGGATTACAACAAAAATAGGTATATCGTGGATCGGACGTAGAATAACTGTTAGATATCCTGGAAAATAAAAAGTCGTACAAACAAACCGGACAAACATCATCCGTGACACAAATAGTCCTACATGAAAACAAAAACCATTTCATTTCATAAAAAAATTCCATCGAGATAGTTTCAATACCTAAATTTTATAACGTCGTAGACATATATAGTCGCGGGCTTCAACTAATATAATTCAACTATAAATAATAATTATTAGCAATGAAGTTGAGTAATGAATCAATCATAATTAATTATCAAATTTGGATCAAACGTACATAGTTTGAAAAGGAAAGAGATTACAATACGTAAACGTTAGGTGCGAGAGAGTTGCGTGGCCGCACGCACCGACTGACTGACTGCAACTATGTATACGCTAACACGAGCGTTGCTTCTAATTGATTATATCTTTTGCATATTTCATTACAAAACACTACTTTGTTGGCAAGAATATGACTTATTATGGCCATAAAGATTATAGGCCCATGAAATCCAAAAGATATGTAATCCATACTTACATACCTACTAATATTATTAGAAATGCGAAAGTGTATCTGTGTGTCTGTCTGTAACGCTTTCACGGCCCAACTACTCAACCGATTTTGATGAAATGTGGTGCAGTGATGGTTTACATCCCGGGGAAGGACATTTTATTTTATCCCGAAAAGTTAAAGAGTTCCCGCGGGAATTAAAAAGGAAAACAGACGAAGTCGCGGGCATCATCCAGTTACATATAAAAGGAAAAGGCGACTGACTGACTGATCTACGAGAACGCACAACTCAAACCGCAGGACGAATCGGGCTGGAATTTGGCATGAAGATAGCTATTATGATTTATGACGTGAACATCCGGAATTTTAAAATTTCAACCCCTAAGAAAGTAAAATAAGGGTTTGAATTTTGTGTAGTCTACGCGGACGAAATCGCGGGCAAAAGCAAGTAGGTATATTGTAATATTTTGTAAGTGGATATATTTATCTATTTATGCACGCAATAACTAACCAAGAGTTGACTTAAACAAAATCGGCCCCTGAACCCGAATCGATCCAGTCTTAGTATCGCGCTGAAACTAAGGATGCCGCCGGATGAACTGCCTCTGTGAGATATACCCAGCTTAGATTACTGAACAACCTTTATTTTAAATGAGAATTGGTTTATTCGCTTCCTGGAATTTTCACTTTTTCAGGTTTGACTGAGGTAGAGAAAATAAGAGCCTGTAATATTGAAAACTTTGCGAGTAGAAACTTTTTAATTCGAATCTATGAACACTTAAAAAAACTTTTATATTAATAACACCATGTGCTTTTTAATCTAAATTAATCACGAAACAGAAACAAGATTTTTACTATTTCTTCGCTAGAGAAAAAAATCATACCACTTTGTATGTGTGTTGAATAAACCTAATCCTTTTTACGTTATGGATAAAGGTCTGTTATCATACTTACTAATATTATAAATCCGAAAGTGTGTTTGTTTGTTGGTTTGTTGGTTTGTCCTTCAATCACGCCGCAACGGAGCAACGGATCGACGTGATTTTTGGCATACTACTTTTTACCCCGGAAAATTAAGGAGTTCCCGCGGGAATCGAAAAAACTTAAACCAGCTAGTAAAATGATAACGCACCAAACAGACCGTAACTGGACAAATCAATTTTCGCCGAACAAGAGTGACGTAGTGTGGAAGAATAGTGCGTTGTTCTGTATAATTAGGTAAAGTGCAAATCTCGGGTGTAGGGTGTAGGTGGTGGCAAGTGAAACATCCTCACCAGCACACAGATTCTCAGAAATACACAACTGCACCGATTTTATCATTAGCTACTCTGAGTAGATTCAATTTAATATGAGATAACTGTATCCTCATCTTTAAATACAGATTTCTAAGATAGCTTTAGGTTTTGAGGCGAAAAAATATCTTTAAATAAGTGTTATCTACGGCTCAGATCCAATTTTTTTTATCCACTACAAGTTAGCTCTTGACTGCGATCTCACCTGATAGTAAGTGATGATGCAGCCTAAGATGGTAACGGGCTAACCTGTTAGGGGTATGGTAGTTATATTAAACCCATACCCCTATTCGGTTTCTACACGACATCGTACCGGAACTCTAAATCGCTTGGCGGCACGTCTTTGCCGGTAGGGTGGTAATTACCCACGGCCGAAGCCTCCCACCAGGCCAGACCAGAGAAAATTCAGAAGTTATAAAGCATTAAATTAGCATCTTCTTGGCAAGTGAGTTTTACCTAACACTAAATCACATACCATCTGGTACCTACAGTAAAACTTTTAATCCTTATAGGTAAATACTATCTGTTTAAAATGACTTGTCGTTAAAAAAATAGTAAAGAATAATAGTCAAAGCAGTGAACCAGTTTTAGCGGCAGCGGACTGGGCCCTGCTGTCATATGATTGGATCTGCGATTGAACTGGTCACTGCACGCAAAAAACAATTCCCAGCGGCGCCCCCACGCGCTAACTAACTAACTAACTAGCCAAGTCTCTTTGAACGACTTAGATATACCTCGAACTACAGGTACATAAGAAAGCAGAAACTGACTGACTAACATATCAACGTGACTGAAACTGCCAGAAACTTGAGATTTCTACATGCAGGTTTTCTATAAGGTGGCGCCAAATTCAGAAAACTTCCCCTCAAGGAAAGCCGGCTCGAGCGCTGTAATATTTGGAAAGCTTGAATTTAACTTAACTGATTTTGATAAGACAAGGTTGGCAAAGTAATACTAGATGATGCCCGCGACTTCGTCCGTATAAAGTAGCCTATGTATTATTCCAGACTATAATCTATATCTGTGCCAAATTCCATCCAGATCCGTTCAGCCGTTGGGGCGTGATTGAGTAACAAACATCCATCCATCCATCCAAACTTTCGCATTTATAATATTAAGTAAGTAAGTAAGTATTAGTAGGTAAAGATAAGCATCCAGCATTATTATAATAAATATTTCAGGGCTGTAGGCATCATTTCTGTTTTGATGGTCATAATGTCAGTCTAATAAATAAATTAAAAATAAATTAAATAACTGTACCGAAATTCTTTTGAAACTTTTAAGCACTAAGTAGATAATCTCAGGTAGGTAGTAGGTACTAGTAGGATAGTGACGGTTATTATAAACTAATATACCTAGTAGCCGGTGACCCGGAAGACGCATTGTGCTGCCCTGAACCTAGAACCGATTGCAGCGACATCTATACGATTTCAAATTTTTAATTTTACCCATTTCGGGACGTGGGTCCCAACAAATCAAATACACACCAAAAATTTCACCAAAAACGGTCCAGCCATTTTAGAGTTTTGCATTTTATTTTCAAAGGTTCAAATGCGTTGAAGTCTTTTCCAAAGAAAACGGTCCCTCCCTTTTTGCACATTAACCTTTAATGCCGGACACTGAAGTTAAGATCGCTTCTTGTATAAATATTGCGTTTGTTTATAATAAATGAGCTATTTGACTGCTACTCGTACGACGCGACTTGTAACAATACGTACTCGTAGGAACACCGCGTAAAGCGCTTTACGGCCGCAGTAAAGATTACGAATACCGATGTGATTTGAATCGAGGTCGGTATTTTAATGAAGCAGCTACAATGAGTATGGTAATGTAATCAGTCGGGAGGCATTCAAAATGCGGAGGAAAGCGGTAATTGGTGTGGGAGTGTGAGTTAGGAGCCGCGGATCTGCCGCGCGACACTCGAATACTGCCAACACACGCACTGTTGGTTTTCAGTATCTCACAGGCCACAGCACTTCTTAGCCTATATCTATTTATATTTATCTATATTAATATTACAAATACGAAGGTTTGGATGGATGGATGAATGTTTGTTACTGGATGGATGGATGGAAGTTTGTTACTCAATCACGCCAGAACGGCTGAACGGATCTGGATGAAATTTGGCACAGAGATAGACTACAGTCTGTAATAACACATAGGCTATTTTTTATCCTTTTTATGCCCTTTACTTTTTATCCTACGTCCGCGTGGACTGAGATTTTTATGTCATCTATCTCTGTGCCAAATTTCATCCGCTCAGCCATGATTGAGTTACAAACATCCATACTAATATCCAAACTTTCGCATTTATAATATTAGTAGGTATAGATTTTATCTAAATTTTGCGCACCGTTCAGGCAGTAGGTATAACTCGAAATATCCGTGTTAAAATATGGATTTGATTTGCTATTTTCATTTTTTTTTTAACCACTACAAGTTAGCCCTTGGCTGCGATCTCACCTGATGGTAAGTGATGATGCAGTCTAAGATGGTAACCAGCTAACCCGTTAGGGGCATGGCAGTTATATTAAACCCATACCCCTATTCAGTTTGTACACGGCATCGTACCGGATGCCCTATGCCCGTAGGACCGTATGCCCTATAGTAAGAACCCCATCATATAGCAGCTTTGAGGTTCCGTCACATATGGGTGCGTTTTGTGCTTAGCTGCGTTTGAGCGCGCCGGTACAGCGCTATCGTTACAGCGGATCAGTCTCACGAGCTGTTGTCACTTGCCACCGAGTGTGCCGCGTGAGCAGCTGCACACCACATATTAGATACACTGACACACGAGCGGGTTGGCTGTACGCTACTCATGAAAGTTTTAACAGTTTTTTCCATGTGATTTTAGCAACAGTAAACTGCTGGGTTACGAGTTACAACAAACATATGCTTCGATGATGACATTATAATATAATGAGTGCTAGATGATGCTCGTTAGCCGTAGCATCTCTCTCCGCGTCGTATTCCACATTGCTGAGGGTCGTGACCCCATTCCATTAATCACATAATGGCAGGGGTTTTCGTGGGATAATAATGCGGAGGTTCCCATGTACCTACTTCCGCATACGACTCGTGACTCGACTAAGAGAACTATTTCATATAACGTAACTCTTAGGTTATTTACGATTAATTAATATCAGATGTTAGTGATAATAAACGGGACCGACGAATTATTATTATGAATTATTATGAATGACGTGCTCTCCATGCCACGGAATTCAGTCACTATTAGCTTCAGTCAAATTAGCTTGTCACTATGATATATTGTAAGCTCTGTAACAAATTTCATCTGAATCACTTAAACTGTTAAAACGTAACAGACAATGGCGCTGATTCTGTAGTGCACAATCTCTAAACTAAACTAAAATTAGAGCATTATAAATATTGCTAACCCTTTCATAATACTCCCTGCGGAAAGAGACAGAACTAGATTTAAAGCTGCCATTTTAGTTTAGTTTAGAGACTGTGTTATACAGAATTTGCCACAATGTACGTAACAGACGTGAGATGTACTCACTGTCGTGATTGACATGGGTTCTAAAAGTATATATTTGTGAATAATAATGATTTTTATTACATTCGTATAAAAAGGAAGAAATATAACGCATATTTGATTAATTATGAACTGTGTAAGGTGACGGTCATCAATATTTTTGAGCTTTGCCTTATTTACAACAGCTAACAATAGTGCGTAATCCACGCCACCTTGTGTCGCAGCAGTGCGCGCACCCAGTTAGGGCTTATGTTTCACTGAGGGATAGCATCTAGTATCTTTATGTATATTTTATGAAATAATTCAATATGCTTATTCAAAAGAATTGCGTCCACAAACTCACTAAATTGGGTTCTGTAGACTGTACATACACATATAGTTAAGGTTGATTTGTGCCAATTACGAGTATATTATTATTGTGTCTTAAAATACTACTACTGAAAATATTCATCCAAGTAAATCTCTAAGGAAAGTTATAATGTAAGATCGATATCAAGGGTAAGCTTCTAACTAATTACAATACTAAAAACAACAAATTTAATTAAGGTTTTAGGTTGAGAGATTCTCTATACATGCAAAGCAACGCGTTTTACACGAGCTACGTCTATTTATATTAAAAGTAACATCATTAAGGTACTTTTTCCGAGTGAAGTAATTCCTAAGCGCTAATAAAAGAATATGTAAGTGATTTAAACAGCCAAATTAACACATTCAGAGCAGTTAAGTTTTAAAAAAATTAGCAATTAAAATTAATGAACCGAAAATAGCGTTCTGACTTCTGATGGTAAGCTGAAGCAAAAGATGGTGGTGATGGTATCATTCGAAATAATAATCTATGATTATCGCAATTGTTGTATAAATTAGGTAGGTATTTCCCATGCGTGTAAAACATTTTAATGATATTTCATTACAACTGAAATTATCTGAGACTCTTTATAAATATTCAGGAATACGTAATACGAGTAATATACGTTTGTTAAAAACCTTGTGAGAAAACCTGCTGACTGTAACTTCTTTGTTATTTGTTTTACTGGATAATGATGGTCATCACACAAATGCGAAATTGACGTGTCTACTACGCTTTTACAGCCTTCTAATCTGTAATTTTTTTACGAAATCTGGTACAGTGATACGCTATGACTACTTTTTATCAGATTTTCCAAAATCCCAAATCAAAACGGACGACGTCGCGAGCATCATTTAGTATTATATTGTCAGAATAAGGATTTTATTTAAAAAACATGCGTTGTCAGTACAGTTAAGCTCTTAAGTTTACAGCAATGACCGTGGCGGCACGAGAATTCGCTAAATTTACAATCATTGCGATGAACTCAATATATATATTATATATTATAACTATAGTACAGACCCACCAACTTACCTCGCCCAGTGGCTAAAATTGAAACTAATTTTTATGCCTGTTTAGTTTTTGTTTATATTTTATTTTTAATAGCTACTATAATTTATCGAATTCTTGCTGCGACATGGATTTTGGCTAATAGCAAGAGTGTTAATCAATCTGAGATGATTGCCATCGTTTAACTATGACAATCATTTTTTCGTACCTAATAATTTTTTTTTTTTTTTTTTTTTTTTATTTTTTAATTTATTTGGAAAACATACAGCTTAAATATATCAAATATAGCTAATACACTAGTGATATCACTGGAGCCAGTTAAGTTTCCACGTTTTGTTGAAATACAATTACAAGTGGGAGTCCATCCTAAATTTTAGTGGACAAAAATATAATAATAATAAAAGATAATTAAATATGTACCACAAACAAGATAGGTTCACCCCTGTCATCAAGCCTTGCATTATATGCATTTCTTGATGGCAGAGACGAACCCCCCACACTTATATTTGAATTGGTCTACTTTGAGATATTTCATGTTATACGTATCACAAGCTCGAACGATGAATCTGTTATGACTATAATTGGTTCTGACACGTGGAAGTACAAACATTTTACTTTTACGTGACTTACGCTTATCTATTTTAGGTACACAGAATTTTATTTTATTTAGAAGATATGGACTATCAATCAATCCATTGATAATTTTATATAAAAATATTTGATCTTTATGTTCCCTCCTTATTTGTAAAGTTTTTATATTAGTAGTATTAAATGAACTAAACCTTTTGTTCAAACATTTTGTAAATTTGCGTTGAATATTCTCCAACATATCCACGTGAACTGCATACTGAGGGTTCCAAGCAGTGGAAGCATGCTCCAAATGGGATCTGACAATTGAGTTATAAAGAAGGATTAGAGTTTTTGGGTTTTTGAAGTCAGTCGTTTGCCGAAGAACGAACCCGAGCATTTTGTATGCTTTATTTTTTATTTTGTTCAGATGCTGATCGAAAAGTAATTGTCTGTCTAGTTGGATACCCAGGTCTCTCACCTCATCAACCCATAATAATAAGGTAAGAACATTTATTATGGCGTGACCTGGCAAAGTTCAGTGCGCCCCCGACTACCATTACCTATTCTGTGCCCCGACTCTCGAGCCGGCCGCACACACCGGCACGACCGAAACAGTCATTAGACCGACCTAAATTATACATTAGCAACTTTGCACTTATTATACTCGCCGCTACTCAGTATGTGCATATTTGCAAGCCTATTTTTATTATTTTCATTTGCTTTGGCCACGCATCACGCATGATTGCCATTACAACAATAGGTTTACTTTCTTTTCGCAAAAGTAGTTTACTTATTTTTTATACCGAGTACTTAAACCGAGTACCTACTTATCGAGTAATATCTCTAAAGAAGTTTACTTCTAGGCAAATTTAATTGCTATTGTTAAAAAAAATTATGTACCTACTCAATATTTAAATTAAAATACTGAAAATAAAAGCTAACAAAATATCAAAAATACGTACTTAATTATGTATTTTGAAAGTTTATCAACCTCGGCAGATAGTATCTAAGAGTAAAAGTAGGTAAAAATAAAGCCTTTTAAAATGCATTTGTGTCGATAAATCGCATAATAGGAATAAATAATTCGATAATTAATGAGTCAGTTTTATCTCAAACTTAAGATAAGTATTATCAGTTTTCCTAAATACCACTCAAAAACCTAAAATTATCTTTTATCAAGTTAACCGTTATTTTGACGCCAGTGATTAATTAATTTGGACAATCATTATATTATACCTAGTACCTACTTACTATGATTTTTATCATTTTAAACTTACTTGAGTGTTAAACTTGATAAAACACAACGTATTAAAAATAACTATCAAAGGGTGTGTCAGAACACGCATAATATAGAGTTGCGTTGTCATGATCATAAAAACTTCATCTTACCGCTCCCCAAGGAGAAGGGAGTATTGTATTAAAACCAAATATTTGACTTTTAATAAATTAGATAATCCCTTGTTGTAACCCTTGTTGTAACCCTTGTTGCGGGGTTCTGATAAACTATCGGTTGGTCGGTTAAGTAATGTAATAATGAACAAGGTTTTGTACAAGACGGTCATAATCCACTTGCTGTAAGGCGATAGCATGCGTGTAAGCATATTTTGATGCGATTTGTTACATTGTCGATTAATCAGATTAGTGGAATTAGGAATTGGGCCGACGCGAAGGAAACCATACGAAGAAGCTAATCACATGTAAAATCTATAATGTAAAAAGTTACACGATATGTTTGGGCACCGGACGTTAATTGCGTTATCAATAATAAGTGACCGATTACGACGATATCACTGGCATACATTAATATATAGGTATTTGTTTATTTTGATGAGTTCCCGCATTGATAGCTCGTTAATTAGTCTAAGACTACTAAGATTTAGCTAAGACGCTGAAACATTAATTACTTAGCATATGCACTCCGGTGTCCATCTCAATTCAAATAGGTAAATCTAACTGCCTAAAATGTTACTAATTAGGCATACCATCAAACAAACTAGCAAAAATAATTAGTAGAAATGTTGAAAATTTGCTAATGTTACATTGCATTGTATTTGTTTACAGCAATGCAAATGCCGCATTCTTGTGAAAAATATTTTTATCAGCTGTTGACTCTGACCAAGTTTTAAAGATTGGTACCTATACACTGAAAAAAATAGCACGAGACTTTTTACTGTTTTGGCACAGTAAAATTTAATACGGTTAAAAAAACTGATTTTTTGTAAAAGTAATTGATTACTGACAGTTCGTTGAAATGGGCAAAAAACAGTAAGAAGCTAATCAGTTGTTTCAATTGTTTGTACATTAATGTTTACTGAAGCAAACGGTTCTTTTTAAGTATTGCCGTTTTCAGAGCTTTACTGATATTGTAGCAGTTATTTTTACTGCTTCAGAACAGTTTTTTTAGAATATAGTTAGGAGCTAAACAGCTATTTTAATTGTTTGAACTTTAAAGTTTACTGAAATAAACAGTTCATACTAAGTATTACTTTCTTACTTACTGTCTTACAAACAGTAAGAATAGTCAACCGGTAAAATCTACTGTTATAACTCAAATGTTTTTTTTTCGGTTACTTGAACTTGTTTGGACAATAGGCTCCATTTTTACTGGCCAAAGCAATGTATATTACCGAAAAAGCAATTAGTTTTACTAATTATTTTTTTCAGTGTAGGTATAATTTATCTAGCCTACCTAAATATACCTGCCTATACGGAATAATGTAAAAATAATATCAAATAAATATTATAAATGCGAAAGTTTGGATGGATGGATGTATGTATGGATGTATGTTTGTTACTCAATCACGCTCCAACGGATGAACGGATCTGGATGAAATTTGGCACAGAGATAGATTATAGTCTGGAATAGCACATAGGCTACTTTTTATCCCGGAAAATTAAAGAGTTCCCGCGGGAACCGAAAAACCTCAATCCACGCGGACGAAGTCGCGGGCATCAGCTAGTAAATAATAATGAATCAATCCATTGTAGCTTTACTTACTTTATTATTCTAAAAGCGAAAATACCTTTGTCTGCCTTTTTGTATATCCGCTAAACCAATTTTAAAGAAATTTGATGGAGAGATGCATCCTTGAGTACCTATAATAAATGTCTTTGCATCCTGGACAAATAGTTTTACCCCGGAAAATCAAAGTGGAAACCATGGGACTTTGAAAAACCCCAAATCCACGCTGACCTCATCTAGTAGCGACTGGTTAATTATATAGAAAACGCTTGTGAAAATACTTAGACTACAATTAGGTCTAAAAACAGTGTCAGCTGTTAGCTGCACTAGGATCTTATCTAATCCGACGCTAAAGTGAGCTACAAACAATATATCTATATTGTCACTACAATGCTGGCTCTAAAGCGCAATGATTACTTAATAACATTTATGTCAAATTTTTTAAAAGAAAAATAATGCAAATACTTATAAATATATTTATTTCGATTTTGTTTAAGTTTAATCAGATTCAAAACATAATGACCAGTCAAATTATAGAGAATTTTATAAAATAAATAACTATATTATTATTGTAATGTAACTGTACAATGATTGACGACATTCTAACCCGAGTACCTACCTATGGCAATAACCGCGGGTCATTAGAAGGCAAGTGTCGGTGTCCGGTCACCGGTGCGAGCGAGACGCGCCATTTTACCATAATTTGATGGCGTTTTGATAATCTTGTTACGCGCTATTGTTTAGTTATAACGACGGACGCAATAAGTATTACACTAGGAGGTATTAAGTTGAAAAAAATGACAGATACTATAAATGCGAAAGTGGTTCTATTTGTCTGTTCGTCTGTCCATGCTACGCTGCGGCCTACTTTTTCAACAGAGTTTGATGAAATTTGGTAAAGAAATAGTTTGCGTCCCGGGAAAGGACAAATATTATGCTACTTTTTCTCCCGGAAAATTGAAGAGTGTCCACGGGAATCAAAAAACATTCATCCACGCGGACAAAGTCGCGGGCATCATCTAGTTATTAATATAATAAATGCGAAAGTGTCCTATCTACCTGTCTGCAACGTTTTCAGTCCCCATCTGTTCAGCCGTTTTTTACAAAATTTGGTACAGAGATAGGTGGCATGCCGGGAAAGGACATAAGGCTACTTTTTATTCCGGAAAATCTATGACTTCCTACGGATCATTTCTTAAATTACAAAAATTCAATCATATTTTGTCATATTTTGATATCGTATTTCATAAGTTAATTGTTGACAGATTATAATGTTTTTTAAAATTAAAATTATAAAATTGAGCAGCCTTTATAAAATAGCATGTGCATAGATATACTATATTATGATGACCGTAATTTCTTGCTTGAAATTCACGTCACACACCATAAAGAAATATTAATTAATTTGGAGTTCAATCTTTGAACACCACGATACTGGTCTCCTAGTGTGAGGTTTACAGGTAACTTTAAGGTTCACAGGATAAAGGGATAAATAAGCCTTAGTTTTTTTGTACATGCCTATTGCCTAACTAATATATGTAACACATACATTGAGGTATTAAATTCAATGAACACATAATATCTGTACCTAACTCGTAGGTTACATGTTAATGAAAGAGCACTCAAATGTAATCTATAAGTAAAAGAATTTGTAGATAGGTAGGTGAATCTTATATAATAAAAGCTTCTATTGTAAGCAGGTGGATACTACTTGTTATGTATTGGTATTGTTACATTAACAGAACACCTCTCGGCACAATGTGGACAAGCACCCGGATAAGGGATGGGGGGTGATGTTATCAGCGCGATGGGAGTCCATCACATTGTCGCCTCATCTCATTACATGAACCGAATGACCCCGCACCGACCCCCGCCAGCCTCCGCGCAATCAAATACTAGATCGGGGTCAACGATACTGTTACTTCTGACAAAAACTAATAGTCTGAACACTGGCGTGCATTTTTTAATTAAACAGAGTTTTTTATAACTAAGTACTTACTGTAAGGTATGAAATGAAAAGCCGCGATTTTTCGACACACAAAAGTATTTTTCAAATTTTTTTTAAAAAGTATTAAGTTATTTCTGTAATATATGTGTGGCAATAAAGAATTTATCTATCTATCTATCTATTTCTAAATAAGATGTCAATGAAAGTTTTCACACATCATCTTGTAAAATTTGATTAAATATCCTGAGCAACTTAACATGTCAAAGTTTGTGGCACACGCGTGCAGTGAGCAGTCACCTGCTAACCCTATCGGAAGGTGTCCCGCGCGCGCGTGCCGAGGGCGGGCCGCACGAGACGCTCTGCGGAGACTCGATACGATGCGACCCCCACTGAACCCTCCGACCTGCCGCGACTTGTTGACATAATATCTCTGTGTCAACAGAAGGTAAGGGTTGCGAACGGAATATTGTCGAAGGGTAAACTGCCCGATATTTAAAGACCGTCATATTTCACAAGGGTCAACGAGTTAAGCCATTTATCTTCAGATTTGTACGGGGTGACGTCGGACGATAAAAACGTGTTAAGAAAACTCTACTTACGTGGTCGTCGCATCGTTTACAGATACAAACAGATATGAGAATGAAAACCAAAACAACACTTGTTATACACACAGGCACGGAATAGGCCTACGGGCAGTGGCCGGTGGTCGTCGGTCAGCGGTCAGCGGTGGTCGGCGGTCGGCACTGACCGTGGTCGCGACGCGGCCAGGCTGGCGGCTCGCGCAGGCGCATGGAGCAGTCGAGCGGCTGGTCGCGCAGAGCCAGCGCGGGCATGGCGCGGCCGCGGCCGCCGGTCGTGGGTCGCGCCGTCTCTCTAGCGCGTGGACGTCCGCCCACCGAGCGCGTCCGTGAGGCACTGCCGCGCGCTCGCCGCTTTTTTCCGAGGTTTTTTTCAGGCGCGCGCGGGGGCGGGCCCGCGCCGGCCAATGGCGGCCCGCCCCCGCCGCCCCGCCGCCCGCGCACCCCGCCCCGCGCCCCGGCTTATTTACGTGCCGTATATTAAAAGGGTTTTCCGCGGCCCGTTATGGATTTTCCGAGCCGCTTTACATACGGCCCGGCCCGCTCCCACTCTACTGCCGCTCTCGCACCGTGCTCGTACGCGAGCGCCACCTGATATACTCGTAAGAAAGGTAACCTCACGCCTCTCGGTCCTCTAAGTAAGTAGAGACTAGATTTGTGAGGCCCTTTGTCATAAAAAAGCATGAAATCCTAAAAACTACATATTTAGTATAATTTTATTCAGAAAAGCTTAAACTCTTGGAAATAAGAAATCATAGTCTGATTAGGTAATACCTTCTTGCAATTACTGCAAAACGAATATTTAAAAGTACCTAAGTAGGTACTTAAACAATCCTGAAATAGCTTTAGGTAAGTGCGTTAAAATTGGTGTATTGTTATAGTAAAGTGTAGACACTAAACAGTAAACACTAGCTAGTGTTAGTGTGGCACCTGACGTCTCGTAGAGCGAGTAGGCGCGGGTCGTTGACCTTGGCTCGAGACGAACAAAAGCTCCTACAATTCATTGTTGTTTATTATCTCCTCAAACATTCACAAGATGCCGCAATCCTGCCGTCACTTACTACTATTGATATAAATAACTCATCCACACATTTCTACTTAGTTCATTAGTGGTCTTTTCAAAAGCATTTTATTCACTCTAAATTTTATTTTATAATGTAGGTAGATATTTTGATGAAAGAAAACCTATGTTGAGTACGCGATAGCTTGATACCTAGTTCTGTAATTTTCCAAAAACGTTCGTATTGTCTTTACTTTTCGTACATCGCATTTAAAATAACAACTGGTCAGTAATAAAAACAGTATTTTAATCGTGACTACATAGATAAGTGACTTTATTACAAACAAACGTTTTTATCAAGCGAGTATTATAACGTTAAGAGGATATGGGATGAACGGGAAACTTTGAGAATAGGTATTGAACAATTATATTGCCGTCGCGCTGCTCCTCGAATAGAATTCCATAACACCCGATAGGGACAACTGCAACTTGGACCGATAATACCTATGAAAAACAGTCGAATTCTTACTCTCGTATTTTTCTGTTTCCTCCTCCAAAACAGAACCGATTTTAATTTTTTTTTCAAGAACAATTTAAGAAGGACTCAGGCTATGTCGGTATGTTTTTCTTTTTTTGATTATATTCTTCAAATTTATATACGGGACATCTGATGATGACGCGAAAACTGGGCCATTTTCTGCAATTTTTGAAGGTTCCAAATTCTTAAAATTATTAATTTATTGAAAAAAGCAAAACATAGGGACATGGCACGGACTCGTATAAATTTTATGGTGTAAAAATATTTTCTCTATTGTAATTATTCACGGAGAAAACAGACTAATACGATTGTATGGGGGAAACCGCCCTCCCGTATCGTCTTAAAGGCTTGTAGTAGCGACTTGAGCCAATAAATTACATATTAGGAGGCATCGTCAATGAAACGGGCAGCTGGCGTTAAATATATTTTCAGTTCATTTGTAATTGTATGCCACTAACTGCTGACACTTTTATACTTAATATCTGATCGATGCGGCTTCTATTGACATTCTTGAATATTTAGCATACTCATTCACTCTCTTTACAGCAGTATAGAAGGATGTTGCATCAGTTCATTGATGTAGTATCATAGACTTACGAGTAGGTATATATCTAGTTTATTGTCTAATCTTGTAATATTGTTTGTGTTTTTGTTAGACATTTTATTGTTAAATATTCTGCCTATTGTTAAGTTTAACGCTATTTGTTAACTAACTGGTAACCCCGCACTTGCGAGATCAGATATACGCATGCCGGCTTGCCAGTAATTGGGTGTACACTCAAAATTGTTTTCTATGTGTTTGTTATTTTTTATTGTGATTGTGTATTACTTATCTGTTGGCAAACCAATAAAAAAAAAATACTTAATGTCACTATTTGTATCAATATTTATACGGTATGTCCAAATGTAGATAAATAGGTACATGGTTTCTAAGTGCGTGTCTAAAACTCATAAAATACTTAGTTAGGTTCGGCTGACGACCATACCTACATAAGAACTTGACCATTTTTAAACTTGAAGCAACAATATGTTACATAGGCGTACCTATCTATTTTCAGGTTCAAAATGTCTAATGTCTACCTACTTACCTACTGAGAATCGAATACAATCTAATAGTTTTTTCTCTGAAACCATCTGAGTGCCATCTAAAAGTCACAAGGTTTACCATAAACATGAATTAAAACTGTAGGCTATATTCCAGAACTGTGTTGGCTCTGCGTCACATATCCTAACCTGCAGTAAAATGACGAACACCTAGTAAGTTGATAACTATCTAGTGAGTAGGCTATACCTACTAATATGCGAAAGTTTGGATGGATGGATGTTTGTTACTCAATCACGCTAAAACGGCTGAACGGAATTGGACTTGGCACAGAGATAGATTATAGTCTGGAATAACACGTAGGCTACTTTTATATCCCGGAAAATTAAAGAGTTCCCGCGGGAAACGAAAAACCTAAATCCACGCGGACGAAGTCGGGGGCATCAGCTAGTATGTTATAAACACTTGGCGATGCCCGCGAATATAATTAGGTATTCGCGTGGATTTTGGTTACATAAATTCCGAGGGAACTCATAAGTCATGTTTGTATCTTATACCTAGGTAGGTACTTAGTCACTCGCCTGGTCTACAATTACACCCATGCAAAAATCACGTCGATCCGTTGCCCTGTTGCGACGTGTTTGAAGGACAAACCAACAGTAGTAGTAGCACACTATCGCATTTATAATATTTGTATGGATATAGTGGGTACATCTTTTCCTTTAGGGATGAAAATAATCAACATTCACAACAGTGAAGGTCACGTGTTGAGCCCCGGTGGAGCAGACTCTATGACGTTAAAATAACTACACGCCGGAACTACCGTCTGGACCGTGGCCGTAACATCTGCTCGAACAGTAGGTATACTAATAGTAGATACTAGCCGATAGCCGCGACTTGCTGCGAATTGACTATTCTGTATTGGCCTGGGGCCATATAAACGGAGAGCTGGCAACGAATTTCGGGAAGGTCCTTTTGGCAAGCTGAAATTGTGGGAAATATAACTTCGTCAATTGGCGAATCCAGTCTGGTAGAGCGTTTGCGGTTATTTCGCTACTGCGCAGCATTTGCAAACAACATCTGCAAAAAAAAAATTGAAAAAAAATTTTTTTGGCAACTTGTTTTTTTTTTATCTTTTAATTTAGTTCTTATAGAGTTCGAAAGAAAAACCCCAGACGTTTTTGTCGGTTATAAAGTATTACCAGACCTCTTCAAAAATATTTTATTAAAATTTCTAAAAAATATAAGTAGGTAAGTACTTTTAGCAATCTGAAATTTTAATCCCGTATTTATTGAGTAATTTCAATAAAACCTGCAAATCGCCAGACAAATTTTGCGGTTTTAAACAAATCCCAGACGTGAATAAAGTTTTCAAATGAGTACGAGATACGAAATAACCGCAAACGCTCTACCAGACTGGCAGGATTGGATTCGCCAATTACCACTACAGCCCATTAACGTCCCACTGCTGGGCACAGGCCTCCTCTCTCATAGGAGAGAGGGAATTAGAGCTTAGACCCACCACGCTGCTCAAATGCGGGTTGGCGGGTTCGCCAATTGACGAAATCATATTTATTCACAATTTCAGCTTGCCAAAAGGACCTTCCCGAAATTCATTGCCAGCTCTTGGACCAACACTGCCAACGCTTAAAGCCATATTATTTCATTATTGTTGACTTTCGTGTTTTACAATAATTATAGCTATTCCTTATTTTAGGAACGTCAAGGTATACGTGACATCAAACTGTCATTTTGAGTAAATTGGTTGAACAGATATTCCACGAAAACGTAGTAGACAGACAGACAAATAGACAGACGGTCACCTTATTATGAACTAGCTGATGCCCGCGACTTCGTCCGCGTGGATTGAGGTTTTTCGGTTCCCGCGGGAACTCCTTAATTTTCCTGGATAAAAAGTAGCCTATGTGCTATTCCAGACTATAATCTATCTCTGTGCCAAATTTCATCCAGATCCGTTCATCCGTTGGAGCGTGATTGAGTAACAAACATACCTACATCCATACATCCAAACTTTCGCATTTATAATATTTATATATATGGATGAGTTCCGAAAAAAATTATTATCGGATATAGTTTATCGAATATAAAAGATAGCAGTTACGGGAATTTCGATTACCATAAAATGTTGTAGATAACAAAGGCCATACTACCAACTACTAACTAAGCAATATTACTCAAAATGACAGTGTGACGTCACGCACCTTGACATAAGGATTATATTTCTAAAACACGAAAGTCAACAATAATGAAACAATACGATGTCAGTGTGGCCCCAGATGATTATTGACAAGTTAAACTTATCGATGTGTCAATAAAACTAATTTCAGTTTAGTTCCATGTTAGCGCCACTATTTAAACATCAATATGAGTGTGAAATGCGAAAATGTCACCACTTCCTGTGTAGTGGTCATAATATTGTGTGTCCACTCGGCTTGCCCTGTGGCCCGTGACGTAAATATACTCCGCGTTTTGTATTTACAAGTGAACGCCTAATGAAGGAGCGTATGTCCATAAACTGTGAATATCTTTAAATATCATCAGAGCCAATTAATATCGGTAAACGACGCGGACGTAGCGACAAGCGACCGTTTATCCACAATCCATATTCAAATTATAAAAATGTGCAAGTCTTTCTGTGCCTACATTATTTATTAAACATCTTCTCATATCTTTATCAAACAGCTCCAAGAGGCGGTAGACCTAAGTATTTGATATTAATTTCAACTTGTAACCTCCATGCGTTCCCGAGAAAAAGGTGGTTGACAGACATACAACGAAGTGATCTAAGGATCGCTTGTTCCCTGTTGAGGTACGGATCCCTCAAAATACATAGTAACCTATCATAACGTAGATAGACCACGAGCTGTCGTTTATATTTGCAAATAGAACGCACGAGTACCCATTTGTATGAATACCTCTCCAACCATTGTGATAATTAAAAGGCATCGATCATTAGTGCCATTTGCAACGGCCGTGTGTTCGGTGCAAATCCACACTTTTTCAATTTGCATTGTGCTCCGAGTGCCGGTTGACCCGCGCGGCGCGCCACGCACCCTTAACACGAGATGTTTTATTCAGCGACCCTTTGGCCTCGGAATTGGGGTTGTTTTCGCGCGGCGCGTGGTATATGGGTCAGTGACGTCACGCGCGACATCTGCCGCCCCCGCACCTGGCCGCGGACACCGTTACCCCCCCCGCACCCCCCCCCCGCACTGCACCCCCGCACACCCCCAGGCTTCCCGCAGAGATGCAGATTTATAGCACAACCGAAATTGTGACACACGGACGTAGAAACGATAGAAGAGACGAGCGTAGTTTGCAGCTATAGCCGGCGCCAATCATTTAGTCGTGTCTGAACTTAACTTTTGGTTTTTTTTAAAGATAATATTATGAACTGTTAAGTGTGTGGTGAAATCGGTTTAATTTTCTAGAATAGAATAGAACCGAATAATTTATAGATGCTAAGCTTCAATGGGGCACCCATATATCAAATCTAGCTGGTAAACTCAGTTCTGCTGCTTACGCTGTCAGAAAGATTCGGCAGTTAACAGACGTTGAAACTGCAAAGATTGTATATTTTGCTTATTTTCATAGTATTATGTCTTATGGAATCTTGCTGTGGGGTAAAGCGGCAGATATTCAAAAAATTTTTGTATTACAAAAAAGGGCAGTACGTGCAATATATAATTTAAAACCACGTGAATCCCTTAGAGAGAAATTCAAGGAAATAGGTATTCTTACAGTAGCTTCGCAATATATTTACAGTAATTTAATCTTTGTAAAACAGCATATTCAGAATTACAAAAGAATATGCGATTTGCACGATAGGCCAACTAGAAACCGCCATAGGCTCGTGACTCCATCGCTCCGCCTCAAGAAAGTCCGAAGGTCGTTCGTGGGAATGAGCATTCTATTCTATAACAAAATTCCACAACCTATTTTAAACTTGCCTTTACACAAGTTTAAAAAGTCCATTAAAAGTATGCTTCTGAAAAAAGCTTATTATACTGTTGAAGATTACGTAAATGACAAAGGAGCATGGAATTGAATCGCTCCAGCAATGCTAAGGACAGCGGTTACGTATGTAATTACAAATTAATGAAATTGTAATTTATTTATTTTTTTTCAAAAGAGCAACCGCCGAGTTTCTTGCTGGTTCTTCTCGGTAGGAATGGCATTCCGAACCAGTGGTAGATTCATTCGACTATTCATAAGCACTTGTAAAAAGTCTATTTGAATAAATAAAAACTTTTGAAATTTGAAATTTGTTTGCAATAATGTGGTACAATTAAATTGACACATTCAACTATTAGATACATTAGTGTGCAAATTATTATAATACTTACATTACTGCATAACATTATATTCGATTTACAATCTTTTAGATTATCACTTGTCCAAGTCATGTCGATTCCAGTGTACAGGTGTCGGTGTCCATCCGTCAGTTGTGAGGTCCGGTCACCGGTGCTATCTGCCATTGTGCGCACAATATGGCGCCCACACAAAGGAGCCACGCGCGGAGGTTAACCCGCTGGAAGCTGCGCCCCGAGGACAGACCAGCCGGTGCACGGATGATAATGATCTACAATATTAATCAATTTGAGAGGCATAGGGGTGCTATCGTGCCCTATCTATCTTTCCGTGCATTCACCCATCGATGCTCCGCGCAGGTAAATAGACCTATCCTTCGACCTGAGGAACATTGTATACTTGACATTATAAAGGCCAATGTACAAAAATGTAAAATATTAATTAATTTCATTTGAAATTTCACCAGAAATATTTTAAGCTGCATTAGCTAGGTGACTTTAATAAACAAATGAAATAATTCGTATTAGGTACCTATACACACTCTATGAGTTATAGACGAAAGATAAGAAGTTAAGAACCAGGTAAGCTGTTTTAAGTAATATGGGCGTGGATTTTCAATAATAGGCGTTGGTATGCTTTTATTAAAACTGTGCACGTAGCTAGGTATTTTATACTTTATGCATTTAACATTTTAAATAGTGTTAAAACAATTTTAAAAACGATCCTCTTTTAATTTTTAGCAACTCAGCCTCCCAGGTACCTACTCGGTTCCTGGTGATAAGAGATGGTGCAGTCTATGATGATAACAGGCTAAGCTGTTAGGGTATGGCAGTTATATTAAACCCATAGACCCCGAAACCATCAAAACAGGTTAGCCCGCTACCATCTTAAACTGCATCTTCACTTACCATCAGGTGAGATCGCAGTCAAGGGCTAACTTATAGTGGATAAAATTTAAAAAAAATACCCCTAAAATTGGTTTCTGTGCGGCATCGTAGGTACCTAATCCCTTGGCAGTCTTGGTGTTTGCCGACAGGGTGCTAGAAGCCGCGGCTCAAACGGACGTACGTAATGCACATTATATTATATTGTAATCGAGTGTGTGACTATTTATATCTTAACTTATTAATCAAACCCATGGCCCCTCAGTTACTGTTACTATCGATAAAGAGAGGCAGGGGAGAGATATTAATTAATCGAAAGTGTACAACGCATGTAGGTAGGTACCTACTACCTAACTCTATTCTAATTGATACCTGTGACGAAAACGCGTCCTACCATTTGTACCCGGATAACTTATTGATCTACCTAGAAGATAGATAGATAGATATTTCTATGAATAGTCATTATCATTTATCACTGCTTGCAAGAATCTGAACATAAGTTTATTAATTCAAAATCATTAAAACCTCCTTATCAAACGTATCGTTTAAATTAATAAAAGTTATGTAACCAATTATGTAGCTTGAGTTATCGTGGAAAATCGATTTAGAACCACGTATCTACGGTTTTAGTTAAGGTACTGCCGTATTTTACCCACAACCATCTTGGACTGCATCGTCAATTGCTAAGTTACCTACTATCAAATACCAATTTATTGTAATCACAGTCAAGGTCTAATTTAAAAAAAAAATGTATTTTAATACAATGCCTTTTATGGAGTGAAGTACAACCAAATGTGTAACATAACAATTGAAGCGAGCGATAGAATGGCTATTGAATAAACATCGCATGTGGTTTGGCAGCGGACAGCGTCCACACACAGCGGGGCTATAAATATTTATATCGCACTCATCGGAGGCCAATCAGCGCTTGTTTTGCGGCCGCGGGTCTGGTCGCGCCACCGGCGACGACGCTATCTTCAATTAATCAAACATACACGTACACACAGACTGTTTCCAGACTTGTGAGTTAATTTAAAAAAAAAAACCGGTGAGTTTGTTGTGGGCTCTTCTCAGACCAGGGCGCGTTTGGAACCCTCGTAGCTTTAGTTTTAAGATACCGTAACTGATTATCACCATCATGTTTCATAAGATATAGCTGATGCCCGCGACTTCGTCCGCGTGGATTGAGGTTTTTCGGTTCCCGCGGGAACTCTTTAATTTTCCGGGATAAACAGTAGTCTATGTGCTATTCCAGACTATAATCTATCTCTGTGCCAAATTTCATCCAGATCCGTTCAGCCGTTGGAGCGTGATTGAGTAACAAACATCCATCCATACATCCATCCAAACTTTCGCATTTATAACATTTATTATATTATTATATTATATTTGATTGGACGTCAATAAGTGTACCTACAGTGTACCAAGCAGATTCCTAGTTCCATGAGTGTACCTATTACCTAATGTGAATAAATAAATATTGATTGATTGACTTCTTTTATTTTCTCGTATAGGACTAAGAAAATGAAGCAGGCAGATGCAATTACTTATATTATGGATGTATTCTGGAGGCTAATTCCGAATATTCATACCAACTCTTCACTGCAAAAGAATCTATACTTTCGAGACTTTGGACTTAGCTAAAGTCTAGTACCAAGTAACTAAGAACTTACAAGTCACTAAGTACTTACAGTAACAGCTAGTATCTACCTATTTATTATTTTTATTTATACTGCGTAACATAAAATTCCCAGAGTTATAATGAATATGAAGTTGAATTAACTGATTCTTGCTGTATGAATGCAATAGTTTAGCAATAATATTGTGATAGTAATTGATCTCATTGCGAATCGATACTGACAGACGGAAATAATAAACTTTTAGATTCCAGATTAGTATTACGATAAATGAATGAAAATGAGAATAACTGTTGAATTTTTTTTCTATTTACCTATTTGTCACATATTTATAAAAAATATATTTGGTGATTATAAAGTACCTATAGGCAAGCTCGTAACGTTTACCTTCAAAGTAAACAGTGATAACTGAGATATTCTCATGCCAGATTTGATAACCACTTTCCATGGTTTAAGTATGCCTTTGCTAAATAGTTCTCGTATTTAACAGTAAGCGTAGCAGTCAGACAGACACACTTTCACATTTATAAATATAAGTATGGACAGCTGTACTATTCTACCTATTATGTGGTATGAATGTATCCATTGCAATAAACGCTGTACTTTGAACTGGTACTGCCTCGTTATGTCATGGTCATGATTATAAGTAAGTATGTTGGACTGCGAATAAGATCTTGGGTTCTAAGCCTGGGTTTTCTGTTAAGATATTCTATGTACCGGTATACGGGGTATGGGGTGCGTAAAGTATGGGGTACGTAGAGTGTGGGGTATGTAGAGTACGGGGTACGTAGAGTGTGGGGTATATAGATTACGGGGTACGTAGAGTGTGGGGTATGTAGAGTGTGGGGTATATAGAGTATGGGGTACGTAGAGTGTGGGGTACGTAGAGTGTGGGGTCACTCACCGCACGGGTAGCGGAGCGGGCGCGGGCGTGGCGGGCAGGCGCTGCGCAGGAGCCGCTGCAGGCGCGACGCCGGGTACTGCAGCCACGCGCGCGACTCCACTCCACGCTGCGACACAAACGTCTCACTTAGACAAAACACATGAATACACCCATTCTAGAAATAACAATACATTCTAGAAATAATGTAAACTCAATAAACGATCTGCACGGCAGAATATTTTTTGACTTCAGGGTCATTATGAGGCAAACTTGCTAAACGTCCCAACTCTAGGAGGTGAGCTAAAACCAGATGGGGGCCCGAAAGTTATTTTTTTACTTTGATTTGGTTTTTCGCTTTTATCTCGAAAAACAATGAACCTTACTGGAAAAAAATTAACTTTTTAAAAGGAGACATAATTTCCTACATTTTCTATTCATTTATTAAAAAAAATTGTTTTAAATCGTTTTCGAGTTTTACGTTTCTGAATGATGTCAATTTAAACACTGTTAACAATTTTTAGTGTGACACGTCCACAGGCTGAAATGATGATGATGATGATTATATGAAACTAGCTGATGCGCGGGACTTCGTCCGCTTGGTTTAAGTTTTTTTGATTCCTTTGGGAACTCTTTAATTTTCCGGGATAAAAAGCAGTCTATGTCACACTCCAGGTCCTCAACTATATACCCATGCCAAAAATCACGTCGATCCGTTGCTCCGTTGAGACGTGATTGACAAACCAACAAACCAATAAACCAATAAACAAACACACTTTCGCATTTATAATATTATTAGTATGATAGTATGATTGGTATGATGGTATGATGTAAATGAGAATTACCTTTTGCTAACGCTGAAACCCATTTACATCACTATGGATATCATTTGAGATTGTACGAAAGGCTACCTAAATATCCCTTTCGCATTAGATGGAAACTACGTTATAACATTTTGCTCCACGTATCAGGATAAAAGACAAGCATCAAAATAGCGTATACCTACTAACAATGCTACTAGCGACACGTATGTATGGAGCAGGGGTCATCAATCACACGCGCCGCAGGTGTTTTGACGCAAACCATTAGAAAAACGCGCGCCGACAAAAACGCACGCGCCGAGTGTCGCGCGGCGCGACGCGACGTGTTCACGCTTTTTTACCCCATCACCAACACTAGCCACTATCAACCCTCCGGAACGACCTTGCCGTTATTGCTCAAGAGGTGGCAGGCAATTTTGAGGAGGTACTTTATAAGGCGAAGTAGTTTTCTACATTACCTTAACCTGTAGATAATATTGTAGAAACCTAGAAATAATAACTAAAGTTTAACTAACCGAACTATGTAAGACTTGACTTGATGGGTTAACTTTTTTTTGCATAGTAACAAAGTAACTACTTATCTAACGTAATTTAAGGACAGTTATTACATCGAAACAGATGCTATATTTCATCAAGGATTTTTAAAAATTCAAACCCTAAGGCGGTAGACTATGAGTTTTGCCATCAAAATCGAACTTAACGCGAATGAAGCCACGAGTACAAACTAGTCATACTAGTATAAATAAATGCGAAAGTGTGTTTGTTTGTTTGCCCTTCAATCACGTCGCAACAGATCGATGTGATTTTTCACATGGGATATTTGAAAGCCTAGACACATACTACTTTTTATCCTGCAAAATTAAGGAGTTCCCGAGGGAATTCAAGATCTTATTCCACTATCACCATCAGTTAAACATAAATCAATAGGTTAAAAACTTAAAAGTTTTTTTAAGTTTTTTATAGTTATTAGCCTGTAGATCTATTTAAACAGTTAGCCTAACTTACGCAAAATAGAAGTATAATAAACATTCAGCGTAGCAACAACGTCTTCATGCTGCCCACCGGCTCTCGGGCCGTTAGAGGCATTAGATTCCTCGCGTTCATTAGGCCGTGCCGTCTAATTCTATATTGATTAGCCCTCGGTTGGCTAATGGCTTGCAGGCTCATTGCAAGCGAGGGCTAATCATATCATACTCATACTTTAATATTATAAATGCGAAAGTGTGTTTGTTTGTTGATTTATTGGTTTGGTGGTTTGTCCTTCAATCACGGCGCAACGGAGCAACGGATTGACGTGCTTTTTGGCTTGGGGCTTAAGGACCTGGAGAGTGACATAGGCTACTTTTTATCCCGGAAAATTAAGGAATTCCCGCAGGAATCAAAAGAACTTAAACCACGTGGATGAAGTCGCGGGCATCAGCTAGTGCTAACTAGGGCTGCCAATACCGGGATCCCGGACTTTTTTCGCCGGTTTTCAATACCGGTATTGAAATGTCTAATACCGGGATACCGGTATTGGTGACACTATAAACGAAACAGTGACTATTGCATATATTTCTTGGTAGATGCCACTGTTTTTTATTCGGCTAAGTTTAAAACTTGTATCTTAAGCATATTAGCTCAAAAAGAGCGCCTTTATTGCTTAAAACCAGTGAAGAAAAGTAGTTTTTGTTTACTCAGAGGGAAAAATTAGTGTTTGAATTTAGATCCCTGTGGCTTGGCATTTCTATTTCATTGTCTCTCAAAACGTTCAGAAATCTGATTTATAACTTACCTATGCATATTTTATTATGATATATTATTTTCTTATAAATAATAACTATTGAATTTTAGATTAATTTGTGTTTTGACAAACTTATCGATACCTTCGTCTTCGATCGACTTCTTACAAAAATATCGTTTATTACTCATTTAGTAGTTCCTCAACAGGTGGGCCTAAAAATGAATATGAGCAAGATAAAGATCATTTATACTGCACACGTTCAGCCCCAACCTGTGTTAGTAGAGAATTCTGCACTCGAAATTCTTGATGAGTACCTACATATACCTAGGACATACAGTCCAGTTAGGTAGGTCCAATTTCGAGAAAGAGGTCAACCGCCGAATCCAACTCGGCTTGGGCAGGGTTCAGGAAACTCCGCGACATCTTCTCGTCCAAAATTCCTCAGTGCCCGAAGACGAAAGTTTTCGAACAGTGCGTGTTGTCAGTGATGACTTACGGCTCCAAAAAATGGTCGCTAACTTTGGGCCTGATAAGGAGGCTCAGGGTCACTCAGCGGGCGATGGAGAGAGCTATGCTTGGAGTATACCTGCGTGATCAAATCAGAAATGAGGAGATCCGTAGGCGAACCAGAGTAACCGACATAGCTCGAAGAGTCCAAGCTCTAAGTGGCAAAGGGCGGGGCACATAGTTGGTAGAACCGATAGGCGTTGGGGTCCCAAAGTGCTTGAATGGCGGCCTCACACCGGGAAGCGCAGTGTTGGACGAGTACGACCCCCCACTAGGTGGACGGACAATCTCAAGCGTGTAGCTGGGAGCCGCTGGAAACAAGGGGCACAAGACCGTGCTCTGTGGCGATCCATGCAGGAGACCTACGTCCAGGATGTCTATAGGTTGAGATGACGATAGTAGTTTAAATTACAATCTTCGACACTAATTTCACTAATTATTTAAAATTCCCTGCCATATTTATTTAATTTTGTGTGTACGTTGAGAAAGTGCGTCACAAATATACTTTTTATTAAAAGTTCAAAATTCAATGGAGGTTAAAAATATATATTTTCGTAAGAATTCATCCAAAAATAGTTCTATTTTAAAAATCATATAGTTGATATTCTGATTGATATGAATAAGAAATTGATTATTTGATAATAATATAAGTATTACTTAATAAGGTTGTATTTAAAATGATGTGATGGAGTTTCAGAACATTACGTGGTCCGTAATTTTCACCTTAACATACATGAAACAAACGATAGTTTCGTAAGAATTAGGTCAACGCGTAAATAACTATCTCAATACTCAAAACCAATCAATACTTGGTGATTTTTTTTAAAGAAAATACAATTTCATAGAATATTGCATGATATAAAATAAAGTGAAGGAATTACTTAACGTTTCGTGAGACAGTGAAATAGACATACCAATAATTCACAGCGTAATAATCAACCACAGCGTTCTATATCCAAAAAAAAATATCGCTGAGTGAAAAATAACGGCTTTTCTTAACTGAATTTATGCAGAAAAGGCACTTTTTTGAGTTAATTTGGTAAAAAATTTTTTTATGAAAAAACTGTTTTTTATGGGTCCGTTTGCTTTAGAAAAGACTAATTTTAAGTTAAAAAACATCTACCACATTTTAAATTTTTTCCAATACCGGGATCCCGGGATCCCGGTATTGAAAAAAATCGTTCCGGTATTAATACCGGTATTGAGAAAAACCGGTATTCGAAAGCCCTAGTGCTAACTAACAGTGTTAACAGTCGATATTAATACATATATTTACTTTACAAGTACTACAACAAGCCGACACTATTCAAATATTCAATTGTAATTAAAACGCGAGTTCTATTACACAAGTGAAGCAGAAAACATTTTCTTAATGTTTTAATTATTAGATGTTAAGTATAGCGCTTGTTTTTTTTTTTAATTTTTAGGGACGGTTTTTTTTCTCCACTACAAATAGCCCTTGACTGTGATCTCGCTTCTTCTTGAGTGACGATGCAGTCTAAGATGGTATAGCGGTACTTTTTAATATCCTCAATCGTTCTCTACGCAGCTTCGTGCCGGAACGCTAAATCGTTTGGCAGTAGGTACCTACGTCTTTCAGATAGGATAGTAACTAGCCGCGGCCGAAGAATTCCGCCAGAAAAGATCAGAGAAAGTTCAGAAATTATAAATTTCAAATTGACCTCCTCAAAAGAGCCTGCACTTGTAAGACCCTAAGGAAATCATCTACTTATATAAATTCATTGATGGAAGCGCGCTAACGAGAAAAAAGTATCGCAGTTTGTAAAATTCACACTCCTGACCGGCCTGCGTAGCTGTTGTGTACGGAATTACAACTGCAATACAACTAAGAAAGACTTTATTACGTCTGAGCTCTAGTATCTTCTCCCTCGATGCAGAGACCTGATGGTCTAGACACCAGGTAGCAGTTTTGCGAAACAAGAACGCCTTTCAGCCGAAAAAAAATCATATAGACAAAACACCCTTATCTATCTCCAAGAAATTTTTACAAAACGTATCCTGATGTACCTATACGTTTAGGCCTTGGGGTGGCGCCTAGTTCTGTATAAAGTTCACATTGAATACGCTATTTCCCCGCGGGGCGGCGGGGCGGCGGGGCGGTGGGGGACGAGGCAGACACTTATTAAATAGTCCACATCGCTCTCGGAGCCTCCCTTTTTCAGTCGAAATGTAAATGTAGAGTGTGAAATACATAGAGCGGCGGAAGGCGGCGCCGACGCTCGCCGTCTCTCTCGGTAATGTATGCACGTTTCGCGCTCCTCATTTTTTATCGCAGTCGCGCGGCGCATTAGAATTTCCACGCGAGAAAATTTCACGCACACCGACACAAAGCGACAATGGACGCACGCCAATCTGACTCTTACTGGTTAGGGAAAAATGGATAAATCTCAGCGGCATGGTGTCGCCGGGTGGTGGAAAGCGGCGGTGCGGGGCGGGGCGGCTACATTGTAAATTCGCGGGGCGCGAGGCGCGGGGCGGTAAGGCTCTTCCGCTCGCGCTCGCTCCACTATTGATATTTCGCTGCCACACCACTCCACAAAGCACGCAGTGTCAGGTCGATGTGTAGTTGAACCTGCCGCTGAATGAGCCTAAACCATGAAAAGTTGGAACATCTACCTGAAGGAGCTAGAAGTTTAATTCGCTATAATCCGCGACAATAGGTAAACCTATGTGGTACCTACAGTGTGTACCTTGCACTTATTGCCCGCGATATTCACCACACCACAGAAATCTTCCAAATTATTCTCAAGGTACGTTTCACTCTGATACCGGAACATCTACCTACCTATATGGAGAAAAAAACCTTGTACCTATCGCAACGCCTGGCAAAACAAAATACACTTACATTTTTTTAAAAATCATTTATTTGCATAGGTATATTGCGCAAGTACATTGGTGTTACATTATTAATATTAGTAGGAACTACAATCTGCCGTACAATTTGGCGCAAAATATATAATTATAATAAATTCTTATTCTAATAATTTTAACAAGCCACAATACGTCATGTACAAATGACACAGAGATCATTATAATTTTAACAAAATTTGGATCTGATAACAATGCAACTGCCCGATCTTAACTTTACACAATGATTATACATAAAATGAACTTTAATGATCATGTTTTCCTCGCAACAGCTTATTCAGTAACTCAGTCAGTTCAGGACTCCCACCGGATAGGAACGAGTAAAACTAAGTAGGTACCTAATCTTCGAAATGGAAATGAATTTCCCACCGTGTTTCCACTGACGATTAAGTAAGAGCAATTTAATAGAGCTGATCTTATTATGCTGACCTATGCCCAGCTGTGGCCGTGTACCGGTTCATGAAACGACGGCGAAAAGTGTACCCAAATGTATCTCTAAAATCTATTTGATAAAACAAAATATTTAGAGATAAGGCTATATTATAGGGCTCTTTTAGTAATGGCATGACTTTATCGGCTGCGAACACACAACGTCTAGGCGATCAACGCACTTAGCTTTGTTTCTAACCAACAAACATATTTGAAAGAGGATAGGTAACTCGTTCAAACTTTAAATAGGCACTTAACCCAATGAATTTTAGTGTAAAAATGAGTGATTTATTTATTTTAATACCTAGTCATGATAGCCATGAAGATCATGACTAATATTTCCCTATTCCGTGCAGATAAACGGTGAGATTTGAACCCACGACCATTTAGAATAACATCCATCGTTCGTTTCTAAACCTTTGCGCTATAGAAGCCTTTTAAAAGACTAGCTTATGCCCGCGCCTTCGTCCGCGTGGTTTAAGTATTTTTGATTCCCTCGGGAACTCCTTCATTTTCCGGGATAAAAAGTAGCCTATGTCACTCTCCAGGTTCTCAACTTCCCTTGCTCTGATGTGGCGTGATTGAAATACAAACCAACAAACCAATAAACCAACAAACAAACATGCCATTGTATTTTTTAACTGTTGCTCAATATTAATTTTTATGTGTAAATAAAACATAGTTGTATAAAATATGTTATCTATTCGTAAATGATGGAATGCCCACTCATGAAGAATTATTATGAGCAATAGAAAATAAATTATTAATTACACACAAGAAAGCTAATAAATCGAATAAAACGTCCACAGATACTAAAATGACTGCGAAAAACATGATTACCATTTTGTTATTAACGACGTGTTTCGTGGATTAATTTAATTGTATCGGTATAAAAACCGCAAGTCGTACATTAGTGGAACGCGTCATTACTCAGGCTTGTTGGCGCGAAGGCTGCGGCGGAAGGCTGGAGGAAGGCTGGCAAAGGTGAAGGGCAGCGCAAAGGGCACGTAACGGGGTCCTGCGGCCTTGGGGCGGGCGTTCACATCCACCCTCGGCGACGCACACCACAGACAAATATTATGAGACAAATTGTTAAGACAGTCGCAACTTAGTTTTTGGTTTTATGTCACTGTTTTTTTTCTTCTGAGTAATAAATTTCTTTAAACTGAACTCTACTCTCTACAAATCGACACCTGTAAGGTAGAACGTTGTAAGTTGTTGTTGTATTGTATCTCAGATTTTGGCAATATTGAAAATCGATTATTGAGTTATTGAACATTATAATAAAAACTTACAGGTGATGAAAATATGTTTATACTACTTTCCAAAAATGTTGTTTTAAAAAAATGCTTATTGCTCTGAGGAATAAACAGCACAGGGAATATTATGCATTGTGAACTCTTTTCTCGAGACCTTTGTTCTGCAGATATTGCCTTATATACAGAACTAGCGCACGCCCGCGACTTCGTTCGCGTGGCATAAGTTTTTGATTCCCACAGGCACTCCTTAATTTTCCGGGATAAAAAGAAGCCTATGTCACTCTCCAAGTCCTCAACTATACCCATGCAAAAAATCACGTTGATCCGTTGCTCTATTTCGGCGTGATTGAAGGATAAACTCTCTATTTGACGTCCTTGGGGATAGAATTTTCAAAAACTATGAATCACGTATTTTTTCATTTCAAACCGAAATCCCAAACACCAAGTTTCATGGCTACAGCTTGAAAAATGACGGACTTTCCTACAAACTTTCAACCCCTGTTTTAGCCCTATGGGGGTAGAATTTTCAAAAATGGCGAAACACGTATTTCTTCATTTTGAACTAGTAGATCAAATACAAAGTTTCATGGATATAACTTGAAAAATGACGGACTTTCATACAAACTTTCAACCCCTATTTTACCCCTTTGGGGGTGGAATTTCGGAAAATCCTTTCTTAGTGGATACCTACTCTTCACAAAGAACACACCCTCCAAATTTCATGTCTCTAGGACCAGCGGTTTAGGCTGTGCGTTGATATATAAGTCAGTCAGTCAGTCAGGACTTTGAATTTTATATAATACTAGAGGACGCCCGCGACTTCGTTCGCGTAGCATAAGTTTTTTAATTCCCACAGGTACTCCTTCATTTCCGGGATAAAAGGATGCCTATGTCACTCTCCAGATCCTCAACTATACCTACCCATGCAAAAAATTACATCGATCCGTTGCTCTGTTGCGGCGTGATTGAAGGACAAACTCTCTATTTAACGTCCTTGCGGATAGAAATTTCAAAACTGTGTAATACGTATTTCATAATTTTAAATCGGAAGCCCAAATACCAAGTTTCAGGGCTATAACTTGAAAAACGACGGACTTTCATTCAAATTTTCAACCCCTATTTAACCCCTTTGGGGGTGAAATTTTTCAATATTTTGACACACGTGCTTCTTTATTTTTTACCGAAAGCCAAAATATCGAGTTTCGTAGTTATAACTTGAAAAATATCTTGTAAAATTAAGGACTTTTTTACAAACTTTACTCCCCTATTTCAGCCCTTTGGGGGTAGAATTTTTAAAAACTGGGAAACACGTATTTCTTAATTTTTAACCGGTAGCTCATATACCAAGTTTCATGGATATAACTTGAGAAATGACGGACTTTCATACAAACTTTCACCCCCTATTTCACCCCCTTAGGGGTAGAATTTTGAAAAATCCTTTCTTAGTGAGCGCCTACGTCACAAAAGTAACCTACTGTCAAAATTTCAAGTTTCTAACTCCAGCGGTTTAGGCTGTGCGTTGATATATAAGTCAGTCAGTCAGGACTTTGAATTTTATATATATAGATAAGTACGGTCCGATATTTTCCCTGGATAATAAGGATTATTATTGAAATATGGTTAAGCTGTGAAAAGTTTTAAATAAAAATCTGTTACTTTTACAATTTATGCGTATGTTTGTGTAAGTATATTTTTTAATTACCGTATTTTACTATTCATATCTGATTAGTTATTAAGGAAACATCCTAATAAAACCTTAACTGCAAGTCGTATATTAGTTCGATGTATCATTAGTCAGGTTTGTTGGAGCGAAAGCTAAAGACTAAAAAGCTGCTCTATTGAGTGAAAGTAGACGACAGTCTTGTCTGCAGTCTGCGGTGCTCTCACAAAGCTAATTTCCACAAGCTCATAGGTCAGTTTTGGCGGCAGGTTGCTGCTCGGTAATGAATTCAGTTTTTTTAGATCCTCGCCAGTGAAAGTAGTGCGGAGGGTCGACCATTGTACAGTTAGTTAGTTAATTTTAGTGCAATAATAATGAATAGAAAGTAAAGTGGACACTAATTATATTAACAGCCAGGTTACCCGGTGTGTTTATAGAAACTAGTAGTGGATTAACATAATATTCCAATATTTCAAAACCCACTCCGCTTAATCGCTACCCACTCATGTCATAGGTACCTAATGTAAATTCAGTTGGTAAGTAATCACTAATAAATCTAAGTAAGTATAGGTTTATTAAGTGATATTAGTTAAACTTTCTCTGCAAAACTTTATATTTATGGCCTTGACTTTTACCAACGCATACTTTATCTATTCAAATTATATACAAATTATATCTTATAACAAGATCGCTATACTAATAAAATATAACAATTAGTAGTTTACACAATAATTTGCATCCAAACACTAAAACTATACTAATGAATATGAAATTAAAGCTCGCTCCAGACGAGTTTAACGAGCGTGGTTTACGGCTTAACTCGCATTGCGGATGTACCCACACGTGAGTCAGTCCTAAGGCTGGAACAAACAACACGCGTGGCGGAAATGTTGTCACACCAGTTTCTAGAAATTGTAATTACAATTCTTTGTATTCAAAGAAGATCTGAATAAAAGTTTCATCAGAATGCAAGTAAAATAGGATTTAAATTTTACATATTTAGAGCCCTCTATACATTTTATCCGTGAATGGTGTACCTACGAATATTAGTATTAGAGGAGAAGTTAGCGAATCGAGTCACAAGTTAGCACCTATCTCACTACAGAGCCGCAACTATCTCACTACTTGCATATTTGTGCGGTTGGCTTGGAAGCACGCGTAGTATCCAAGATTAAACATGTCTACCAGAGCGTCAAGTCTCCCTAAGTCTAAACCAAAAGCTCAAACATCTCTCTACCACGTCTGCTTAAATTCAAAAATTCTCTATTTCAATAAACTTTTACGCGAGCTTTCGAATTTGTACGCTCAAATGCTTCCATTCCACAGCCCGACACATCCCGAGGATTTCGATCGAAGCCTAAACTGTTATCAGCCGGAAGTAAAAAATCGATCGATCGCGATCGTAAAGATAGATGAGATATAAAGACAGATTCAATCATTCGTAACAAAAAGGCTTCCAGCCCTTACAGTATGGTATACAATATACATATCAACGTACACGCATTCAGTCATCACTGTGAGCCTGAAGTGGTGCAGCGCGCTTTGTCTGTCCAGGTCCTGGAGGTATTTCACATCTGACATGATAACATTTGACTTTGGATAACGTCCGAGCCAGCGATGCAAGAATTATTATTCACAAGCTGATGCCCGCGACTTCGTCCGCGTGGATTGACGTTTTTCGGTTCCCGCGGGAACTCCTTAATTTTCCGGGATAAAAAGTAGCCTATGTGTTATTCCATACTATTATCTATCTCTGTGCCAAATTTCATCCAGATCCGTTTAGCCGTTGGGGCGTGATTGAGTAACAAACATCCATACATCCATACATCCAAACTTTCGCATTTATAATATTTATTATTTATTATTTGATGCATAATTATTATATAATTTTCGCATCTTAACTATCTTTATATTAAAACTGTCTGTAGTGTGTTATTATAAGCATAGAAGAGACAGAAAAGAGATCAAACAATATTGTCGAATGACGACAACCGAAATAGGTACCTACGCGTTACCTACAAGATAATTTGATAGTGACGATGTTCAGACATTCATTCATACATCTGGTACGCCAATTATTAATATTCTTATAGTGATTATTTTAGCCAAAAATGAAAAGTATTACAAAATCAATTATGTATCGGTGTTAGGATTAGGTGCTACTAAAAATAGCACTAACCTGTAAGTACCCTTATTTAGATTAGCTCAAAAGAATTTGCGTTACAAAAAATAATTGCGTTCAATAATAATTAATTAGGGCTTACAGATAATTAATATAACAAAACAGAACTACCAAATGAAAACATTAGCTAAGTACAATATATACGTCTGTAGTCTGTACCTACTTAGTAGTTAGTCTCACGGGCCACGGCTGTGCTCGATAAGTGCATGCTAAGAATAATTCGAGGCTACATATTAGTTTGAACAATATTAATATTGATCCAGCGCGTTGTAATGTAGTGCACATTGACACCGAATTATTTAATAACAACGCGTTTTGGGCATGCCAATGAGTGCCGTTGATTCTGGTAATCGGACGTACGCTGCGGTTACTTAGAAATATCCGAAGTGCATGTTTGTAATGGGTTATCAATAATTACTGTTTATTAAAATCTTTTAAGATCTTCGCTCTCTTAAGGCAGAGTGCAGCATTACCTACTTCAGAGGCAAGTAGATAGCAACCTTGGACGAATGAACTACTTATTCTTATTCGTCCAAGATAGCAACTCATCACGAAAACAGATGCAATAATTTTGAATAAGTAAGACTGTACTTCGAATATTTTCTTCGTAAGTTTTTTGTTAAACTTAAAAGTGCTTCAGGTTTTCAACTGATATAAATATTATTATTTATTTAGTCATGCTATGAATGAATTAAATAACTATTTATTAAATTAGACTATCGCTATGTAAAAAAGACACAAAAAAAATATTTATTTAAGTACCTAATACATAATAATATCTAAATTTTTATACGCAGTTCCGAAATTCCTAAATTCTTCTAGATACTCGTAAATGGATTGTTCTTTATTTCCATTTCAAAGTTTGTAAATGGGAAATGTCTAAGCGTCCATGGCGTAGTGTGGTAATGAGATAGTGCGGATGGGCGTCACGCAGGGCTGCCGGAATCGTCGTCAAATAGACATTATTTAGTTATTTGGTGATCGATGACGCATTGTATTGTATGAGGTTATGGGAAGGGAAAATCCGTTGATCTGAACTCGCCAGTATGTTTTGTATACTTAATAAATTCAAATTATTCCACTAACCAATGAGATTCCAAGTTTGATTTCAGATGTGATACATTTTCAGGTTAGCTCAGGTACGCTCTGGCCCATACCTCTACTGACTGCAACTCTTTGGACTTAATTTAAGCCAAGCGGTCTAGCGATCTAAAACTAAGTCTAGAACTAGACCTAGTCTAAAGCTAGGTACTATATATGGCTACTATGCAGATTGGCCTATAGTATCAAAGCTTTACAGCTACAGCGCGACAATCACAATCACTTCTAATTGGCTGAAACTTTCGAAGATCACAATGTCTATCAACGTGTATGAAACGCTACCTTGTCAATGATAAAGAATCGCACCTACTTATCCATTCTTGACCCGAATATATCGATGGTTGTTTACAATGGAAATTAGTGGTATTAGTCACCGGAACGGCGAGCCAATCTATAAATCAGCGTCGGTCGCAACAGATTGTATACATATTCATTCATTGTCACTCGCGGCCGTTCGGGGAAGGAAGCGGCTCTCGGAACTGAGCGCTGAACAGTGAACACCTGCGCGGGCGCATTGCGATGCCCGGCCAGCCCTCGGCCTCAAGCCTCGCCCGCTGTAATAGCCGATCATTTTCATACCTAATCGCTCCGGTAACGCACCAGTAACGTATTATGATTACTATTTAGTCTATGTGATTCAATTCATATTTATGACTGGATTATGCCCGTGACTTCGTCCGCGTGGTTAACATTTTTGAAATTCCCATGGAACTCCTTAACTTTCGGGATAGAAAGTAGCCTATATGTCACTCTCCAGGTTCTCAAATACATTTAAAGTAAAAAACCAAGTCGATATGTTGATCTGCTGCGATGTGAGGGAACAGAGACTTTACGATACCTATCTTTTGCGTAGATGACTATTGGGTCCCCGGCGAGATGGACTGTCAGGTTGCCTACACACTCGCTATCAATTGATATAACTTTGACGTCATTCCGAACCTGTGGTAGATTCACTCGACTATTTAAAAGCACATAAAGTCTACTTGAATAAAAAAGTTTTTACTTAAACTTAAGTAAAAATCGTCCTACCATTTTTGAAATGCAATCTTTAACCGTCGAAACGTGAAACTATTATTTTGCTTTATGCTATGTAGGTTCTATTTTGAAAGAAAATATGATTTCTTTTAATTAAAAATAATTTATAAGTATTTCCGTGAACTGGCACAGAAAAGAATTATGACCAGTTCTATTTAAACCCAACATGGTCATAAATCTAACACCCGACGCGCTAGTTATTTACTAATTAACACGTTGAGTGCGAAACCAGGTCTAAACACCTTGTATGCGTCTACGCTTACAGTGCGGCTAAGAAAAGTATAGACTTCCTTGTCGCGCGGAAGGCCTAACTTTAACTTGGTTCGGTGTAGGAAAGAGATGAATATATATCTAAGATGTATTATTAAAATAGAATCCAATGGTGTACCTACCTAAATACCAGGTTTTTACACCTGGTACCGCACGGAAGAAATAAAATTTCATCTTAATGCGAAACCAGATCGAAGCACCTTGTACCCCGCTCACCTGGTACCGCACCCCGCGTTAGCTTCGCGCGACTAGTGTTGGCTTGCAATCGTGAGAAACGCACGTGTCGACATGGCGTCAAGATCAACAAAACGGTGCCGAAAAAATATATTATATGAAGTTTGCGAGGTCAGTGATGCAGTGAAAGTTAAATCTAATTATAGATTGATTTATCAGAGACAGGTGTGAGGTGAGTCATCATTACTATTTATTTTACTTACCTAATTACGTTTCCCGTTTAGTGCGTATTTAAGTTTACAAAAGTGGTCAAGTGCGAGTCGGACACGCGCATCGTGGGTTACACACATACACATACATATACACATCCACAATCCACATCCAATCCACGCTCACACGCGCACACACATTCACGTACAAATAAATAATAATAAATTAATAAATTTATCTTTCAGATCAGAACCCGCACGAAAACTTGACAAAAACACTTTGGTAAAAGGTGACAAGAAGAGGAATTGTGTCGGATGTTACGCAAAACTCCGAACCTTTTTAACCAGTCGCCAAGCTGACAAAAAAGTAAAAAAAATCTTAACTAAATGTGTTCAGTGCAAAAATCTTTTGCTACCCATGTTTTATTGAAAAACATTAATTCATGTTTGTTTTTTTTTCCATTATATTAAAACTTAATTACAGCTATCGATATTTTTATTTCACATCCTTAAAATACGCACCAGACTTCCCTTATTCAGTGCGGCACAGGGTGATTAAGCCCTGTATTTTGAATATAGCTATAATTTTTAAACTAAACAAGTTGTTAACGAACGACTTCAGGTGTATGTCGATTAATTCATTATGATTAATATTCAAAGCAAAAAACACATATATATTGTTACTTGAAGCCCAAAAAACGATTTAAGTTTCTTAAATTGTACAGGGTCTTTAAGCCTTGTGCCGCCACAATGGAAGTTTTATTACCAGGTGTATAGGCCTTGTACCGAAGGAATGGAAAGTATTGAAAAGTTACTGTCGCAGCAAACGTGTTAAATTAATTTAAATATTTATACATTATATCAATAATACCTGACAATAAGGTAATTTATACGATTCCCTTCAATTAGAATGCATGCCTAAGTGGCATTAGTATGTACTAGCAACAATTAAAGTGGTTTTTGTGCCGGTGGGCCGTCGGTTCGAGTCTGACGTAAACAAATGCGCGGTCGGCGCGTCAAAGGGCGGCGCGGGCGCATTGCATTGTTCAAATTAATCGATCCAAGCGGTAATGTGAAATAATGAACCGTAATGAAATATTAACTCGCTCATTGTGGAGGTTCTCAGGAACTAGGCATCTACTTAGTTACATTTTAAGGGAAATGGTCTTTTTAAGGTTCCTTACCTCAAGAGGAAAAATTGGCAGTCATAGGGACTGGCGATAGAAGTAAAAACGAATATTTAAAATATTTTTTAATTAAAAAAAAACTTTTAATAAAAAAAATAAGAAATATAAACCTTAAAACTCAGACCTTAAAGTTTAATTACGAATGTAATATATTTATATTTAAGACCTTTTGTCTTCGTAATAACGCGAGCACGTTGCTGTTCGTGAGCATGTCGGTCGGAGCGAGCATGTCGGTGACGCGAATCCACAAGTTTACCCCCTACCAATAAGCGCTCAACGCGGCTAAAGAAGTTTTCACTTCAAAAAAGGAACTCTTATAGGATCACTTCGTTGTCCGTCTGTCTGTCTGTCGACCACTTTCTCAGGAACACGCGTAGATGTATCAAGTTAAAATTAATATCAAATACTCTAGTCTACAGTCCTTTGGAGCTGTGTAAAAAATCAAGCTTCTAAATCAACACAATCATATGATACGTCCGTTTATCCACCACCAGTCATCGAGCTTTTAATATAAATGGGACGAGACTGCATGCTAATAATGATACCTATGATCGGTCTTGACGAAAAAGTCATGTAACTTTTTTATCAAGTACCTAGGTCGAATGAAACTGTAGGGGTCTAAAGCCAGTTTTTTAGCCTTCCATATACCATATGACCCCACCTCGTATAGCTACAAAGCGCCAAGCTGAGTACCTAAACTGTAACGATTTGAACGAGATAAATGACGTATAAATTGAATAATAAACTAATAACTGTATTAGCGGTGCCGCGGTGGTTGTGATGGATTGTGTGCGGCGCGCAGTGATCAATCATCGCGAGATGAACGCTGCGGCCGCGTCGTCGGATCTGTCCGCGGATTTACATGCCGCGACGAACAGGGGGCTTACTAACGTGGCTTAAATCCGTATTGTTTTAATATTGTTGACGTTCGTGTTTTAGAATTATAATCCTTACTAGCTGATGCCCGCGACTCCGTCCGCGTGGTTTAAGTTTTTCGATTCCCTCGGGAACTCCCCAATTTTCCGGGATAAAAAGTAGCCTATGTCCCTCTCCAGGTCCTCAACTATGCCCATACCAAAAATTACGTCAATCCGTTGCTCCGTTGCGGCGTGATTGAAGGACAAACCAACAAAACAACAAACAACACACACTTTCGCATTTATAATATTAGTATGATTTTAGGGATATCAAGGTACGTGACATAAAACGGTCATTTTGAAGTAATACTGCTTTAGGCGATGGTAGTAACCCCCCCCAGACTGACAGCCACTTGTGCTTAGTGATACGTGCAAAAAGCAAGGAACAATCATTTTACATACACGCATTTTTATTCATTAGGGAATTAATAAATTCAAACATAAATAAAATAAATAAATAGGTCCATAGATACTTCGTTTTAAGTTTTAACCAGTAATTTTTGAAAATATCAACCTTAGCAATTTCTTGCTGGTTTTTTTCTCTTTAGGGCAAAGGTATACCAAGAGTAAGATTCCTTTGTAATTTTTTTTAATAAATGATAATATTACGTTGGAATTAAAAATTAGTAGAATGTAATAGATAGTCTTCATATACTCGTAAAATCTAATAAAACATTGTCTATTTTCAAATAGTAAAGATGCCTATGTCAAAAAAGAAATTATTTCTTAATGATAATTAAATAGAGGGTCTTCCAAAAGACCTAAAATTCACATCCTCGGTTAGTTTTACTTTTGATAACCATTTTAAACTATAGATTAAAGAAAAAATTGCTTTGATATTTGATGACGTCTCAAGTCTCAACTAAGTAGGTATGTACCTATTTCACACAAACTTCCTTAAGTACACGTTTTTAAGTTTGATAAAGAGTTGCTGTCATTTTATATAGTTTATTCAATAGTTTATTTAGTTGTCATCATCCCAATTAGAAGAACCTTTTGAGGCTTAGAACAACAAGCATAGTCCTGTACGTTTGGGCGAGGTCACCGAACGAGGTGGTGGCGGGTTCAAGGGCGGGCGGAAGGATGCGCGCTAAGGTCGCGTGAGTCGTGACGCGTCACACTCGCACCATACAACCTGAGCGTGACATCCAGCTAGCAGGTGGCAAAGCCTGCTTCTTACTCGTTATTGTAATCTCATAGGACTTTTTGTTAACCGAATTTACAAAATAAACTGATTGACTGATACTAACTTAGAGCTCAAATCACTGGTTCTAAGAACTTGAGGTTTTGCATATGGATTGTTTTTATAACATTCTAGCTGATGCCCGCGACTTCATCCGATTGGATTTAGGGTTTTTGGTTCCCGCGGGAACTCCTTAATTTTCCGGGATAAAAAGTAGCCTATAACCTTTCCCGGGATACAACTTAATTCAATTTGGGAATTTATAATTTCTGAATATTCCCTGGTCTGGCCTGGTGGGAGGCTCCGGCCGTGGCTAGTTACCACCCTACCGGCAACGACGTGCCGCCAAGCGATTTAGCGTTCCGGTACGATGCTGGTGTAGAAACCGAATAGGGGTATGGGTTTAATATAACTGCCATGCCCCTAACAGGTTAGCCCGCTACCATCCTAGACTGCATCATCAGTTAACATCAGGTGAGATCGCAGTCAAGGGTCAACTTGTAGTGTATAAAAATAACGTCTGCGCAGTGGGGTAAAGGAGGAAGTGAGTTAAACAGCAACAATGGCATTGGGTAGCGTCGCGCATGCGCGTCACGCAGCGCGCAGGTGTGCGGCGCGCGAGCCGCATCCCAAGCGATCAAGCACTTGCTGTAGGTACCTACTGTAGTTGTGATTGAGGATAATTACTGTCTACTGGGGCCATACTGACAACGAATAAATAAATATTGTTTCATTATTGGTGACTTTCATGTTTTAGTATTTTAATCCTTATTTTAGTAACGTCAAGGTACGTGACGTCAAACTGTCATTTAGAGTAATATTGCTTTAGTATTGCTTTAAGCTTTAGCAGTATAGACCCTGATTAAAATGCGATATTATAATCGAGGAACAAGAAATAATATACAAATACCTCGTTATCATCACTTCAACCCATTTCCGGCTCACTACCTCACCTCACTACTTCACCACTTAATGTATAAAGAAAGAAGGAAATGCAAATGACTAGGGTCTAGTCTTTAACTGACTTGAATAGAAGTTATTTCTTCCGATTATAACAGTAAATTCATACATTCTACTAATTTACTTCTAACTTTGTTAAAACCGAAACTAAAACAACTCAGACCTATACTTATCAGAACCTCTACAAACATTATTTCTCCTGCTTAACTTGAAGACTGAGCCTAGATAAATATTTTCTCTAGATTCATAACGAAAGGCTTTAGGTATAATAAAGTCAAAATCAAAATGTATTATGTTTATTTAACGTTGGTAGGTACTTACTTGCACAGTAGGTACACTTAGGTAAAGAACGTCAAAATTATACAAAGTATCAGACGTGATGTTGATAATTAACAACGGTTTCTTAAAACTAAAGCTACGAGGGTTCCAAACGCGCCCCTGGTCTGAGAATAGCCCACAAGTCACAACAAACTCAGCTGGCTTTTTTTTATTATCACCATCTTACAATAGGTACCTAGTGCTACTTAATATACCTATATAGGTGTCGTTTTAACGACGACGGCGCAGTGTTGAGCGCTGTTGTCTTAACATGGGAGGTGCCGGGTTTGATTCCCGGAAGGGTCAATTTGGGAATTTATAATTTCTGAACTCTCTCTGGTCTGGTCTGGTGGGAGGCTTCGGCCGTGGCTAGTTACCACCCTACCGGCAAAGACGTACCGCCAAGCGATTAAGCGTTCCGGTACGATGTCGTGTGTCGTGTAGCGGTATGGTAGCGGTACTCGTAATCTAGTATGTTAAGAGCAGAATATTAATGTTATAATAAAACAATATGAAATGTGATAATAATAAAAAGTGTACTTAACATTTTTTCCATCGTTGTGGCTGCATACAGTCATACATACTCGTATCACAATATGCGTACATCGTCGAGATTAAATGTAAACTCGCGGTCTGAATATGAATGGCGGATGTGTTTTTGCGGCGCTGGACAGGTCTACCGCGGGGCGGATGCGGCCGCATTATGTAGATGCCTCGCTTAATTGCTCATTGTGCCGCCGACCACCGCTCCCTGCTCCAGAGCGATGCTCCTCCGAGCCCTGGTCGAACACAACGCTTCACGGCAGCGGCGCAGTTTGTGGAAGTTGTACAACTCCAATCTCTTCTCTCACATTTTTTTTTTCTGCTAAAAGTTTGCCCTTGATTGCGATCTCACCTGGTAGTAAGTAATAATGCAATCCAAGATGACAGCGGGCTCACCTGTAACGGATATAAATCCATAACTGCTGCTCAATGCGGAATGCTGAATTATTTGGAGCCACGTCTTTGTCGGTAGGATGATAACTAGCCACGGCGGAAACCTCCCATACCATGACCATACCCAAGAAAATTCAGAAATTATAAATTCCCAAATTGACACTTCTAGGGATCAATCCCGGGACCTCCAGTTGTAAGACAAGAGCGCGCCAGGGAAGTCGTGACGTCCCGTGACCCGTCGTGTTGCAGGAGTCTCGCGTCTGTACCGTCGCGTTATGTTCGACCAAGGTTTAGTGCAGCACTAATATTATTATCACATTTCATTTTGTTTTATCATTATATTAATATTCTGCTAAATTACAAGTACGTGTATAAGTAGATATTAACTTTTTGTAGTTGTTCTATTGAAAGTCAACTAAGTGGTCCCTACTCCCTAGCATACTCAGGTATACATAGCATTGTGTAGGTATCGCATCGCTGATAACAAGGGATAAAACATTTTTAATTTTAAAACGCCACGAATATCATTTTCGTGCGTGACCTGCGCATTTTTAAAGCTGATCATGAGTGGGGTTGCCACCATTTATAACTTTATAAGATATTAAGTTTAAGACATAGACTACTTTATCCTGTGATAGTCGGATTTAACATGAAAATCTCGATAATTGGTAAAGTGAATGTGACTCGAAGCTAATTCAAATTGGTACTAAAATAAAATTAGGTTCTGGGCGATCGTGGTAGTTACCTATATGCGTGGTAGTTGCGTGCTTGATGACACGCAATCGTGATAATTAAACTATTAGTTTTTCACATATTATACTATTTGTTTTATGAATACTAGATGATGCCTGCGACTTCGTCCGCTTGGATTGATGTTTTCGGTTCCCGCAGGAACTCTTTAATTTTCCGGGATAAAAAGTAGCCTGTATGTTATTCGAGACAATAATCTATCTCTGTGCGAAATTTCGTCTAGATCCGTTCAGCCGTTCTGGCGTGGTTGAGTAACAAACAGCCATCCATCCAAACTTTCGCAATTATTAACATTATAGTAAGTATGTAGTATAGTAGTCGAAGTGTATCAACTCGTCGGTACAGAAAGTCCTAGAAAGTTGTCTGGTGTGGTGCCGCGACGGGCCCTAGCACGGCTCGGTGCGGGCCGCGATCGCCGATGTTCCGATACTGAGGCCGGCGCGCGGCGGGAGGCTGTACGGTGTACGGGGTATGGTAATATTTCGCGCTCGTGCGCGGCTTAATTACATCGTATCGCGGGATCGCGCCGTCGCTGATAAATCACGCGCGACCGGCGACTCAGTCGCCGCAGACACCGCGGCTGCAGCGCCTGATCCGGAGATTGTGCCGCATTGTTTGCTGTTCGCGCTAGGTTAGCTAGGTGGTACGGTGAATGTACTAAATTTAACAAGAGATTAAAACATCAATTTCTACAACATGTCATACATGTATATATTATTAATCTTTGTGCTTTTTTCTATTCGAATCAGTTCCATTAGTACCTACCTACCCAAGCAATTAAAATATTTTCTTTCTGTTCATTTTCTATCCTTTTATGGTCTCAAAACACGGGTCGCGTACCTGTTGTACTGATATACAGTACAAAAATATAAAATAGTCGGTCGCACGAAGTGTGTGGCGCGGGTATCGCACGGCGATCGCGCGCTGTCGCCGAAATATGCCGCCGATACATCTCCATAGTTCCCACGATCGCGCGATAGTCGCGCAACGACACTTTCCTCACATTAACATAATCAGATGCGCGCGTCAGCCGCCGGCGCTAATCGCCGACCAAATCTGGCGGCTCGGGGAAAAACTCGCATCATTCTCACGAGACCTCGTACGTTCTGCTGCAGCCGCGACCGTTAGCAAGTGTGAATTAAATGTTTTCATTACATTTTAAAGATTCGTTTATAGCTTCACCTATATTATTATAAATTGCTTCTCGAGCAACACAGTTTATTTAACCGACTTCAAAATAAATATTCTCGAAGAGTACCTTCAAGGCAAGAGTAAATAGGCATTTCTAGGCGGGCGCGCTCTAACCTAGACCTCATCATTGCTTTGTTTAAAGCGCAAGCGTATCTTGCAAAAAAAGAGCCTCGAAATCGAATAAGTAATTAATCTATAACAGCTAGGTATATTAGCAACTTTTATTTTGAACAGTGTAACATTGTGTCTGTATCACCAATCCTTCATGATGGTGTAAACAGCAAACTACTTGGGTGTCAGCTCATAGAGGCGTATTGTCGCAGCTTACCCCACAGTCAGTAAAACCTTGCCTCCCCTAACTTCGAACCCTGTGTCCACCGCTGTTCGGTGTATACCTATTTGTGTATTAAATTATTCCATTTCCATTTTAACAACTTTTATTGCCAAGAACAACCATTAAGGTCTACACATAAAATCGATTAACATTTTCAAAAAGTTGTTACACGTCTTCCATCACGCATCATGCCTTTCAAATATTTCTGGAATGGCAGAGAACTAGCAAAATAGCACCCGCCGCTACCAATGTTACTTTGTAAGGCCTTGGGTAGATATTATACGTTAACATGCCTTTAAGAAGGTCATCCATCGGCAACATCAAAGGCACCGCTGATACCTACACATTTTTGAAGTGAAAACTTCTTTTGCCGCGTTGAGCACTTTTTGGTAGGGGGTAAACTTGTGGATTTGCGTCACCGACACCTCGTTCCGACACGCTCGCGAACACTGACACGCTCGCGTTGTTACGAAGACAAAAGGTCTTAAACATAAATATAACTATTCTAATATTATTAACATTCGTAACTAAACTTAATTTTAAGGTTAATATTTTAATTTCTTTTTTTTTCAATTATTTTAAATATTCGTTTTCATTTCTATCGGCAGTCCCTATGACTGGCAATTTTTTTGCAAAAAATGAGTGAAATTATAACGACCCCAATGGCGCAGTGATAGTGGTAGAGAGCGATAAACGCGCAGAATAATCTATAATAGGTTCTATAAATCTAAGGTTTTATAAATGGGTCCCAGCTTTGATCTCCGGCAGGGCCAATTCAGGAATTCATCCATACCAATAAAACAATGCGAAAGTGTGTTGATTTGTTCTTCAATCAACGGGTCGACGTGATTTTTTTGCATGCGTATAGCTGAGGAGTGTGTAACATTTCCCGGAAAATCAAAGAGTTATCTACCCAGGGATTTAAAGACAATCCACACGGAATTACGGGCGTCATCAGCTATAGTAATTTAAAAATGTTTAGTTCTACAATCTCTGAGTTCTGACACGGTGTACTGGAAGGTCTGACGCCAGGAAGGGTGACGTAGGTGCCCACTACCCGTATACGAACCCGCCTGGATATCTGTCCAGGGTGAAGGTTTAGTTAAACTTCAACAGGGGCTTATAATAATATATTAAACTGCCGCTTCCATCTTAGACTGCCTCATGTTACTTACCATAATGAAATTGCAGTCCAAATAATAACTAACGTGTTATCGAATAAGATATAAAATAACTTGTTGATGCCCGCGACTTCGTCTTGTGTGTTCTTCGTGTGGGAAGAGAGAGGTGTTCGCGAGATTTTATGGTTCCTGTGGGAACTCTTAAATTTTCCAGGATTGAAAGTAAGAAAGAAAGAAAGAAATAGTAGTTTATGCAACTGTCATATAATGAAGGGTATTAAAACACGAGTGTGAGTTTATGAAACGAGCGCAGCGAGTTTCATAATAGTAACGAGTGTTTTAATACCCGTGTTATATGCAGTTGCATACACTACTTTATCTTCACTAATGCAATTTATCAAACAACAAGAGTAAAAGCTGACAATAGTTTATCGCGTACGTGTATTGTCACAGTGAACTTGCCGCCATTAAAATCTAACCAATGAGAGCGCAGCTGCGCGCGCAGGGCCAATCAGGAGCGAGCGCGCGCTGTTCGTTTTTTATTTAATTGGCACAAGATCTTACCAAAGAGTTTTGTGTATGTAAGTTTAGTAGTTTCGACGAAGTTTTCACGCATAACCCAACTGTTTTCAAAAGCCAGCCTAATATCAAAATTTTATACAACTTGTATGAGGATTTTGACATAAGGCTCGCCAGGTTAATTGGTCGCGTTTTATTGATGTTATAATGAGATTTTACGATATCGATGTGGATATTATACCATCATGTGAAATTGCTTAAATTGAGTGTTTTGTTATCTGCGCTATAACAGTAGTAATTATAAGTCAAGTATTGGAAACATAAGTAGAATGTTATAACATTAGTGTAGATAAAAACATTTATTTCCAATGTTACCACACATGTCTTTACCTCAAGGGTATGCTACCCCTAAGCCTAAGTGTTATTCCCTATTTATCCAAAAATATTCCAGACTATAATCTTTCTCTGTGCCAATCATTCGTTATCCGTTCCTAATCCGTTCAGCCGTTCTGGCGTGATTGAGTAACAAACATCCATCCATCCAAACTTTCGCATTTATAATATTAGTATAGATAATAGAGTAGGAATAAATAAAGGCAGCAATGTCGGCGCCACCGGTTCCGCTCTGCGCTTTTAACTCCTCCTTAACATAATATTAACACGAATACGTATTATATTTCGTCGCTTCATTCTTCAGATATATACTATGTAGTTTCCTTAATTATACAACAACAATCGTACGATTTTTAGAGATGTTTTATTTTAGTTTATCGACAAAATTCTCGCGCTTGAGCCATCTCTAGTCTCTACCTGACTGCGTCATTCTTTTTTCGTACGTAGCAACGATCGGACGTTCCCACTTTCAACAAAGTTAATATTATTATTTTATATCTAAATAAAAAGAAACAGCCGCTGCCTCTTACAGGAAAACGGTGAGTCTTTAATCTGTCATTTTCAGCAATTTATTTCATGCCTGACACTTGACAGGCTTAAGAAATTATACTTATATTAATATTTCATGCAGTGTTAAATTACACTAAAGGTTTTTTGAGGGGTTACCCGAGAGGTATCAACAAAGGAGAATAAACCTTTCAGCATGACGCGCCTGAGGAATTATATTTTCATGCAGTGTCAAATTACACTATGTGGTATGTGGGTACTTAAACAAAACAGTTCGGTCACTTTCATTGTGGCTCTCGCGTATTTATTGCATTAATAATTATAGTTACTTAGTACTTACACGAAGTACGTGTTAAAGTACGCTAATCTACTGGGAGGTTACTAGCGAAGTAACACGACGGAAATCAAACCTTCCAGCTAGACACTCCTAGCGATAGCAGGATAAGGAGAAATATTGGCGCCCGTTAGACTTGTCTGATGACGAGAACTTTGCAGGTTAGTCGAAAATTCTATTACTAAGTGTTAAAAAGTGTTTTTAACTCGGGATTGACTGCGAGTCAATTGCGAGATCATAATTGGCTGCGAGCCAATTATGAGTCATATTCTTATGACACTCATGCAGTGAATATGTGCCACCTTGACTAGATAATATGCACATTAACTGCAAGCTAAAAAAGGTGTTTTTAACTCGGGATTGACTGCGAGTCAATTGCGAGATCATAATTAGCTGCGAGCTAATTATGAGTCATATTCTTATGACAATCATGCAGTGAATATGTGTCACCTTGACTAGATATGCACATTAACTGCAAGCTAAAAAAGTGTTTTTAACTCGGGATTGACTGCGAGTCAATTGCGAGATCATAATTAGCTGCGAGCTAATTATGAGTCATATTCGTATGACACTCATGCAGTGAATATATATCACCTTGACTAGATATGCACATTAACTGCAAGTTTTTGTCCACGAGACAATATTAACGCAAAATGCGTAAATACATACTACCTCCATATTCGTCCGCTCACTTATTGTATTCTTTAGAGATCCAAAATATGAGGTTGAGCCCCATGCACAAGACGAATTCACCATTCTCTGAACAAGGGGGAAGTCGTGGAGGGTCAAAGACGTGCCGCCAAGCGATTTAGCGTTCCGGTACGATGCCGTGTAGAAACCTAATAGGGGTATGGGTTTAATATAACTGCCATGCCCCTAACAGGTTAGCCCGCTACCATCTTAGACTGCATCGTCACTTATCATAAGGTGAGTTCGCAGTCAAGGGCTAACTTGTACGACCAACTATATCAGATTCGTCACTAAGGACCGGCTTAGCAAGCCTAACACAAATTGATTTCGTTTCGTTCACAAATACTCGAGAAGTATCCGGAACACAGGTAAATTTATTATTTACCTACTTTTAAAGAAGGTTACTTTTTACTCTTATTATATTTTTTTCGTGCGAGGTAGCAAACGCACGTGCACTGTTTGTTAAAACTTTTAAATGTGAATATTTAAGTGAAATGCCGAAACGAAAACGCGAACAATAGAAACGTAATCGTCGAAGGATTATTATAAAATCCTCATCAGACTCCCGGTATGCATTCATAATTCAACCTACCCTCTCATAAAAATATTTTTTCACTATCATAATATTGCATTAAAATACAGCTAAATTCTATCGCTTTCAAAGCAGAAAACCGGCTTATTCGAACGTACAAACGCCTGGTGATTGACCAAGAGTTAAAACGATGGCCGTCTACCTTACTTTTAATCATACCTGTGTAAGAAAAACATATCTACGATTGCATTTTTCTCAAGAAATCACAAATCATTGTGTAACTGAACAACCTGGCGGTTCACAGAGTGTTAACACGAAGGTTTCATAGAGATAAAACCTTAGTCTCGTACCTACATTTTCAGACGGTAATATTATGTAACAGAACAACCTGGCGGTTAACCGAGAGTTAACACGAGGGTTTAAATACACGCTAAAAGTTTCGTCTTGTACGTTCCATACAACAATGGGGTGTAGGCGAACAACCTGGTGGTTAACCGAGAGTTAACACGAAGGTTCAATAAATACCTACTAAAAGTTTCGTTTTGTACGTTTCATAAGATAATGTTGTATTGCCGAACAACCTGGCGGTTAACCGAGAGTTATCACGAAGGTTTAACAGATGATAGAAGTTACGCCTTGTATGTTTCATACGATAATATTCTGTAACCGAAAAACCTGGCGGTTAACCGGGAGTTAACACGAAGATTTAATAGATGCTCTAAGATTGTCCAGAGCTCGATCCAGAGCTCCTCGGGGTACTCGGAGAAATAAATATTCCAAAATTTGGTGAAAAATATAATAAATGAATAGACCTGAAAGAAACGTAAATCATTCAGTGAATGAAATAGTCAAGATCTCAGGTTCAAAATTTCCAGATGTAATTGTTCACAATATAAAACCTCTCAGTATAAATATACATACACCGTCAGAGAGGTAACAAGAGGTCGGAGATAATGAATATATCCTTTTTATCAGTTATCTAGGTACTTTAGTGTTATATATATTCAATTTATTTACGAATACTGTAGATACAGAAAACGAAAATAAAAGCTGCTAGCATCTTGCCTCATAGTGGTGTGCAAAGAAAATTTGCAACGAAAATGTGTGGTAAAATTGCAAAAATTACCCACAAGTTTTATGTTTTTCCTACCCACATGTTCTTGGGCTCAAATCTCTAGTTTTATATCTCCATCGTGCTGGAAGCATAATTTATCATACATCCGGTGACGTGTAAGAATGGTTGACTAAACTCAGAAGACGGCAGAAAAACAAAAACCAAATTGAGAACCTTTTCCGTTTTGGAAGTCGGTTAAACGGCGAGTATTTTTACGACCGGAAGTAGACTTCGTATGATGTACCTATCTAACAATGTAAAATTTCTATCGTATTATTGTTTTTTAAAAAAAGATTTTTCGCGGGCTAGCGGGCAAGCATTTCTGCAAACTCGGGATAATGCTGCCCGGAGCGGGATCTTAACTTTAGTATCTATACATCGTCCATATATTGGAAACAATCTTTGAAAAACCGTCATAAAACTGTCGTTATTATAATACGTACATCGTTATCACTCGTGGAAAACATACAATTTACTTCGCCTTAACAACATACTCCATAATAACTTGCTTAATGCAAAATTAAAACACTTGGTTTTTTGTAAAAAGAGTAAAGAGTATAGATCCACGCTGTCAGCGCGTCTACCTTAATAATTGACGGAGGGAAATGATTTAACGCATTTATTCAAAAATAAGTAGGGACTTATGTATATTAAATAATTTATAATGACTGATGACACATGTTTTTAGCGACATGAACAACTAGGTTGTCCATTGTTAAAAAAGTATAGTAGCCTGATATCTCACTTAATTAAAACTTCTTACGTCAGTGGGGTTTAAAGCCCAAACCGACCGATTTACACCTCCAAGTCAACATTATTACTACCTAGTAGTCTATCACAATATCGACCGAGTATATGCATCATTTTTCATTTATATTCTGCGGGGAACTTATACACAGATAGGAATTTGTCGTATTCCATAATCTTGAATAAGGCATAATTTTTTGACAAACATCTTAAAATGGTACCATTATTAATAATTTTATTAAATTATGTGCCTGTAGTAGACCTCTACAACAGGACCAGAATAACCCGTTCTTCTCCCGCCGCGTTTTGAAAAATAATAATTTTCTCCCCCCTTCTGGGTAGGTTTCCACACGTTCAAACGTCCCATTGGACGTCTGTTGTGTGTAAATAAAACCAAGTACATACTGACCCAGCTAATATACTTTTGATTAGATTATAAATCTTGCAGCATTAACATAAATAATTATTGGTTTGCATCCAATCTGTAAGCTTGTTACTCAGGAGCTGATGTAAAAAGCGCAACATTGTATTTCTAAAGTAAAATGAATACTTAAGAAAAATCTTAGACTCATCTTAACTATACGTAGATGAGAATCTCAAGAAATCCGCACATGATTCCAACCTTAAGCATAAAGCTGCTTAAAACATTACGACTCAAATAAGAGATTGGGAAGAATAAAAAAAAAAAAAAAAAAAAAATTATTGACAACAATAATTAGTATCTATTCAACGTGGATACAGTTCTTGCAAAAATAGATATTTTCTGTATCTCTAAACATCTACATAGTATATATCTGAAGAATGAAGCGACGAAATATAATAGATGATCAAACGAACTTCCTGAAGTGAAGTTCGATCATTATTATATGAGTCGCTTCATTCGAAGATATATAAATAAATTCCCAACCCACCCAACCCGAAACATATTTTTGCAATAACATTAGGTATATATCTCTAAAAAGAATGACGCAGTCAGGTAGAGACTAGAGATGGCTCAAGCGCGAGAATTTTGTCGATAAACTAAAATAAAACATCTCTAAAAATCGTACGATTGTTGTTGTATAATTAAGGAAACTACATAGTATATATCTTCGAATGAAGCGACTCATATAATAATGATCGAACTTCACTTCAGGAAGTTCGTTTGATCATCTATTAGATCGCAGTATGATCGCACAATATTGTTATAATATAATGGCGGCTCGAAATTATCCCGCATTAAACTTGCACGCTCCGACGGCATTATGATAATTTATTAACTCCGAAATTGCGAAAAGTTACTAAGGAAACCGCTTGCGTCCTCGATACTAATTGCATTAATTTACTTACACGTGAATACAATTACGCCGAGTGTTTTAATTGCATATAATTTGTAGCTGGACTCAGAAAAAATGTAAGTATTAACATCTAAGTTCTCATTTTAGTTTGTTTGCATTAAATGTAATCTAATTGCTAATGTATAGTCTGGTTGGAGGCTACGGCCGTGGCTGGTTGCCACCCTACCGGCTACCGGCAAATACGTGCCGCTAAGCCCAGCCAGTGTTCCAGTACAATGAAGTGTAGAAATAAAGGCATTTGTTACTTAGTGTGCCAATCCGCACTGAGTGAGCTTGGTGGACCATGAAATAAACCATGCTCATTCTGAGATTAGCCCTGCGCTGTACTCTGTAGTAGGCCTGCGATGGCTTGAGGTGTTCACTATATTATCACCTACATAATTTAATTAATTAATAATAAAATGTTACGCAATCAATCAATAATTATCACTCTATAAGTAACAACGCAATCGCATAGTGCAATGATAATAATTATATGCCACGTAACAAACTGCTTCTAATTTTTTCCATTTTACTTGATGCCGCGTGTATTTAGGTTTTTAAAGATAGGTATACGGCATAAAGAGTAAGTCTATACTAGTATTATAAACGCGAAAGGTTTGATGGATGGATGGATGTATGGATGGATGGATGGGTGTTTGTTACTCAATCACGCCAGAACGGCTGAACGGATCTGGATGAAATTTTGCACAGATATAGATTATAATCTGGAATAACACATAGGCTACTTTTCATCCCGTAAAATTAAGGAGTTCCAGCGGGAATCTAAAAACTTAAACCACGCGGACGAAGTCGCGGGCATCAGCTAGTAGTCTATAAAACTCTTGAGGTATAGGTACTTAGGTAACTGTTTCCACGCAAAAATCACTTTGAGACGTTGCATTGCTCCGTGTGAACGTGCCGGGGCAAATGACACTTGATCTGTGTAAAAAAGGTTCATCTGCCCCGTTAAGCGACTACGCCGAGGCTAGGGGGGGCCGATGGCACTGCTTCCCCAACTGCCCCGCTAGCGGGGCAGAGCCAGCGGGGCAGATGGGACCAAGTCGTTGCGACGTGGTTGAAGGATAAATCAACAAAGAAACAACATACTTTTGCTTTGGCTATTGATTTTAACTTTCCAAATTGGAGTAGAGAGTAGAGAGTAGAGACCGCTGCACCATCTTTCCTCTGTACCGATTAGAGCCACACCGTGTATTATGGCCGAGGCCGCAATAAATCGCAAAGGTTAAGTACTTTTATTTAATTCGCGTGTAATGTGATTGCATCTCTGCGTTTCATTCGGCAATAAATAAACACTTAATCAGAACGTGAGGCGGCATCCCCCCCCCCCCCGCCCACCTCAGCCTCCATAGGTACAGCTCGTATTCAAATCTTGATCATAAGCTAAGTACGGAGATAAATAAAAGAGTTGTTAAAGGGTTTCTCAAGAAAATAAGAACAGTTCATTTTTAACAGTGTATCAAAATGTTGAATTGACTTACAGCTGTTCCGAACGAAAGTCACGTTCCATCTAAATCTAACAAAAAATTTAACTTGTAGATTATGCCCGCGACTTCGTCCACGTGGATAAAGTTTTTGATTCCCGCGGGAACTCTTTAATTTTCTCGGGATAAAAAGTAGCCTATATATCCCTGGAATACCACTTAGCCCTGTACCAAATTTCATCAAAGTCATTTGAAAGCGTATCAGTTAGACAAGACACTCTTCCGCATTTATAATTATCATTATATTATCCATATCCATCCATACTTAATCTATCTTCTATATATATAAAATTCAAAGTCCTGACTGACTGACTGACTTATATATCAACGCACAGCCTAAACCGCTGGGGTTAGAAACTTGAAATTTTGACAGTAGGTTACTTTTGTGACGTAGGCGCTCACTAAGAAAGGATTTTTCAAAATTCTACCCCTAAGGGGGTGAAATAGGGGGTGAAAGTTTGTATGAAAGTCCGTCATTTCTCAAGTTATATCCATGAAACTTGGTATATGAGCTACCGGTTAAAAATTAAGAAACACGTGTTCCACAGTTTTTGAAAATTCTACCCCCAAAGGGCTGAAATAGGGGAGTAAAGTTTGTAAAAAAGTCCTCAATTTTACAAGATATTTTTCAAGTTATAACTACGAAATTCGATATTTTGGCTTTCGGTAAAAAATAAAGAAGCACGTGTGTCAAAATATTTAAAAATTTCACCCCCATAGGGGTTAAATAGGGGTTGAAAATTTGAATGAAAGTCCGTCGTTTTTCAAGCTATAGCCCTGAAACTTGGTATTTGGGCTTCCGATTTAAAATTATGAAATACGTATTACACAGTTTTGAAATTTCTATCCGCAAGGACGTTAAATAGAGAGTTTGTCCTTCAATCACGCCGCAACAGAGCAACGGATCGATGTAAGTTTTTGCATGGGTAGGTATAGTTGAGGATCTGGAGAGTGACATAGGCATCCTTTTATCCCGGAAATGAAGGAGTGCCTGTGGGAATTAAAAAACTTATGCCACGCGAACGAAGTCGCGGGCGTCCTCTAGTAGGTACTTTAATATACTTAATCCATGCTAATATTATAAATGCGAAAGTGTGTCTGCCTGTCTGTCTGCTACCTCTGTCCAACCGATTCTGATGAAATTTGGTATAGAGATACTTTTTATCCCGGAAAATTATGGAATTCGCCCAGGAATCAAAAAACTTAAACCACGCGGACGAAGTCGCGGGCATCATTTAGATATTAATATGGAAGTATGGATGATTGCATTATAAGTATAAAATAAATCAGCATTGAATTACACGATGTAATTGTATCCACTGTCGCGGTCGGAGCGCGCGCGCAGCCCGCGGCGAGGCCTCTGGAGCGCCCCTCCCCAGTCCCCAGCCCCCCCACTCCTGTACTGCACAGCTGTCTGCATACGATCGCTACCAGCAGCATCCTCATAATTAACATTACGCGTGGAATTATATTTATACTAGACTAGCTGATGCCCGCGACTTCGTCCGCGTGGATTGAGGTTTTTCGGTTCCCGCGGAAACTCTTTAATTTTCCGGGATAAAAAGTAGCCTATGTGCTATTCCAGACTATAATCTATCTCTGTGCCAAATTTCATCCAGATCCGTTCATCCGTTGGAGCGTGATTGAGTAACAAACATACATCCATACATCCATCCATCCAAACTTTCGCATTTATAATATTTATTTGATGATGCCCGCGACTTCGTCCACGTGAATTGTCTTTTTGATTCCCAAGGGAACTCCTTAATTTTCCGGGATAAAAAGTAGCCTATGTCCTTCCCCGGGATACAACCTATCCCTGTACAAAATTTCAACAAAATCAGTTGAACAGATGGGCCGTGAAAGCGTAGCAGGCAGACAGACAGACAGACACACTTTCGCATTTATAATCCATTAATTATTAGTTTATTATTAGTATGGATAGAAAAAAACAGAGATACCGGCAATCCTTTGCCGGCTGTTGAGAAGTCTGTATATCCGCCCCTTGGATAGCTCCAGCCTCCAAGTAGCTTTAAATCTTGTATGACGTCATCAACGTAGCCTGTATGCCGCTACCGGAATCTAAAGAGAGGACGCGGACGAAGGACCATACTAATATTTCATACTAATATTATAAATACGAAAGGGTGTTTATTTGTTGGTTTGTCACCTTCAAACATCACGCCACAACAGAGCAACAGATCGACGTTATTTTTGGCAAGGGTATGGGTTTTATCCCGGAAAATTTATGAGTTCCCGTGGGAATTAAAAAAAATATTCATCTAGTCATCAGCTAGTCGTTAATAATGTTTTCTATAATCTTTAGAAAAGGCTGAGTGACGCATCTGGGTCTACTCTTCAGGGCAAAATCAAATTTTTTTAAACTAGTTAAAGAATTATTCAAGCAGGCAAAGTCGCGGGGAAAATTTTATATAGACTAGACGATTCTAATTACAGACCGAGTGTTTTAATTTGAGGAAAAATTGAACAACAATCATTGCGCAGTAAGTAAATGATTTAACTAGCAGATGTGCAGTCGAGCTGGTGTCTTCGGCCCGTCGGAAGAGTTCTCACGACGGCAATTGATCACCGCCAATTACGCAATTGGTCGGTTTACCACTTTGCAGCAACACACAAACCGACAGACATCGGCTGGGAACCGATTATTATCCTTTCTTGTTTTGTGTCCACCACTTTACACATTCGAATAACTTCTATTTACGTTATGTTATTTTTATTTGTAGATACATTTTTCCTCCCGAGTTTTTCTACGTAAGATTCGAATCATGGCTGTAGAGTGTGTTACTTTGTTACTGATAACTTTTTGTAAACCTGACGTTTAGCAGATGGTCCAAGAGCTGGCAACGAATTTCGGGAAGGTCCTTTTGGCAAGCTGAAATTGTGAAAAAATATAATTTCGTCAATTGTCAGTCCTGCCAGTTTGGTAGAGCGTTTGCGGTTATTTCGTATCTCGTACTCATTTGAAAACTTTATTCACGTCTGGGAATTATTTAAAACCGCAACATTTGTCTAGCGATTTGCAGGTATTATTGAAATTACTCAATAAATACGGGATTAAAATTTCAGACTGCCAAAAGTATATTTCTTGATAATTTTAATAAAATATTTTTTGAAAAGGTCTGGTAATACTTTATAACCGACAAAAACGTCTGGGTTTTTTCTTTCGAATTCCATAAGTACTAAATTAAAAGATAAAAAAAACAAGTTGGCAAAAAAATATTTTTTAAATTATTTTTGTTATGCAAATGTTGTTTGCAAATGCTGCGCAGTAGCGAAATAACCGCAAACGCTCTACCAGACTGGCAGGACTGGATTCACCAATTGACGAAGTTATATTTTCCACAATTTAAGCTTGCCTACCTTGCTTACCTTCCCGAAATTCGTTGCCAGCTCTCCGTCTAAGACGAATAGGTATGACGGGACGTCATTTTGCCGATAGTTCTCCTATATGTTTTAAATACTAAGATTAACATCAGGGCTTTGATTGGACCTATATCTAGCTCATGGTTTGTATTATATATTTTCAAGCCAGGATATTCCTGCCACGAAATGCCTATAAACAGATTAAAATGCTGCACGTACCTATATTGTTAGTAATATGTAATTGTAAGGTACTTATGTGTATCGTTCGCAAGTAACGTAATATTGGCATAAAGTATAAACGAACAATTGGAGACCCAGAAACCCCAAAAATTTTACCTGCTACTAAATATTCTGCACAAAAAAAGGCACTTTTTCTTCAAAATTTCGTAATCATGGGTTATCTGCTCAAACGTTACGAGCTCGTCGTTTTTCTAAATATGGGCCTATGATTAATAGACGAGAGACAAAAGCGCACAAATCATGCGATTATAAAGTCGGCTCGGCGCGGCGTACGCAAATGATTTAATTGTCTTTCGGCCGCGCGGCTCTATGGTTAGGGGCCATAAATCTAGAGGAATCATCCGCGAATTATTCAAAGGCGCCGCGCGGCTCCTCTCCGCTATTCATCTTCTAAACAAATGTTAGGACACGGAGTACAATCGCCTTTTGTTGGGCAATCGCGAAGTGCGAGCGGAACTAGTTACCGACGTGGCCATTGTCGCGTTGATTCATGGCGACGGTTTGTCCTTCCTGCTCTCTGTCCGCGTATCGGTGGCATCGGCAGCATCGGCGTGAAATATTCCACCTCCGCCACAATGCTCGCTGTCTGCACGTCATTAATGCGTGTAAGTGCGCGCTGCGTTCGCGCACTGCGATCTAGATCCCGGCGATTGCGACGCTCGGATCTCTGTGAAACAATAACGACCTGCGGCCGCGTAATTCACGCCAGCGTTCATCATGCAAAGTGGCCGAGACCTTCGCCGTACTGTGAACCTTCCGCGTAGGAGTCAAGGTCGAGTTTCGGACGGGCGTTTCACTCGGTGCAGTATACCTACGCTATCGCAATTTGAATGCGGTGCGATGCGGCGCGCGGGCGACAGATACGCATCGTCTTGTTAGCGATATCTGATGGGGGCAATGGCTGTAATTGGCACGAGCGTGCGCCGCAGCCCTGGCCCGCGAATACACGCTTTTATCAATTTTAAATATTCCACACGGGATATAATTTTAATACAGTAGCGGCTCAAATTAGCTTATCGCGGTACACCACCTCTTCGATTGGGAATTTACAAGTTCCATTCGTTGTCGTTAAACGTGGAGACACTTCTGATCGAATCTGCGTGAATAATGAGTTCAAATAGTGCAGATTTATTCTGCGAGTTGCACCACTATTATAACAATATAATAAGCTTTATTATTGTAGGTACGCTACCTCAAAGTAGCTACTCTTTTCAACACTAAGCTAGATACTTATTAGGTAGGTGTCGCTACATTCTCGGTCGATGTGATAGCTTTATAGGTTCCGATTATCTCTGAGAACAATTATAACTAATTCGACCTATGAAAAACTAGAAGTTTAATTCGCTTTAATCCGCCACAGAAGGTAAATCTATGTGGTACAGTGCGTAGGTATCTTGAACTTGCCAACCCACGATACACCACATAAATTTTCCAAAATATCCTCAACGTACGTTTCACTCCGATACCGGAGCATCTTCAGGAGATGTTGACTACAATGCACGATTGTGAAGACCAATTCAGTGAAAAATAATTCGACCTAAACTCGCACCTGACCTGAACCAAATAGAAAGTTGTAAATACGTACAAAAAATCGCCCTACAGTAGATATAGGTACATACAAGGTTAGGTCACGTTATCTTGCTCATCGATCGCTGTAAAGTGTGTATTTCCGGCAGTGACACGCTAGTGCAGTGTCAGGCCGCCCTACCAGCTACCAGCGCGATGGTATCGTGCGTGGCGGCGTAAGGTGCGAGGCGCTAATGGGCGACTGTACGCGTCATTTGCATACAATGTGTCGCGCACAATGCGACAATGTTGGCCGCGCCCGACTGTACTGTCAGCTTGCTTTACAGGCGGTGTAATTGTTGCACGCGCCGCCTCATTGTGCTTCTATTCAGAAATCAAATTGTTTCTAACGACGGAGAGTTGTCCTAGCACTATTATTATTGCGGATTATATTGCAATTATTGCAGATTTGGGTTTTTAATTTCCTTTTTTTTATGTACTACAAGTTAGCCCTTGACTGCGATTTCACCTAATAGTATCTAAGTGACGATGGAGTCTAAGATGGTAGCGGGCTAACCTGTTAGTAAACCTTTAATCGGTTTCTTTCTACACGGAATCGACACCCAAGAAAAAAAAAACGGAATCGTACCGGCGCTAAATAGCTTGGTGGCACGTCTTTGCCGGTAGGATGGTAACGTTAGCCACGGCTGGAGCCTCCCACCAGACTATAGACGAGGGAAAATTCGGAAATTATAAATTCCCAAATTACTTAGTCGAAATGTTTGCAATATGAAATATTCCTGGGTAAGTAAATAGATTTTCTAGTTGCCTGATAACAACTTCACTAGAATCACTAGTAAATTTCCATCAATGTAAATAACGTGATTCACACGAATGTTCTGTATGACCGGCTAGCGGATGTCGCCGCAGGAGCGAGGAGTGTTGGGGAACGCGAAGGCAGCGGGGTCGGCCGCATCGACGCAATGAAGGGAATTAAAAAAGGCGCCGCCAATTGCCGGCGCCTGCGAATATCAATGAGCCCGCGCCGACGTCTTCACAACTCGAAGGGATGTTCCCACTAGAAGCATTCGCGGGACGACGCGACGTGACGAGCGAGCTTTTTTGACGAACTCCCTGACGTTTTTGGGGACTCCCTGGCGCAATCGTGAACGCATTTTGTTTTATAAGCGGGAGGACCGGATTTCGGTGCCCGGCAGGGTCAATTTAGAATATAATACATAGTACACACAAAATGTACAAAATAAAAGCTAAGTAAATGTAATTACTAACATACCTACCTATTACAATATGTATTAGAAAAAGTTAGTTTGTACAGCAGTGCAACGCTACAACAGGTGGGTCACTCAGCTTGTGTTGGGGCTCCTGGCCTCTCAGACTTAAAACTGGCGATGCCGCTAGGACTGATCGCGTCTGGGGTGCCAGGTGTCCCAACACTGATTTATCTAAAGACGGTCACTGAGACCGTCTTTAGATGCGAACGTCAATAGCAGAGCCTTGACATTTTTTATATTTTTGACAGAATATGATAATATTTTATGTTAGTGTTTGTTATTTTATAAAATGGGAATTTATAATTTCTGAATTTTCTCTGGTCTGGTGGGAGGCATTGTTCTGTGGAGGCATCGGCCGTGGCTATCGAATAGTCGTCGATCGTGTAGAAACCAAATAAAGGTATGGGTTTAATTTGTCTGCAATTCAATTGAATTGCAATTTGGGATCAATTCATCACATTTTGCAGTCAAAAACCTATATTTAAATCTTCAATTTATTTCCAAAAAAAGTTTATATTTAACCATTAATAAAGTTTGAAAAAGTCCCGGGTTAACGCGTCCCGCACTATCGGCGCACATCACTAGGTCCCGCGCGGAGTTATTTATCCCCCTAATAGTAATTAATCGCTGGCCCACATTAATAAACACTAAACGCGCCGACACCTCCGTCCTCCGCCGCTTCACTAGCACACTCCTGACTCCGCTCGCATGCTCAACTGCCTATCGTCATCATTTCAAGATGTGCAGCCGACCCTGGAAAAACTGTTATCCTGTTAGACCACCTACTTCAGCTCGTACCTACGTTCTTACTGTTTCAGCCTCGAGTAAAAGTGTGTTCCTCAGTTCAGACTTTTAGCCTGAGGGCATACCTCACCGCCGCGCCGCCGCTTCAGGGAAAGCAATACCAAGAATCCCTACTGTTCTATGAAAATATATAGATAGATAGGTATTATCATTTACATATTTACCTACCTATTTATAATATTTTAAGAAGTCAATTTTGTTATTTAATATTATGTTATATTATGTTTATATTTTATGGGTCTAGTTGCCTGCTTTATACAAATAAATAAAAAATTTGAACCCGTGCCCGGGTCACTACTGAGCACGAGTCTCCGAATGAGAATTGTCTCAGTCCACCACGTTGACCAAGAGCAGATTGGCGAACTTCACACCCCTTTGAGAATATTGTGATGTTCTTGTGTAAATATTGGTTTCATACTACAATAGCTATACCTAGTACTAGTTATTATTCTGTGGCTATACCTATTATAGCTCCACACTAGTTTAGCCATCGATATAGGTTAGCTAATTATTCTTATTAAGTAAGTAGGTAAGTACCTACTAGCCCGAAGTTGTAATATTGGCGGTGTTGCAGCCCCGTGTCTTGGAGAGCACGCAGGTAAAGCCGTCGGTCTTGCGCCTGACCTCTCGTCGGTCAGATTTTCTGGCCCATCTAACTATGAGAGTAATGGAACAGAGAGTGCACCTGTGTTTGCGCACACACTAATTATGCACAATATCTCCCGCGCAGATGGATAACCTCTGTGTGGATTGGTCGCTATGACCTAAATTCGGTTAGAAACATGACTAATTACTCACAAACAAAGTACTAGTTAACAATATAGTTAATAGGTAAGTAGTTCGTTAATCTAGATGATCGTGTATGTGTCAGTGGTCGGCGCGAGGAGCGATCTCGTGGATCTGACACAGTTTCACCATCAAAGGCGCAGCGACGCGACGCCACCGCCGCGCTCGCCCTTGACCGCGTGACCTTCACCTCTACCGACTGAGGCGGTGAGGCTTGGGCACACGACGCGCGGCGAGTGCGCGACCCGCGCGACTCACTGTTTTGTATACAAGTAAGCCCTTGACTGCGATCTCACCTGGTGGTGAATGATAATGCAGTCAAGTTTGGTTAATGCAGAAAATATCTCATACTTACGCCTAATTGGTTTCTACACGGCGTCGTACCGGAACGCTAAATCGCTTGACGGCATGTTTTTCGTCAATCTCATAAATTAAAAAGAAAAGTCGCGACTAACTCAGTGAGTCACGGACCGCCACATCACAGCATTTAAAATCCTTGGACCCAGGAAGCTGGCGCAGATGTTTGCTTTATACTGTAGACAAGGAATACCTACTTAAGCCTAGATTTGTCCAAATTCCCACAGGCCGGTTTTCACTAAAACAGTAAAAATAAGCCAAATATAACTGTTGGAATGCGTTTACTACACAACATATTCAGCTAAATTGCAGTCAGTTTATGTGCGGTGACTGCGCCGGTTCCCACGCTGCCTTCCCGCCGGCTAATGCTGTCAACATCTAGTTACCCCACTACCCCCCTGCCCCCAGTCACCCCCTCTGCCCAAACTATAGTCGAATCTGTCACGACCTGCGCCCGCGCATTCCGAACTGCTACCAAATGTACTAATTTGACATAATCGGCGTCTATAGTTATTTGTCGGTTAGTTGTCAACTAATTCGTCAGTTATTGTTTATCTCTTGTTACATTTAGGTAAGTATTTGAAACTATAAAATTATTTGCCAGGTATCCCAGTAGTCTCTATGCTGGGGCATAAAATCACGCAGCCATTTATTAAGCGAGCCAATGCCCCGGTCATTGACCGCAGCGCATCGTGCTTATAATAATATTTGAAGCTAGGCGAAGCTCCTGCAGGGAAAATAATAAAAATTGCAGTAGCGATGGAATTTGCGCCCACACTCCTTGGCTATCGCAACTGGAGAGCCTTCGGGATTGAGGTGGACATGTGAAAATAATATAGGTATACAATAGGTTAGTATGAATCATTAATAACAAAATTTAGGCAATAGCCAGAATGAAAAACTTTGTGCTGCTTATTTTTGTATGAGCTTTTTGTGATAAAATGATGATAACTCGGCAAAAATTATACTTGAATTTAATAAAAGTGCATCAGAGTTTTTGATATTTTACAACGGATTGACACCCTGCAATAATTTAATCTTAGGAATCTCCAACTTATATTCTCTGACATTTCAAGTCAGATATAAATTACAACAGATTTTTAAGTACCTACCTAGCTAAGTATTAACAACGTCTTCTAACCACAGTTCTCATTTATCAATCAGGCATGGATCTGTAAACCTATTTTGCACAAAAAAGGTAGGTAATTATCCCGTGGAGATGCTAGTTGTTGAGCCTTTTATAGACTGTTATACTTGTAGCACGGGTAAGTTTGGTGCACCATCGATAACGCGTCCACTGTGCAGCAAGAGAGGCAAAGCGGTCCGTCCCCCGCACCGCACCTCAACATCGTTGTTATGCCACGGTAGAGCAGACAGATATGCCAACATGTCGGCTCCCGACACAGCGTCGATTTAGCTTATTTAAATAAATCGGGCTGAGTTGGGCTGACTTATAAACAACCGATGGAATTACAGAACAGTGGGCTGTATAATCTCAATGAAGACTAAATAACTACGCAGTAGATATCTCAAATCTAAATAAATTAAATCTAAAGTATTAGTAGATATATCAAATCTGTTGCACAAGTATTGTACTTATGCACAAGCACAGTTGTCCTCTCACTTTTACTTATAGTCCGATTGGAACGGCAAGAGATTATCAGACGCAGGGCCAATGTATATTGTGTGCTTGACGAGACGTCGTCATCCTCATCAACCGACAGACACAGATTTATTGTAAGGACTTCTACTCTTTCGCGGCCTACAGCTCCCTATGACTTATTTGCTTGAATCGTACATCCTCTTACTTAGAAGAAATCTCTTCAAAACAAGAAAAGGTAAATGTCACACACAGCATATAATTATTTGGATACCACATTGTCATTTATTTATATCCTCTTGATCTTGGGATTGTAATCCTGTACAAATCCACGTATTTTATATTCCAACCACTAGTCTTTCGTGGCTCCCGACTTCCAACCGAAGTTGGCACGTCTGCAGATTCACGTCGCTAGCTCCGCTTATCGCAGATGAGTTACGATTAGTAAATTGGCGAGCGGGAAGCGATTGGCTTTCTAATAAATTTAGCCGTTCCGTGCGCGCCGGAATTATACCGCCGCATCTTGACTCCGTGACTCTGTAGGCATTAGCCTCTGCTATAGCCCCCACTACAGCCCTGCCGAGACAACCTTCGATACCCATTCTTTGATCGAATACCGGAGGGAAGCGATAAGTGTTCGATAATTTTCTCAATCTATCTTTTTAATACGTATAAACCTACTTAATAGTACCTACTCAATCTATACTAAGTAATATACAGCCTCGTCTTCGTCATCGTCAACCGAATTACGTCCACTGTTGGATACTGACTTTTAGAGGAAGATACGTCCAGTGGCTCCCTGCGACTAGTTTGATAACGCCTTTCTACCTGCGGTGAGGGTCTGCCGTAGCTGCCCTTTCTGGGATAATTTTTAACCCAGAAAATTAAAGATTTCTCGCGGTTTTCAAATACCTAAATGACGTGGATAAAGTTGCGGACTTCAGTCATAACGAATAAGAGAACTACAAAAACTTGAAAAGAACTTGACAGATATAGCTTTAAAAATAATAAACTTGAACTATTTAAAAAGCTTTAATAGCTCGCATTTAAAGAAAAGTTTGATTTCCCGATTTAGCGACTTGTAACTTAAGCTTTCTTACTTTTTCACATAATTATCCTCTGAAATTACGATTTCACAATCTTTATTAGGCTGGTAGGTACCTACGGTACACTGGCAAGAACATAGTAAAGCTCCCTTTTAAGCTAAGTTCCAATGAAAAAGCAAAGCAATCGGTTCACACAACGATTACGCCTATAAATGGCGCATACGAGTAAATCTCATGACAAATATCATTTTTTCTCAAACAATTTTAATCAATCTGTAATGAATTCCACGCGACTGATAAGGTGAAGGCATCCATTTAAATAGAGTTATATATGATAATAATAAATCGTTATCGTCAATGATATTGTACGTAGGCGTGTAAGAAGAGGTGGATATAAAACCTACTAAGATTACACCTTCACATATTGTAACTATACTATATACTATAGAACACTCGGTGGTCAGATAATAGCTATAAACATTTTTGCTCATTTTTTTTACACTCTTAATACAGGTCTCAATAGCTATTTATGCTACAAGTGCAGCATGATGAAAACTACTCGAGGTATAAAATAGCGTCGAAAGTTTAATTCTCTATTCGCACGTTTGCATAATAAATAAAAATGTTTTATAATAAATGCCTCCATATTTGTGAGTAATACCGTCTCATTTTCCATTGAAACAAGTACAAAAACGCGCAAAATCCCAGTTTAGAAAATTTGTCAGCGACCGCTCACGAAGAAGAATTTAATTTTACTTTATCGTGAAGTAGTCGATTCCGCCTCTTTAATTTTCCGATTTAAAAAGTAGCCTACGTGTTATTTCAGACTGTAATAATTAATCTATCTCTGTGCAAAATTTCATCGAGATTCGTTCAGCTGTTCTGGCGTGATTGATTAACAAACATCCATTGATCCATCCATCCAAACTTTCGCATTTATAATGTTAGTAAAGCAGTAGTATAGATTTAATTTAATCAGTGAACCATATGTTGTTGTGAAACGTTGTGATAATTATACCTAAAACCATCTCAGTATGTATACTTCTAAACTTACTTAAATACATATCAAAAATCTGCGGAACCGGTAGGATTTGAACCTGCGCCTCCCTAGGAATCGCGCCCTGAGCGCCTTCGACCACTCGGCCACGATTCACTTACCTGCCAGTGCTGGAGATAATATGTATCTTAATCCAGTCTTTTTACGCGACTGTTTATGCCATCCAGTAGCGATATACCTACCTATTACAGTATCGAAACTACTTTCAAAGGCCCATATTGATTGAGGCCATTGATCACACGTACCTAGTTTATGTTTAATTGGTGTAAACTAAATGTAATTGTAATAATTGTAGTGTCGGTCAATAAACTTTTATTTATTTATTTATTTATATTCGATGGAACTCTTTGTATGTATACTTTTAATATCATTACAGTATCAAGTATCAATATCGCGCGGTGGAATCGCCCGCAAGTCCCCGGTGTTTTGGACTATATCTACCCGCCGCAGCACAGATGTTATCTCGCCGGTGTACATGATGCTGCGGCCGCTGTACCGACGCACGCCTGATTGATGCTGGCCGGCCGTGCACTTACCTGTACTCCGGTAAACTAGTAAACTACGGGCAGTTAACTATTTCATTATCTTCCGACGATGTTGAGATGAAGCGCGCAGATAGGCGTGCCGCTGATTAAGCTGTACGGATTGGAATATTTTCATCATTTCACGTTGTAGGTTTAGATAGTTTATAGATATTTAGATAGTACTGATAGTAGCTGATGCCCGCGACGCATTGAGACGCTTTGACGCTTTGTCCATTGAGTTTTTTTGGTTCCCGCGGGAATTTTGCAATTTTTCGGGATTTTAGGATTTTATTCCATGTGAGACATACAAGTGTCTCTTATATTCCGATCTCTGATACCGGTACGGAAAGCAGATCTACTGAGAAGAACCGGCAAGAAACTAAAATGTTGCTCTTTATCTATATATACAAAAATTCAAAGTCCTGACTGACTGACTGACTGACTTATATATCAACGCACTGCCTAAGCCGCTGGTCCTAGAGACATGAAATTTGGAGGGTGTGTTCTTTGTGAAGAGTAGGTATCCACTAAGAAAGGATTTTTCGAAATTCCACCCCCAAAGGGGTAAAATAGGGGTTGTAAGTTTGTATGAAAGTCCGTCATTTTTCAAGTTATATCCATGAAACTTGTTCGTCCGCGCGGATTGATTTTTTTTGGTTTTTGGGAGTGGTTGGTGGAATTTTGCAATTTTCCGGAATTTTAGGACAATCCATTGCGGACAAAGATTGTAAATAAATTCTTCTTTCTACGTAAACATTATTTTGTGATCAATCCACGTCCAATGATTTTATTTGCCAGCTATGATTGCATTAAGATGAGTGTGCGGTGACGACTGACGACAGAAGCGTGGCGAGCACAGAACATATAATAAGAGGTTAGAAAGGCCCTAGTGGAAATTTTGTACGGAAACCGCTGTCGCCGTTTTGATCCCACCATTCTTCACTACTACTAATCTAAACGAATACACACGAGAGTTCCCATGTGTGCGTGAGGCAGAAATAAGCGCTGCGATTGGCGAAGCTACGCACACTAGTGAAACTTTAAACTTGCGCGTGTTGTCGTGTAAAACAGCAACATACGCTAGGGATTGACTAAAATATTTTTTATCGATGTTTATTTTTCGTACGGTCGACAGCATGTCAATATTCATATTGTTAACTTAAGTTGGACTCTATGTCTGTAGATTTTACTACTTTATTTTAAACTAGCTGATGCCCGCGACTTCGTCCGCGTGGACTAAGTTTTTTCGATTGCCGCGGGAACTCATTAATTTTCCGCGATAAAAAGTATGTATGTATGTATGTATATTCTTTATAGCTGATGCCCGCGACTTCGTCCGCGTGGAATAAGTTTTTCAGTTAATTTTCAAGGTTAAAAAGTATCCTATATGACTATCCCACGGTATAATCCCCCTATAATGGTGAAACACGTACTTCTTCATATTTTAACGAAAGCCCAAATGCTGTTTCATGGCTATAACTTGAGAAATTAAGGATTTTCATACAAACTCTCAAATTCCTATTTCACCCCTTCGGGAGTGGAGTTTTGAAATACTGTGAAACACATATGTTTTCATTTTCAACCCGCAGCTCATATACCAAGTTTCATGGCTATAACTTGAGAAATTAAGGACTTTCATACAAACTTTCAACCCCTATTTCACCCCTTCGGGGGTAGAATTTCGGGATGAAAAGTATCCTATGTCCTACCTCGTAGTATGGGCTCAAATCGTGCCAAGTTTGAATTCATTCAGTAGTTTCGGCGTGATGCGCGGCCAAGATACAGACAGACAGACAGACAGACAGACAGACAGACAGACAGACAGACAGACAGACAGATAAAAATTACAGATTTGGCTTCAGTATCGAATAATGAGTGACCTCCAAAAAAAATTTTCAAAATATCTTCAATGTACCTACAGAATTGGACCTGTTACAGTTTTATTATAAGTATAGATTAAAAAATGTATGGAGACATAATGATATTTCTTTTGCTTATAACTACTGTTTATTTATAAGAAATAAATAAAATAAAAAAACAACTATGGTTTACAAATGGTTTTTATTTGAATACATCAACAATATTTAAAACACACTATACAACAAAACCAACAAACACAAAATACTAAAACAATATTTCAAACATTTATGATTAAAATCTAAATCTGTAACTATCATTAAAAGTTCATAATAATAAACTCAGAAACAAATAAACTATTTATCGATACGGTGGAAAAATGCTACTCAGCCCTATCGACAAGTTACTCTTATTGGGTAATACCAGGTAACAAGTGGAGTTGATCGTTCATACGCACTACGCTTTACATTGCCGCTCGCGTACATGACTCTGTTGGAGCGCGTTGTTCGCACCAGCGATGTACATACAAATTTGCGATCCAGTCACACTAGTGAAGGAAAACATAATGTCTTTAGTATTTTCAATTAAATCATTTAAAATCAAGGTTTAATGTACTTACCGATGAAAAGATATCTTGCCATTAGTCACATTGACATTTTGGCTTCTAGCTCTGCAGGTTATTACCGCGCAAGAAGGCATTATGAACACTTTTTTGCGCGTAAAACTTCCCAAGACAGTCCGCGGCCGACTGAGGTGTGTTCTTGGTACGTTTGAACCATAGATGATCGTTCGCTCAACATAGTGGCGCGCGTGACCCGCCCACATCGCCTTTCTAACCTCTTATTATATGTTCTGTGGTGGCGAGCGTGTAATGTATGATGAGTGGAGGAGCGTGGTTTGTTTTTTTCCCACTACAAGTAAGCCCTTGACTGCGATCTCACCTGATGGTAAGTGACGATGAAGTCTAAGATAGTAGCGGACTAACCTGTTAGGGGTGCAGTTATATAAAAATCCATATCCTAATCGGCTTCTACACGGCCTCGTAGTAGAACGCTTAATCACTTGGCGGTACGTCTTTGCTTACCGTTGATCCCACCAGAAAATTCAGAAATTTTAAATTTCCGAATTGACCCTGCCGGAAATCGAACCCGGGGCTTCCCACTGTAACACCACTGCGCCAGGGAGGTCGCCAAAGGTCGTAAGTGGTGTAGTGTGGTGTGGTGTGGTGTGGTGTAGTGTAGTGTAGTAGGTAGGTACGAGCGCGGTGGTCGCCTGATTGAAATGTCACGGGAGCTGCGCGAGCGCAGCGCGCGTCGCGTGTGAAATCGCTAATGATCGCTATGTCCTGCAGGGTTGCCGCGCGACGCCGCAGTAGGTACCTGGCGACAAAACGATAAAACATAACATAAATACGGATATGCTAGCTAACTACTACGGCTTCATTATGTTCGATCGTTTACCATAACGTATAAAAATAAAACTATAAGATGATGTCCGTCATCAATATTATAAATGCGAAAGCGTGACTGTCTGTCTCTCTGTCTATCTATCTGTCTATCTACGCTTCAAGGGCCAATCTTTTCAATCGATTTTGATGAAATTTTATATAGAGGTAGATTACTTTTTATGCCGGAAAATTAGGAGTTCCCGAAGGAATCAAAAAACAATCCCTGCGAAGAAGTCGCAGGGACTACACTACTATATTACAGGTAATATAGTTCAAGGTTTAAGGGACTAACTATATTACAGGTAATATAGTTTAAGGTTAGTCCTCCTCATTGCGTCGTATTCCCCATTACCGAGGATCATGACCCCCTCTTTTTGCGACATGTTCTTTTTTTGCGGTGCGGGCTGCCCAACCAATTGGTCTGCGTCTCCGAGGTCTCTTTCCGTCCACTTTACCAGTGATGACAATCTTTTCAAGATTGTGTACCCTTCTAGAAATGTGGCCCAAATAATCAAGGATCCTCTGGAGACAGGTGGTGGTTGGACCAGTACTCAGTAGACTTCAAAGTGTTCCATGGCATGTGGCAGCCCTGCTCGTTGGCCCGCGCCGCCCGCACTTCATTATAAAGCCATTAGCGACAATTGTTTACGGCGATTTGAATAATTGACACGACGACCACCGGTAGCCGGCGCGGCGTGGCCCGGCCCGCTACACACGTGGTCGGCTCCGTACATTTCACTTCGGCATTTTTTGTCAGACAAAGTTATTAAACCGACTCGATATTGAAACTTCTACAACATTTTAGGTAGGTACTTTTCTACTTACGTAGGTATGTATCGTACGTAGGTAGAGCTTGCATTCAGCCGCGATCAACTAAGTTGCATGGATTTATTTTAAGTTATTAATATACCGATTCACTGTTTTGTATTTAAGGCTGAAATCTTTTTGACCTTTTTGTATACAGATCAATATTGGCTTAAATTATACCTAAATCTGAGTGCCTAGTGTGTGATTTTCTTCCCATTCGATCGCGTCAACGTTAACTAAGATTTGTATAGAATGTTCAAGTGCTTGATGACAGATGAAAAGATTATGAAAGCTGGAGCTCGATCAATTCCTATTTGTTATTACAGCTATTGTACCTACAATGATCGCAACTGATTAATTGAACTTTATTTTATGTTATTATGTAATTATTAATCGATTCCACTACGAGTATGTGAAGGCTCGACTGGGCCGATCCGAATATGTGTACATCAACCTTAAGTGAAAATTGCACCAGCTGTGGCCGCGAGCGCGCAATATATCTATTATCTCGACTCCTGCGCAGCCCACAGTCCGCAGGTAATGACTCGTTATGCGTTTTATTTAAATCAATTTTGTGTTGATTGTACCCGTGCTAGGACTCTATGGGAAAGTTCCTTTGCAATGTCGGCGACAGAAAATTAATTCAGCTTTTTTTATTTTTTATCCCACACAAAGGAAGATCTTTGCACCTTTCTGACGCAGCAATTTATGTGATGTGACTTGTGAATACAGGTTTAGGATTTATAATTTGGCTTATTTCTAGGTTCGAGGGAAGTTTTGGTCGTGGCTAGTTACCGCACAATACTCTATCGCTAATGAAAGTACGTTAATTTCCGCCAATTTTACCACATAAACCCTAGTTGTAGTCATTATGATCCATGGACTATGGATCTTGCATAAGGAAGTCTTGAATTTGATATCAAACTTTCAATTCGCATCCTTCTCCTCCAAGCCTTGGTCTTGGTTTGTTCTTTAATCAGATGCAAGTTAGCCTTTAGGAGGTATGTAAGGTAGGTACTTAAGTGATGATGCAATCTAAGATTGAATAGCCAAAGAATCTCAAAGGGGCATGACAGATTGTATTAATCCCACTCGGTTTCTACGTGGCATGGTACAGGAAAAACGAATCGCTTGGCGGTTCATCTTGCCGATAGTATAGCAACAAGCCTTAGCTGTAGCGAGCTTATCACCAGGCTATGAGCCGAAATAGAGATTAAAAGTCCTAAATTGCCACTGCTGGGATCTGAAGCATGAGAACTCCTGCTCATAAGATATCCTCTAGGCAAGCGTGCTTCACTCGCCTCTTAGGCTGCGTCACCACTTGCAAGCAGGGTTATGATAGTAGTTATTGTTATCAATTAAAGCAAATCTGCCCCTCGATTGTGTAAGAAAATCGTGATCGTAATCGTTTATCAAACGTATAATACGACCTGTTTAAAAAGTTCATAGCCGCCTGCACGTCAAAAAGCATGTAATGAACTCCTTAAACAGTTCGAGTAGTACGTTTTAAGCTGTCAAATGATTACGAATTGCGATTGGACCTCTGATTGCAGCCGAGCGTTAGCCTATAAATTAAAAAACATATGTTCAGTAAGAGGCGCATCCCAGCTTCAGGTAGTGGTTGATGGGAGATGCGACCGTCTCGCTGGCACACGACGCGTGACGAATGTGTCGCCAAACTGATGACACGCACCGCGACTGCGGTGACAATAGCTCTGACATATGCGGGAATTAACAGTATACCTACATTTTGGCCTTTGCCTAAGGTATTATAGAATATACTTCTCCTAATTCTAAGATTGCCTAGCAAAGATCTCTACTAAGCGATAAGGCCCCTTTTCTACTTCCTTCTTGGTATTTTCTGTGTATTTTTGTTCTTTATATTTTTGTGTTGTGGTGTACAAGTAAAGAGTATAATAATATAGCTTCCTACAATGTCTCGTTTTCTTAGTCAAGTTGCACGCGGAAGGTTCTAGGAGCCGACCGTATCACAATCCCAAGAAAGTTCCTATCATTTTTTGAAGGAACTGAAACAAACCTAACATATCAGACAAACGTTGTCCTGAGAAAAGTAGTCACAATGTTCGAAACTTGGAATGCGTACAAGTGCGCGGCGGGCGCATTATACTCACTTCACACTTTATTGCCAGGTTTATTTAATTTTACACCTCACACACACACACACACACACACCCACATGCGCAGGCTGCGCGTGAGACCTCGCAAAAACACTCCACGCAAATAATGACACAATAATAATATCCGCGTCCGCGTTAATAATAATAGACTTCGTCCGCGTGGATTTAGGTTTTTCGGTTCCCGCGGGAACTCTTTAATTTTCCGGGATAAAAAGTAGCCTATGTGCTATTCCAGACTATAATCTATCTCTGTGCCAAATTTCATCCAGATCGGTTCAGTAGTTACGGCGTGAAAGCGGAACAAACATACAAACAAACTCACTTTCCCATTTATAATATTAGTAAGGATGTTTTATAGTGTTGATTTATTGCCAAACTTCCAACTTTTACATTTATAGGTAAAAAACAAAAATAATGTTTTTCGTAAGTTTCTTACGGAAGCGTAGCGGGGCAAATGACACAAAATATGTGTGAAAAAGTTTCATCTGCCCCGTTAAGCGACTACGCCGAGGCTAGCGGGGCCGATGGCACTATTTTTCCCAACTGCCCCGTTAGCGGGGCAGAGCCAGCGGGGCAGATGGGACCAAGTCTTTTAAAAATAGTACGTACGCAACTTCCACAAAAAAATACCTACCCCAATGGACTTAGAAATCGAAAATATACCTAGTAGATTATGGGGGGGAAGTCCTATCTTATCGACACCAAAACTAGTCACATATTTCTCATGCTACCTACGTCTACGCAGGAGCCATACGGCCAACAATGTTTCATTATTGTTGACTTTCGTGTTTTAGAATTATAATCCTTATTTTAGGAACGTCAAGGAACGTGACATCAAACTGTCATTTTGAGTAATATTGTTTGCAGTATGTATGACCCCAGCCCCAGGTCGTCACATACCTATGTACTTTTATAATATTACGCACCTAACTACCCAAAAAAAATAACCAGAGTAGTAACCTTTGGGATTTCTCAAATTCCATTGTTAGCGTTTGAATAAAGTTAATTTTGTGACGTCACGTATTTCAATTGAAGTGCAAAGCATTGACAACAAGTTCAATAATAAAAAGCCGTAGTAGGTGCGGGTGTCGGGGGTTGAGAGGTGAAGTGCGGGGTGCGGGGGGGGGGGGGGGGCGGGGGCGGTCAATTAGGAAGCGTTTAGGATGTTTATCCTGTTAACAGCAGGCGCCTGTAGGGCTGTCAACTATTTCCAATTTCTTTTCACGTTTTCTTTGAGACTTAAGTGTAAAAACTATATTAAACTAGTGGTTCGCCGCGAACTGAGACCTCGCGGTATCCATAAACTTACAGAGCACCATCTATGTGAAGTTCTGTTAAAAATAGTGAAGCTAAAATTAAATAATTTCGTTTCCTTAGAATATTTATCTAATTTTAGTATTTGTTGTTCAAGTACAGGATATAATTCAAATAAGTGATCAAGTTTCAGGCTCAGCCTTTTCTTTTTAAGCACAAACGAATAAATTTGTACAGAGCGCCATCTATTGACAACATTGTGAAGTTTGTTAAAAATACGTATGCTCATTAAAAATTAAATAATTTCGTTTCCTTATAATATTTATCTAATTTTAGTATTTGTTGTTCAAGTACAGGATATAATTCAAATAATTAATCAAGTTTCAGGCTCAGCCTTTCAGAAAATTGGGAGTTCTGAGGTCATCTTTGGACGTCAGAAAATCACCACTTTGAAAGCCCCCCATTTCGTCAATTTTAGGGGAAAAATTAAAAAAAAAATATTTTTGGACTCCGTTCCTCATTATCTTTAAAATGATATACCGCAACCCTATGTAATGCTATAAAAAATATTTTACTTCGCATTCGCTTCTATGAGAGCCACCCTGAAATAAAGATTTTTATAACTTTTTAAGCCATATTCGGTGGGAGGCCATCGGTTTACATAGTATATTTAAATTTGAAGTAATTACGTTCAGTAATTCAGAAGTTATAAGGCTCTGACAGACGGACGGACAAGTGCCAATTCACCCAAGTAGACTCAGAGACCTTCGCTTCGCTCGGTCAATAAAAATCATTCTGAAAATATTACCTAGATACCCTAATTTATCCTGAGTATTTTATTAAAAACTATTGTTACGCTTGTGCAGGGGACATCGACAGCCCTAATTGTTCATCTTAATTGGGGCGCAGTTTATTTTTATAAATGCCAAATTGATGCTGGCCACTACTTTGAGACGTAAGTCAATTGCTAATAAAAAACTCCAAACTAATAAAAAAATAAACCCAGTAAGATTTTCACAGATACATAACGCAAATAATGTCTAGTCTAGTAGAACCCTTTTCACAGATCCTAATCATAAATTGTCACGTCATTGATTTTTCCACAGACCCTGACCCTGGCGCTGGCGACATAAATACCAATATCAATACGACATAAACGCATTTAATTTCAATAAAACGACCGGCAGCCCTCGCGCCCGCATGTCCACTCAATGCGCAGTTTAATTTCTGTCAACGGTAAATCGACGCACTCAACTTTCTTTAGATTACTCTTGCACACCCGAAAATAGCCTTTATTTTACTAATAAATAGAGTTTAGCACGCTGGCAAATAGTGCGGGTCAACAATACCCCTTTGAGTATGAAATGTGAGGATAAGAGGCGCAGCTAGGGAGAGGGTTGGAGGGACAATATGTTTATGAGTCGTGTTTACGTGTGTGAGGTGATCTGGAGGATAACGCGACAGATAGCGCCCGGGGCGGAGGGCCGAGGGCTCGAGGGCCGGTCGGAGGGACCTTCGCTTTATCACATGAGTAGCCGCAGAAATGGGTTTCCGGTGAACGGGTTGTTGAATTAAAATTGGATTTCACTACGTAAAATGTGACGGCGTAGTGGTGAGAATACGTGGTTTTGCATCAGTGAGTTACAGGTTCAAATTCCAATATTTAGTCTCTGAGACAAGTATGAGGTACCTGTCTTTAAAACATATTGTGCTAAATATAATGTACATTTCAGGTCCGCGTCGCAGAGAAACTGTACTATTACCTGCATGGAGGGAAAATTTATTTCTCAGAAAAGCACAGCTATATAAATAATGGCCTGACAACGTAGATTTGGTTATCCTAGCATGCTGATAATATTCTCATCTAAATGGGTAGGTACTAGGTACATTAAAAAAGGAAAAGGTGACTGATCTATCAACGCACAGCTCAAACCACAAGACGGATCTGACTGAAAGGCATACAAATAGCTGTTACGATTTACGTCGTTAGACATCCGGTAAGAAAATGATTTTTGAAAATTCAACCTTTTTAAGTCTATGGGGGTTTAGGAGATAGGGATGTGGGTGTCAGAAGGTGCTATTCGTTATCTCTTATTTAAGGGTTGTGTACTTAATAATGCCCGGAAAGTTCACCGAATTTATTTCTCACGTGTACATAGCGCAAGGTACCGATAGACACTGGTAGAAACTTAGTTATAAGTTGCAGGCTGCAGCAACCTACGGCGGTGGTCCGACTGCTGACTAAGCGTCAGGAGTCATGTTGCACTATACATGAGTGCCTACATGACGTGTCCCTACAGCCCCCCTAGCATGGGGCGAGACAATTTTCTCCCCGAGGGAAAGATAACATTTTTATTCCTAAATAAATAAATAAAAACGCTAAATAACGGTGGATAAATAGTCCCCGAGTCCCCGTGAAATGTCAAACGGGGATAAACTTCTCCTCTCCCCTGTTGCCGTGCTCTGAGAGGTGAATAAGTTAATTCTATCTCTTGTCAGTGGATAAAATCGGGGGATAAATTTTTATCTCCGGCCCATGCTAGCCCTGCAGGTGTAAAATAGGGGTTTGAAATTTGTGCACGCGTACGAAGGCAGAAGCTAGTTCCTATTATAAAATTGCTTAGTTCTACAGACTGCTATATAATATAGAGTTCAGTTGTTAATCCTAATTTATTGTTTTTTTTAAACATCTTATAACAATAATTCTTTGGTTGTTCAGGTAGGTACGTGAGTAACTAAGTACTTACATCAATTGATTGTAAACTAATTAAATGCGATTCCGGACAGAGGGACGTATCACGTAACGTCTGTATTAAATTGTTCAAATGTCCAATCTACGTCCGAGACCGTGGATTTATGTGCGCATTGTGTTGCAACCACTTTATGCCTGAGTAGGATTTTGGAAAAAATTACTCTTTACAATATGGCCAGTTCTGTTTAACACAATCTCTAAACTAAAATGACAGCTCTAAATCTAGCTCTGTCTCTTTCCGCAGGGAGTGTTATGAAAGGGCTAGCAATATTTTTAATGCTTTCATTTTAGTTTAGTTTAGAGATTGTACACTACAGAATGGGCCACATTGTCCTGTAGTCTACCGTCGAAAATGTGTTTCCCGTACAATGTGTAGGTAGGTAGGTACCTCAAGACAGATGAATGGATTAGGCTTCTGATTAGACAACTCATAGAGCTATATTATTTACCAACCTACATTTTTTTTTTTTCTTTTTCAAAGTGAATCATCAAATTTATTGAAAACAATACAATATAAACAATAAACCTAGCTAGCCTAACCTAATTACTATATAAATCATGCCCGCGTGGAATGGTGGCGAGAATGCTGGCTGCATTTCCGCGCTGGACAGCCAGGCTGATCCTTTGCGCAAAAAATGAGCCAGTCCTTCTGTCACCAGATGAGGCAATCAACCGCGGTGAAATATCTCGCAAAAAAATTTTGGCACTAAGACTCTACGGCCCCAGGGTATCCACGGCAAACGGAACAAATATGTAATATATGAGAGAGGCATACTTCCGCCGCTTGCCGGTTTCAGCCTTTTCTGCTGCGGCTCCCGGCCTTGATGCTGTCTCCCTGATATGACACGGGGCCAATGTGTCTACGCATGTTGCGTCCCACATTAGCGCCCGTCCCCGTTCCCAGGGAACCAGCGTCAATCCATCAGGTCTCTTGCCATCATCCCGACTAATCCCTGCCGGCTCAATGAGCGCAGGAATATCCAACCTACATTATTATTCATTACTAGCTAGTTCCCGCGACTTCGTCCGCGTGTCTTCGTTTACTCCTATCTTTGTCAATGTTAGAGCATTGTTAGGTAGGTACGTACTGTAGATATACCGAGTACCGACGCGACGTAAGCATAGCTTTATACCTACTTATCTTTGGCTACATCTATATATATAAAATTCAAAGTCCTGACTGACTGACTGACTGACTGACTGACTGACTGACTGACTTATATATCAACGCACAGCCTAAACCGCTGGGGTTAGAATCTTGAAATTTTGACAGTAGGTTCCTTTTGTGACGTAGGCGCACACTAAGGAAGGATTTTTCAAAATTCCACCCCTAAGGGGGTGAAATAGAGGGTTAAAGTTTGTATGAAAGTCCGTCATTTCTCAAGTTATATCCATGAAACTTGGTATTTTGGCTTAAAGTAAAAAATAAAGAAGTACGTGTGTCACAGTTTTTCAAAATTCTACCCCCAAAGGGGTAAAATAGGGGTTGAAAGTTTGTACGAAAGTCATTTATTTCTCAAGTTATAGCCATGAAACTTAACATTTGGGCTTTCAGTTAGAAATGAAGAAGTGTATTTCACCATTTTTGAAAATTCTACACCCAAAGGGGTGGAATAGTGGATGAAAGTTTGTAAAAAATTCCTTCATTTCTCAAAACATTTTTCAAGTTATATCAACGAACCTTGGTATTTTGGCTTTCAGTAAAAAATAAAGAAGTACGTGTGTCACAATTTTTCAAAACTCCACCCCCAAAGGGGTAAAATAGGGGATGAAACTTTGTATGAAAGTCCTTCATTTCTCAAGTTATAGCCAATGAAACTTAGCATTTGTGTGCGTCAACATTTTTCAAAATTCCACCCCTAATGGGGTAAAATAGGGGTAGAAAGTTTGTATGAGTCCTTTATTTCTCAAGTTATTTATTTCTCAAGTTATAGCCGTGAAACTCAGCATTTGGGCTAGCGTACCTACTTGTTTCAACATTTTTGAAAATTCCCAAAGGGGTGAAATAGGGGTTGAAAGTTTGTATGAGTCCTTTATTTCTCAATTTATAGCCGTGAAACTTAGCATTTGGGCTAGCGTACGTGTTTCAACATTTTTGAAAATTCCCAAAGGGGTGAAATAGGCGATGAAAGTTTGTATGAGTGTTTTTCAAATTATATCAACGAAACTTGGTATTTTGGCTTTCGTTAAAAAATAAAGAAGATCATGTGTCACAGTTTTTCAAAATTCTACCCCGAAAGGGTTCAAATAAGGGTCGAAAGTTTGTGTGAAAGTTCTTCATTTTTCAAGTTATAGCCGTGAAACCTAGCGCTTGGTTTTCCAGTTAAATATGAAGAAGTATGTAATACACCATTTTTAAAAATTCGATCCCCAAAGGGGTGAATTAAGGGATGAAAGTTTGTATGAAAGTCCCGCATTTCTCACGATATTTTTCAAAATTCAAAGTCCTGACTGACTGACTGACTGACTGACTTATATATCAACGCACAGCCTAAACCGCAGGGGTTAGAATCTTGAAATTTTGACAGTAGGTTCCTTTTGTGACGTAGGCGCACACTAAGGAAGGATTTTTCAAAATTCCACCCCCAATGGGGTAAAATAGGGGTAGAAAGTTTGTATGAGTCCTTTATTTCTCAAGTTATTTATTTCTCAAGTTATAGCCGTGAAACTCAGCATTTGGGCTAGCGTACGTGTTTCAACATTTTTGAAAATTCCCAAAGGGGTGAAATAGGGGTTGAAAGTTTGTATGAAAGTTCTTCATTTTTCAAGTTATAGCCGTGAAACCTAGCGCTTGGTTTTCCAGTTAAATATGAAGAAGTATGTAATTCACCATTTTTAAAAATTCGATCCCCAAAGGGGTGAATTAAGGGATGAAAGTTTGTATGAAAGTCCCGCATTTCTCACGACATTTTTCAAGTTATATATAACGAAACTTTGTATTTTGGCTTTCCGTAATACGTGTGTCCCAGTTTTTCAAAATTTCACCCCCGAAGGAGTAAAATAGGGGTTGAAACTTTGCATGAAAGTCATTCATTTTTCAAGTAAAAGCCATGAAACTTGATATTTGAGCTGACGGTTAAATATGAAGAAGTACCTACTGTATGCGATTAAACACATACTTTTAATCTGTGTTAGGGACACAGCTCCGGATTCATGATAACCACCACATAATCTATGTGTTGAATGCTTCTAATAACTATGGTCTTTTACTCTATGGAGCTCTGTCACTGTCACAACCTTTTTTGATTGATTCATTCTCTCTGATGGTGTTAGCACAACCGTGTCCTTCCAAGCGTTCACAATTTTTGTAATTAATTTAAAGTTAAAGTGAGAAAATACAAAGTGATTTCAAAATTTAAAGACTTTTATTGGCCATATCCAACATTTTTTTGGTCCTTCGAGCCGGATGCATGAACACAGCGCCGATTATTTCGTCATCAGTCATCATCATAATTCCGCGTCATCGCCGCCATGTCTTCGCCACGTCCAGGAGATCTCGAGAGATTAATCGCACAGAGAAACTCTGTAAAGGGAAGAATTACAAGAATTTACAATTTTTCACAATCGGACCTGTCTGAGGTAGATACAACAGAACTGAAAGTTAGACTAGCGGATTTACAAAAACTTCTAGAGCGATACGAGAACATACAAATGTATATTGAAATGGAGGACGACGATGAAGACAAAAATGATCAAGATCGCAATGCAGTGGAGGATCGGTACTACACCACAAAGGCGCACCTACAAAAGGTAATAGACGCGCGTGCCACGCCGGCACCCACCCAATACAACACGTGCAACTCCAATGCCGTCCACATTAAATTGCCAAAACTGGACCTACCAACATTCGATGGGACGCTCAAGGATTGGCACAGCTTTAAAAACATATTTCAATCTGCCATCGGGGACTCCAATCTACCACAAATTCAGAAATTGCAATATCTGAAGTCAGCCTTGCGAGGAGAAGCTGCCGGACTTGTTGGATCTCTACTAATCACTGATGAAAATTATATTAAAGCTATGGAGCTACTTCAAAGCAGGTATGACAACAAAGTCATCATAGTTAACCATCACATTAAGGCAATAGTAAATTATCCTCAAATAACCAGAAGCAATCTCAAAGATTATTTAGTTCTATTACAACAAAGTTTAGATTCATTAAATGCGCTTAAAATGGACACACAAAATTGGAACGTTTTATTAGTCTTTCTTATAACACAAAAATTAGACAATTCATTGAGAGCCGCTTGGGAAATAAATAGAAAAGAAACAACATTGCCTACCTTTCCTGAACTTCTAGAATTTCTCAGCTTGCGCAGAACCGCCTTCGAGTTGATGAACGACAAAAACTCTGATAAGTCGCCAGGTCCAGCCAAGACAAAGGTAACCCATAGTGCCACAGTTGAGCATGCAGATGATATTCTATGCATTCTATGCAAAGCACAACATATGCTTTATAAGTGCCCGGATTTTTTAAAAATGGCACCGCCACAGCGGCTTGAGTATGTCAAAACCAACTCTCTTTGCAGAAATTGCCTCAAACCTTTCAAATTTAATCACCAGTGTTCAAAGCACAAGTGTTTTACCTGTAGAGGGCGTCACCATAGCACGGTCCACATAAACAAGGCTACCCCTAATGCACTACATTCTAATATTGTTCATAATTTTCAACCCTCGCACTCAGCATCCGAAATGCTTGCACCCGCTCAGATGTCTGCGCTAAATAAGCCTACATCTACTGACAGCTTAAAGTCAACAACATCCCAAATTCAAGCTAGCACTGCTGACAGCAGCCTGCCTGTTGTTCACACAGCTATGACTAAAAATACTAACAATATGCATATTTTGCTATCCACAGCAGTCATCAAGATAGCCGATGCCGATGGACAGTGGCACACAGCCAGGGCTCTCTTGGACTCAGGAAGTGAGGTCAACCTGATCAGCAATAAGTTGGCACTCAAACTCAAATGTAAGTTTGATCCTAATCAATGCTCTATTAAAGGAATAGGTTCTTCTAAATTACATTCAAATGTATCTCTTACTACTCGAATAGCATCACGCACCAGTGAATATCAAACCAGTCTTACATGCTTAGTGATGGATAATATTACAGTCAATCTACCGCACTTTTATGTCCACACTAACACCTGGAACATACCTACTAACATATCCCACTCATTAGCGGACCCTACATTCAACATTCCCAATGAGATAGACCTATTAATAGGTGCACAACTGTTTTACAACATTATAACACAAGGTAGTTGCAAATTAGGTGAAAACTTACCTTATTTAATTAACTCTGTGTTCGGCTGGATTATTTCAGGTCCATTTCTAGACACTAGAGCTATACAACACACTTTACATACATTAGTGAATCTACACCTCATTGATGATCACAACAGTGACAAATTGTTATCTAGATTCTGGGAACAAGAAGAGTTAAGCTACAAACCAACACTCACACCAGATCAAGCATATTGCGAACAATTGTTTACCGATAGCACTACCATTGATGACACAGGTCGCTACACAGTTCATTTGCCTATCAATCAACAGATGATTTACAAACTAGGTGATTCTTTCAACACAGCATATCGTTGCCTCTTACAATTAGAGTCAAGATTTAGCAAAGACCCTATTTTATATCAACAATATAAACAATTTATTCATGAATTTTTAGAACTTGACCATGCTGAGGTAGTACATGGGGACTTTAAAACTCATGGAAAATACCCTGCCTACTTTCTTCCTCATCATGCAATTTTAAAGGCCAACTCAATTTCAACTAAATTGAGAACCGTGTTCAATGCGAGCTCTCAGAGTTCCAGTGGTATCTCATTAAATGATGCTCTTTTTGAAGGTCCTAACATTAATTATAATAACATACTAGACATCATTATAAGATTTAGAATGCATAAAATAGTTTTTTCCACAGACATTGTAAAGATGTTCAGAAACATCTTGGTTCATCCTGAACACCGCTCTCTATTGAGACTATTATGGAGAGATAATAAACAAGATTCTATACAATGTTTGCAACTTAAAACAGTAACATATGGCACTAAGTGTGCACCCTACTTAGCTTGTAGAACTCTTAAAGATTTAGCCCATAGGCACAAAGATACACATCCTCGTGCTGCACAATGCATACAGGAACAATGCTATATGGATGACTTGATGGATGGAGCAGATGACATACACACGGTCATTCAACTTTGTGACGAGGTCACTGACCTACTTCATAAAGGTGGTTTCACACTACACAAGTGGTCATCTAACTACAGAGATATTCTTGATCATGTCACAAGCAATCTTTCAGACACTATGAGTTCTGCTTCATATGATTTCTCACCTGAGTGTATAGTCAAGACACTAGGTATACAGTGGATACCTACGAAAGACTGTTTTACTGTATCAATACCTAATAAAGAAACCACTCAACATACAAAGCGCACAGTTTTATCTAACATTGCTCAGATCTTTGATCCTCTAGGTTTGCTCTCACCTAATACTATCAGTGCAAAGATTTTAATGCAAAATATTTGGAAGCTTAATTTAAACTGGGATAGTGCTCTACCTACAGATATAGAGACTCAGTGGTTAACCTTTTTTAAAAATTTACAATGCTTGAATGGCATGCAACTGCCACGCTATTATTTTTCTGACATCCCAACTGAACTTTCACTTCTAGGGTTTGGTGATGCATCATCACAAGCATATGGTGCATGCATATACCTAAGGGCTACCTACCCTAACAAAAAACCTACTTGCACACTTGTTATGTCTAAAACAAAGGTTAGTCCGATCAAAGTTGTCTCAATTCCAAGATTAGAACTAGGATCAGCCTTGCTATTAGCGCGAATGAGTAATAAGGTACAAACCATACTTACAACATTTAATATAAAAAATACTTACTTATTTTCTGACTGCTGTAGTACTTCACTGGCTGAAGTCTCCATACAAAAAGTACAATGTTTATATCTCAAATAGGCTCATGGAGATTTTAGAATTGACCTCAGTAGAAGATTGGTATTATATTAACACTAAAGAGAACCCAGCTGATTTGCTCACTCGGGGTATCACCGCTGAGGAACTCATAAAGTCGGACTTATGGTGGACAGGCCCTAAGTGGACTAGTGAGAACCTTACCAAGTGGCACATTGTTGTTCCACAACCAGTCGTCGAATCTGATAGCAGGTTAGAATTGGTTAAGACTAAGGCACATACTACTCATACAGTCACAACAGAACATACATTTTTTGAATATTTTGATAGATTTTCAAATTTCACAAAACTTAACAGAACCATGGCATATGTTCTTAGATTCATTAGTAACTGCCGAAGTAATGTTAAAAATAATTCATTTCTTTCAGTATCAGAGCTAAACAATGCACATGATTTTATTATTCGCACTATACAACATGCATTTTTCCCAAAGGAAATTAAGGAATTAGAATCACTGAAAGATACAGACAGCCACAGTGATCTATACACATTTAAATCTAGCCCTTTGAGAAAATTAAATCCATTCTTGGACAGCAAAGGTATTATTCGTGTAGGAGGTCGAATCAGACATGCAAACATTCAATACAACCAAGCACACCCAATCATCCTACCTTGTCAAGCTCACATAACTACACTCATTATTGAACAGCATCATTACAGATTGTTGCATTCAGGTATTCAAACCACACTTGCCAATGTAAGACTGAGATACTGGCCTATTAAGGGTAGAATTGAAGTAAAAAAGGTTATTCACAGGTGTGTCAGATGCATTCGGTTTAGAGCTTCAACTTGCCAGCAACAAATGTCAGACCTACCTAGTCCAAGAGTGTCTTTGGTTCGTGCATTCACTCATGTCGGCATCGACTTTACTGGTGCTATATACCTAAGATCAAATATGACTCGTAATTGTAAATACACTAAAGGTTATATTTGTTTAATGATTTGTCTTGCCACTCGTGCTATTCATCTAGAATTAGTAGGAGATTTGTCTACCCAGACCTTTATAAATGCCTTAAAAAGATTAATTTTTAGACGAGGAATTTGTAGCCACATTTATTCTGACAATGCCTCTACTTTGAAAGGAGCTAACAATGAGCTTAATGAACTATATAAATTGTTTAAAAATGAGACTTGTTATAGTGAAATTGTAAATTTTTGCAGCTCTAATAAAATTCAGTGGCACTTTACCGTCCCTTTAGCCAGTAACATGGGGGGGATTTACGAAGCAGGCATTAAGACGATACGGGAGGGCGGTTTCCCCCATACAATCGTATTAGTCTGTTTTCTCCGTGAATAATTACAATAGAGAAAATATTTTTACACCATAAAATTTATACGAGTCCGTGCCATGTCCCTATGTTTTGCTTTTTTCAATAAATTAATAATTTTAAGAATTTGGAACCTTCAAAAATTGCAGAAAATGGCCCAGTTTTCGCGTCATCATCAGATGTCCCGTATATAAATTTGAAGAATATAATCAAAAAAAGAAAAACATACCGACATAGCCTGAGTCCTTCTTAAATTGTTCTTGAAAAAAAAATTAAAATCGGTTCTGTTTTGGAGGAGGAAACAGAAAAATACGAGAGTAAGAATTCGACTGTTTTTCATAGGTATTATCGGTCCAAGTTGCAGTTGTCCCTATCGGGTGTTATGGAATTCTATTCGAGGAGCAGCGCGACGGCAATATAATTGTTCAATACCTATTCTCAAAGTTTCCCGTTCATCCCATATCCTCTTAAGTCCGTAAAATTGTTAATAAAAAGGCAATTATCTAACAGTAAGCTTACTTATGAACTTTTAAATACTGTACTTATTCAGATTGAGGGAATCCTCAATAGCCGTCCATTGTGTCCAGTGAATGATGAACATAATGACTTAGCCTGCCTGACACCAGGACATTTCATCATAGGGGCGCCTATTGTGGACTTACCTGAGCCTAATGTTTGTGAAATATCAGAAAATAGATTAACTTTCTTTCAAAAAATCACTAGACATAAACAAACCTTTTGGAAACAGTTTTATAAACAATATTTATCTGAATTACAGAGTAGAAATAAGTGGCTTTGTAAATTCAACAATTTAGAAATAGGAAATATAGTTATAATCAAGGATGAAAATACTCCACCAGCTTGCTGGCCTCTAGGCAAAGTTATGAAAGTTTATAAAAATTCAAGTGACAACCTTGTTAGATCTGTACTTCTTAAAACTGCATCTGGAGAGTATCATCGTCCTATCAATAAATTAGTTTTATTGCAATAGTAGAAATTAAGCTTAGTTTTCTTATGTTAAGAATGGTCCTTTGAGTTTTTATTGAAATTTATTATTCTGTGTTATGAAACAAAATACCTAACATTTTGCAATAATTAACTTCATTAATTTATAAAATTAATTATAAACACTAGTTCTTATAACTTGAGTATAAAACACTAGCTGTGAAAATATTATGTACTTACTTGATGCATTATCATGTTTCTTTAATAATTATTATATGCTTTGTCTCTTAGCTCTAACTACACTTTTACTATGTAATTTGTAACCTTTACTTACTCACTTCGATGTAACTAACTTTAACATTTACCTGAAACTTAACTAAATATTATTTTGTTTAACTTAATGACCTACTAGATAATTTTTTTTTGTGTTCAACTTAATTTCTATTAATTTAATATTGTTTGTTTATAGCTTAATAATGCATAGCATTCTTCACCTGCTGGGGAGTATGTATGCGATTAAACACATACTTTTAATCTGTGTTAGGGACACAGCTCCGGATTCATGATAACCACCACATAATCTATGTGTTGAATGCTTCTAATAACTATGGTCTTTTACTCTATGGAGCTCTGTCACTGTCACAACCTTTTTTGATTGATTCATTCTCTCTGATGGTGTTAGCACAACCGTGTCCTTCCAAGCGTTCACAATTTTTGTAATTAATTTAAAGTTAAAGTGAGAAAATACAAAGTGATTTCAAAATTTAAAGACTTTTATTGGCCATATCCAACACCTACGTGTTTCACCATTTTTTGAAAATTCGCTCGCCAAGGCCGTTCAATAGAGTTTTTCCTTCAATCTGCACAGTGCAGCAACGGATCAACGTGATTTTTTGCATGGGTATAGTTGAGGTACCTTGAGAGTGACAAAGGCTCCTTTTTATCCCGGAAAATCATTTCTCAAGTTATATCCATAAAACTTGGTATATGAGCTACGGGTAAAAAATTAAGAAATAAGTATTTCACAGTTTTTGAAAATTCTACCTCTGAAGGGGTAAAATAGGGGTTAAAAGTTTGTATGAAAGTCCTTCATTTTTCAAGTTATAGCCATGAAACTTGGTATTTGGGCTTCAGGTTTAAAATTATGAAATACGGATTTTACAGTTTTTAAAATTTCTATCCCCAAGGACGTCAAATAGAGAATTTGTCTTTCAATCACGCCGCAACAGAGCAACGGATCGACGCGACGCGATTTTTTGCATGGGTATAGTTGAGTAGGCTGGAGAGTGATGTAGGCTTCTTTTTATCCCGGAAAACTAAGGAGTGCCTGTGGGAATTAAAAAACTTATGCCACGCGAACGAAGTCGCGGGCGTCCGCTAGTCTTGGTATAAACTATTATAGGAAGATGAATCAGTACCTACTTATCCATTTTGGAATGTTCTTAGGTAAAAACTTTATTTACATCTCTCATATTCGGTAAGTAGGTCCTTATTACCTACCCCCAAATGGAGCTTGTAGGTGACCAATTAGCGCTCTAGGGTAATAATGTAGCTAGAAAAGCCCTAGGGCGGTAAGTAATTAAAAAAACGTATGATGGTTAGATGTACGCGAACTTTTTGAAAGAGTGAAGAGTTTTTTTTTAAATTACTTACCGCCCTTGGGCTTTTCTAGCTACATTATTACCCTCGAGCGCTAATTGGTCACCTACAAGCTCCATTTGGGGGTAATAAGGACCTACTTTACCTCACAATCGAGATGTAAAGCAGAGTAGTTAGCTCGGGTGTAAGCATCAATTGCACCCTCGAACTATAGGCGCCCTCCCTGCGCTCGTGCGCCTAAATATCTCGGGCTGCAATTGATGCCTTACAGCCCTTGGCTACTAATCTACTATTATTCGGACATCCGCTATTCCTTTAGCAGAAACGCTTGAATTACAATCGAGCAAGTCTATGAAGATATCAATGCATGTATTCATGAGGTAAGTAGGTAGGTATACAGCTAGCTAGGTATAAAGATGGTCGGGCTCTGAGTAATGACTAATGAGCCAATGCTTGTACTGTAGCAGTGCGCCGGTGGAAAAATGAGCGCGATGTGTCGTGGGCGGCGGGGGCAGGGGGGAGGGGGGAGGAGGGGGGAGAAAGTGGGCGTGGCCGCGCACTGATTGGCCGCCATGCAAATGCGCGCCGCCTGCGCACGCGCACCGCGCGCTGTCGCGTACAGAATACGGAGGAAATGAGCCTAACTGAATTAGGTACCTAATCCTTGAGCTATAATGTTCCTATCCTATCTGTACATTCACTCGCCAATGGTAGATTAACTCGATGATTTTAAAGCACTATTCAGTTCAATAACATAATAGGCACAGGTAGGTACTAGGTAGTAGGTACTAGGTACCTAATACCTAACATGAGACGTTTGTAAGAAACTTCGAGATCCAAATGTTAAACGTGATTTGTAGGTTAGGTTAGCATCTTTGGTCTGGTGTAGGTAACTAGTTTAAAATAGAATCTGTTTATTAAAATAGATTCATCAGGATTTCAGCGTCTCGGGTCCATCGCCTGCTATTATGCGATTGCCGGGCGCCTGTCGCCGCCGCCGCGAGAGGGCGCGCAAAAACCCCTCTCGCTTGTGAACGCGCGCGCGCAAAAAACGGAATGCGCATAACAAGAGAGCGCAAAAACTTGCGGCGGGTTTTTGTGCGCGATTGATGTCCCTCCTCACGAGATACGCCACGCGGGAAACTTTCCCTGGGACACTTCCCATTTCGAGATTTGAGATTGTCTCTACTAAAACCGTCTTTACCTTGCATGGTATTTAATATAACATCTAACTGGTTTCATTATTATTTACTATTTTTCTAAGTAAGCCTTATCGATATTTTTGTGGTGTAGAATTTATCAAGGTGTAGGTACCTTATCTAATCAGTTACTACACAAATTATGCACGCGTGGAATGGTGGCAACTGGCAAGTATGCTGGCTGCCAGGGGCGATTCCTGGTGGTCTTAAATAAATCTTGTAGATATAATTACTTAAATAGATCTAGTATAAATTACTGGTAAGTAACTTAGGTACCTATTCATAATTATTGGTATTGTGGCGCAAGTTGCGCATACTTAGAGGAATCGCCACTGCTGGCTGCATTTCCGCACTGAATTAACGTGTTATGAAATGTGTCGCAAAATGTTATTGATATCACCAGGGTCTTTTGAACAGCAGATGGGTAGGTAATCTCTGTGAACATTGACCGCAGTGGTTGAAATTCGGTCGGGAGGACTCTCAAGTCTCTCTTTGTCCGAGTAGTAACAAGGTCATGGCGGTCGTAGCGTCGCACGCGCTTGGCCGCTCGCTCTTGGCATTTTTTCCGCGCAGAAACTCGGCCCGCGTCCACTGAACCCCGCCGTCACCGTCAGCGTCACCCGTCGCGTCGCGTCGCGTCGCATCGTTGGCCCTAAGAGCCCAAATGAATAAAATATCCTCAAGTTACCAGCAACCACCGAGACTTGTAAGTCAAGGACAAAACCTAGCTCCTACCTAATTATGCAGATGTTTTAATCCGAGTTTTTTGCTGATTCTTGTCGGTAGGACGGCATTCCGAACCAGTGATAGATTCACTCGACCATTCAAAAGCACTTGTTAAAAGTCTAATTAAATAAAAATATTTGATTTGATCTGATTTGAAACTACCTACAGCCCAAACCGTTTGATTTGTTTGAACCGTTTTTTTCTATTTTTGTGTGAAAATCTTAATGCGGTTCACAGACAGACAGACAGACAGACAGACAGACAGACAGACATGACGAATCTATAAGGGTTCCGTTTTTGCCAAATTTGGCTACGGAACCCTAAAAATGATTGCTGCTCTAAACTTGGTGGGAATTTATTATTTCATAATTGTCCAATGTAAAATAATCTCACTACATAAATTTATAGTGGTTGCATTGCATAGCTAAATGAAAATCAAATTAAAAATAAACGAACCCTTCTTAATCATAAATTTAATTTAATAAAAACGCTATTCAATTAACTTGTAATAAATTTGCATTTCGCATGCAAATAATTAATTGTTAGATATTCATGGCTTTTATGATTTATCGCAGATAACGTCCAATTTGCAAATCATTCATATTCAATTAGGTATTGCTCGTTAGTGCAACGCAATGCCCATCAATGATCATTAGATTACTTATTATTAAAGCAACCAAATAACAATCGCTACATAAATTTAAAAAGGCAATGTCGCTACCTATCGAGATGATCAGATAATAATTACTGAAGTAATTAACCAAATAGCGATCGTTAGATACATAAATTATAACAAATCTCCCTCCACTGGGTTTGTCTGCCTTTGCGCGCTATTGTCAGAGACTGCCTACATACGCATTCACATTTCGCAGCATTTTCGCATTTTCGGTTTTCACCAATGGATTATAGACTGGGTGTGCGAAAAGGTTTTGCCATGGAACACAGAAATGGGTATTTGACTACTATTCAAATAAATTATTTTTTAGTGATTATAATCACTAAAAAATAATTTTAATAATTAATTAGGTATTAAATAGAGGATCTCCCAAAAGTCGTAATATCCACGTCCTCTAATAGTTTTATGTTGAATAACCATTTTAAACATTCGATTAAAGTAAAAAAGCGCGTCGAACTTTAATGACGTCACATTTCAGAATCTATACTTCTATACTAATATTATAAATGCGAAAGTTTGGATGGATGAATGTATGGATGGATGGATGGATGGATGTTTGTTACTCAATCACGCCACAGCGGCTGAACGGATCTGGATGAAATTTGGCACAGAGAAAGATTATAGTCTGGAATAACACATAAGCTATTTTTTACTCCGGAAAATTAGAATTCCCGCGGGAACCGCGCGAACGAAGTCGCGGGTATCATGAAGTAATTTAAAAAAGTTAAATGTTATAAATTGCCTAAAATTCAATTTTAATGCCCAAGTATTTCTGGCTATTATTCTGTCTGTCTTGCTACTGCTTTCACGGTCCATCTGCTCAACCAGTTTTAACTAAATTTGGTAAATGTACCAAAGATAAAAGTAGACAGGATAGGTTGCAACTTGCATCCCGGGGAAAGACATGGGCTACTTTTATCTCGGAAAATCAAAGCTTTCCTTGTGGTCCAAGTTGCGGAGATCATCTAGATTCTAATTTCTAGTGTTATGATATACTTAGTTGTCACAACTCGGTAAAAATCCAGTGTATTATATAATAAATATTTAGCTTAGTTAGTAACGCTTTCTACACGTGTATTACTGAGATTAATTAACATTAACTTAAAATATGACATTATTGTTAATTTATTTTATACATTTGAAAATAGGATCTTAAAAATATTGTAAACTAGTGCTTGTTAGTAAGTAGAACTAACAATTGTCACACCTGCCCCCCAATCATGTAAGAATGGCCGATGAATCGTTAAAGTTCTGCGGCAAAGTAAATAAACCATAATAAATAAATAATATTTATTTGCCGGAATATGGGTACAAAATAGGTCTTAAAGTGGTAATTCCCTTAACATATTCTACCATAATATGATGGTGTGCAAATTGTTTGTTTTTAAAGTATTTAAATTAAATTAGTTCATAAAATCATTGAAATAAAAATAAAATTTGCGATTAAACTACATTACATTTGATAAAAATAGCAAAATACTTATTTAAAATTATTAAAAACATTAAGATACATACACATCAGCTAAATGTTAAATTTCACCGTAATAAAATACAATTTAATAATTTGATATATCCTTATCAGCTAGGTAATCCTTGATGTCATAGTAATTTTTATTCATTAAAATATTATAAATTTTATTTTTAAATACTGTCAAAGGCTTCTCTCTTAGATTGTCGGGTAGTTTGTTAAATAATATAACGGCCATGCAATACGCGCTTTTTGAAAATAGCGTAAGTTTTTGGGAGGGTATGCAAATTTTGTTTTTTCGGCAAGTTCTTAAGTTTTCGTTATTGTTATGGATGGGAAATATGTAACTGTGTTTTTTAACAAATAAAAGTGTTTGGTAAATGTATAAACTTGGTAATGGTAAAATTTTATATTTCTTGAATAGTGGTTTGCAGCTATCTAAGAAGTGCGCTCCAGTTAAAGATCGAATACAAGCTTTCTGCCTAATGAATACTTTATTGGCATTGACAGAATTACCCCACAAGATTAGGCCATATTGCAATAAACCCATGTACCCATTCTTATACGTTTAGGTATGTACGATACTCTAACGTATAAGAATGGATACACGAAATTGAGCTCTAATTCAATGCAGTTATGGTTTATATTACTTTGACGCTGAACCTTTACCATTTGATCGACAATTCTTACATAATCGGGGGGCTGTAATGGACAACCATACGGGTAAAGTTAGTGTGAATAAACAAATACCTAAACAAAATTAAGTGGTGTATTTGACTCGCTCCAGCTATGTCTAGGACTGCAGTTACTAGTACAATACCTATCTTAATAAATTATTGTAATTTTTTTAAATGGATAGGTACTTTGTGCTCCCCATGCAAAGCCGGAGACATGTCGTGTCAGAGTCGCATCAATCTCGTCCACTCTGTCGTTCGTCGGTCGGTTCATGTTGGAAATGCCAATTAGTGAATGTTTAATAGTGGCTTCGTTGGACTCGTCAGGAATCGCGGAGCTGAATTAGCATTGATTAGCGGTAGGACGACCCTTCGCTGGGATCAGGAAACTGGGGTCTGGGACCAAAATAACACCCTTCTTTTTATCCATTGCCTAATACAATTTTTGGTCTGACTCGAGACTTGAGTCGCAAGTAACCAAAGCTAAACGGTAGACCAGTTAACTTTTGTGCTCTTAAGTTTTTAATTCTCAAGTGTATGTTGTTAAGTAACTTATGTCATCATCATTGTATGATAATGATGAATTTATTTTCTTTCTTTCTTTCTAAAAAGTTGGACTCGAGGCTATGAGCGTTTCATTCGAAACCTTCATGAGCTGGATTTGTTACAATAAACAGATTTTTTTGTTAGTATCTACCTAACTAGCTGATGCCCGCGACTTCGGTTTAGATTAAGGTTTAGCGATTAAGGTTTTTTGGTTCCCGCGGGAACTCTTTAATTTTCCGGAATAAAAAGTACCCTGTATTATTCCAGACTTTAATCTACGATTATATCTCTGTGAAAAATTTCATGCACATCCGTTCAGCCGTTCTGACGTGATTGAGTAACAAACATCCATCCGTCGATCCATCTATCCATCCATACAACCATCCAAACCTTCGCATTTATAATGTATGATTAGTACCTACGAGTAAGTATTATAGGTTAACAAAGATTGATGTTTCGCTTTTACGCCGATCATACTTCATCGAGGAACAAAAGTGGTTGAGATCAGGAAAATCCTCGTCAATCTGTAACTTATGGGCGAGATATTAGCGGAGCATTAATTGTGCGATGCGCTGGGGGGGGGGGGGGGGGGGGGGGGGAGGGGGGGGAGTCAATCGCGACTCCGGCCATTACTTGAAGTGCATTTACATTGAATGCACCGCGCGAAATGCGATCCCAATGTCGGGACGAGGCGCAATTATAATACGGTGATAAATTAACTGATTACAGGTTTATATAAGTACTGCACTGCTGATTTATTAAATTGCTCTCGATATTAGATACCATAATAATTTGCTACATTTAATAGTTAAGCATTCTGACCTTGGGTTTAGTCACGTGATCATTAAGCCAGTCATGATGATACCGTGATATCATCATCTTCGGCCAGTAAGGTTCCAGTCTTAGGTAGGCATTAGGTATCTTTAAGGTAGCGTTAATGTAGGCAACATTACCGCTATCCTAATGTCTAACTTTTGCCACTTTCCGAGTGTCCTCGCGTTACCTTACTGGCGGATCCCCTAAAGCTTACTCCGTTTGCCGAAGCTTATTATGGTAACCAGTTACAATCATACTCAATATTGTTTTATATGCAAAATGTGTTTGTTCGTCAATCATGCCGCTACAGAGCACCGGATCGACGTTATGTTTTGCATGAGGATATGGAAAGTGACATATGCTGACATAGGATGCCTTTTTATCCCTGAAAATTAAGAAATTCCCGGGGAAACTCAAAATCTCACTCCATGCGGACGAAGTCGCGGGCATCAGCTAGTATACTAATCTTATTAGTAATCTGCTTTGTGGCTAGCTGATGCTTCCATACAAACCTGCATTATGTAGTACCGCAGCGAGGACGCTCGAATGATTCCAATTGTACAACTTTGGAAGCGGACACATCCCAAACGACATATTTGAGATTTAAATCGCGGAATATTAGTGTAGCGCGCCCGAGTCCAGCCAGTTGGGGAAACGCTTTGTAACGGCGCGGTTTTTGCGCCTCTCATAACAAAGGGCAGCTCGCGATGATGTACGCACGCCCGCGCCGCCGCACCAGCGCCCTTAGCACGACTTGCCACATCTCGATGACCGTCATAGAACCTCGAAATGCTACGAATTCAGAGTGAAGGACACCTAAAATTGATTCTTTTAAAGTAAGTATTCAACAAATTATGTTTTACGAGGAAGCCATTTGCTTCTCGTTTCTAATTTGAATCGCTACGAAATCCGCATTCGCTTATAATATTGGTATCTTCAAATCAAGAGTGAATGCATCTTCTAGACAAGAACACTCCACCTTCCAGCAAGTTAGATTGCATCCAAACGATGGTCTATTTAAATTAAAAAAAACAATGTTGCTTCTTACACCGGTATAGCAGATGTATTGACAAGTTCGAACCTTGAAATAGACGGATTAGGGGTCCGTTTTTGTTTGAATTTATAGTCAAAGTCAATATATTATATTTATTCAATGTTGGTACTTACACAGTACACTTAATGAACGTCAAGTATGCAGAGTATAAGACATGATGGTGATATAGCTAAAGCTACTTGGGTTCCAAACACGCCCTGGTCTGAGAACTACGCGGATCCTCGAAGCACATCAACGTCGTCAACATGAATTGTGGCAAACTCAAAGATGCACTAAGCGTATGTACCAGGCTGGCAGAGCGCAGTGCAGACTGCAGATAATCAGTTGCATTCTCCATGCGCGCCGCATCTCGGCGGACATTGCCGCGCGCAAAAAGCGCTGCCGGCGAATCCCGCTCGTTACATAATCAGACGCTCTCACGGCCCTAATATGGCGCTTTTCTCACATCTCTACAAGTTTTTATGAGTTTTTTTAATGTAGCCCTGTTAAATGATGCCAGGGTTTCGTATGAACTGTCGTTGCATGGAAAATACTTGGAATTGATCGCGTGTTCAAATATTTTTCTATTCGTTGGCAGTTGTCGATGTTGTACGTAATTAGTAGTTCTTGTGATAATGTATGCTAAGAATAATGAGTGCTTTTTCTGTCGAGAGAACTTGCCTGCTCTTCTCATAGTGGTAACTGCTGCCTGCGCAGTTCCTCGGTTTTTGCCGTCGAGAAGTCGGCAATAGCTGAGCAACTGCTGAGTTTCTTGCCGGCTCTTCACAGTAGAATGTGTTTTCCGAACCAGTGGTAGTGTCCTCACATATCATATTATGACACAACTAGCTGATGCCCGCGACTTCGTCCGCGTGGATTAAGGATTTTTGGTTCCCGCGGGAACTCCTTAGTTTTCCGGGATAAAAAGTAGCCTATGTGTTATTCCAGACTATACTCTATCTCTGTGTCAAATTTCATCCAGATCCGTTTAGCAGTTCGGGCGTGATTGAGTAACAAACATCCATCCATACATCCATATATCCATCCAAACTTTCGCATTTATAATATTTATTTGATTCAAATGTTTCTTTTTTTCAAATAAACTTTTACAAGTGGTTTTGAATCGTCCAGTGAATCTACCACTGACTAGGCCAAATTATCATTTGACAGCTTTAAGCGTATTACTCGAACTGTTTAAGGAGTTCATACATGCACTAGCGGACGCCCGCGACTTCGTTCGCGTGGCATAAGTTTTTTAATTCCCACTTCTTTTTATCCCGGAAAACTAAGGAGTGCCCTTAGTTTTCCGGGATAAAAAGAAGCCTACATCACTCTCCAGCCTACTCAACTATACCCATGCAAAAAATCGCGTCGCGTCGACCCGTTGCTCTGTTGCGGCGTGATTGAAAGACAAATTCTCTATTTGACGTCCTTGGGGATAGAAATTTTTAAAACTATAAAATCCGTATTTCATAATTTTAAAGCCAAAGCCCAAATACCAAGTTTCATGGCTATAACTTGAAAAATGAAGGACTTTCATACAAACTTTCAACCCCTATTTTACCTCTTCAGAGGTAGAATTTTCAAAAACTGTGAAATACGTATTTCTTAATTTTTTACCCGTAGCTCATATACCAAGTTTCATGGATATAACTTGAGAAATGTCGGACTTTCATACAAACTTTAACCCTCTATTTCACCCCCTTAGGGGTGGAATTTTGAAAAATCCTTCTTTAGTGTGCGCCTACGTCACAAAAGGAACCTACTGTCAAAATTTCAAGATTCTAACCCCAGCGGTTTAGGCTGTGCGTTGATATATAAGTCAGTCAGTCAGTCAGTCAGTCAGTCAGGACTTTGAATTTTATATATATAGATTTGTCTTACATTAAAATATGAAACATTTCATTTCATTTAACTGGCAGTAGATAGCAGCGAAAATATTAATATTATAATCTTTTTAGGGTTCCGTACCAAAATGGTAAAATGGAACCCTTATGGTGCGACTTTCTCCGTCTGTCTGTCTGTCTGTCTGTCTGTCCGTCCGTCACACTCGATTATTTCAGTAACTACCGAAGCTATCGACATGAAATTTGGAATAGTTGTGTATATTAGTGGCCCAAAGACACTGGAATTAAAAACAATTGGAAATTATTTTTGTTCTTATTTTTTAAAAAGGGGGGAAAATCGGAGGGTTGAAATTTAAAAGTGAGATAACTGTACTGTGTGGGGTATCATATGAAAGGGTTTACTTTGTACATTCTAAAACAGATTTTTAATTATTTTTAGTCATGATAGTTTTTGATTTATCGGGCAAAATGTCGAAAAAAATACCGTTCCCCCCCCCTTATCTCCGGAGTTTACCAATCGAAAAATCTGAAATAATTATGGTCAATAGGAATTTATGTATATTTTACAGGAAAACTATAGCCAATGCTCTAACTATCATAGTTTTTTTGATATTAACAGTAAACCTCTACAAACAAAGTTAGTTTTGCGGTTCATTTCGTCTTGTTTTTAATACGTCATAAATCGTAAAACATACTACAGGTTTGTACGGAACCCTCGGTGCGCGAGTCCGACTCGCACTTGGCCGGTTTTTTTTTTTAAATCTTTTATTTAAAGGCTTTTACATTATTAGCTGCATGTCAGCCTTATCGAATTATAACAGAAACAACAAAAAGCATTACTTACTTATTAATAAAAAATAATCTGAACAGATTGCACGCTGCGTCAGAATTTGGCTTACCTAATAAACCGTGAGACACTAACGTGCAATCTGCTCAGACGTAATATTATAATATTGTTATACAAAACTTTATTCTGTATGACTGCAGTAGTCATCTCCCTTCCGTATGCAAGCATTTATATCAATCTGACAGGCATGATTTTGTCGGTACTGTATCATAGAAGCGTACCACAAACGACAACAGTGTATGTAGATCGTCGAAGAGTCTTTGTGCGTTTTTTTCCATGTCCGCACGGTATCGCATCGTCGCGATTCCGCGGCAGAGTAGCGGCGCGCGCGCAAAAACTGCCCCATTCATATGCACAGGGAGGAGTGTGGGCAGTTTTTGCGTCGCCGGACGTTCCCCGAGTTTTATTTGTAAATTGGGCGAGGGGGGGACCCGGGGGGGAGGAAGGGGGAGGTCCAGCGGCGAGCGCGGTAACGAGCCAGTTGGAGTCATTCAGATGCGCGACTAGTTTTTGTCGGAGCGCATAATTGAATACGAATGGCGTACCTACTCGGAACGGATCTAATGGCCCGGCAGGCTGCGAGCGATTCTTGATGGTGCTGGAGCAAAGCTGGTAGTTTGCAAGGGAGCTCTACCTGTTCTTGGTAGCAAGACCTTCCAGCTCGTGCGTGGTGGGTTTGTGATGGGAATATTATGTTTTCAAGAGGTGGTATGCGTGTTCTATGCTAATGCCCGTTTGCACCAAAAATGTCTAAATTTTTGGCAACACCTAAAAGCCCATAGTATTGCTCATTGTAAGTGAAAACTGCCACCTATTGGTCTTGGGTGTTCCCTACAACTTAGGCATGAAGACGGACGTTGCTCTGGTAACCTTACTCGACTTGGCTGTTTCCGCCTGATTTAAATGCAACCTCAGGTGGAGGATGTCTGTAGATCAATTCCCATTCCAAATACTAGTGTTAAGAAGAGTGGAAGAAAGATAGATAGATAGATAGATAAATTCTTTATTGCCACATATAACATACAAATAACTTAATTTTAAACAAAAACAGAAAACAACGCGTGCGCAAGGGCGGTCTTATCACTAAAAGTGAAAGGTGTGTATCAGTAGATTATTTTAACTATAGCAAACCTGTGATGCCTGCCGGTTAGCAAAAATAAATCTCGTGTCAAGCACCTGCTCAACATTTCCCACCGCCTCTCGCAGCGAGGCTTGGGTCTCGCAAACTCGCGCAGCATCCCATCGCTAGCCGGGCTCATCTCGCGAGATGTGGCCAGGGCATTAGATAGCTCTAATTATCGCATAGCTTGTCGCTTCATTGTCGGTGAACTATTCGCCGGCCGGTGATGCGGCTGGTATTGCTGAGGTTTTTGTGCGCTGATTGCAACTTCTCGTCAAACATTTGTCAAGTTATGCAAATGTGCTGGGATTCATACTGCTTCGAACTAGCGGGTAACCGTTATTTTACTAGAATCTATTCTTTTTTCTCAGAATAAGATATGTTTAGGCCTACCGGGATGGCCTAGTGCGATTTGGCGGACTTCACGCTCTCGAAAGCAACCGATTTTGATGAAATCTGGTATAGAGGTAGGTTATATCTCGGGGAAGGACATAGGCATTAGGCATCCATATCCCGATAAATTAAAAGTTCCCGCGAGAATCAAAAAAAATATCCACGCGGACGAAGTCGCGGGAATCATCTAGTATCATAAATGCGAAAGTGTATTTGTCTGTCTGCTACGCTTTAACAGACCACTTTTCAACCAATTTTCAAAAAAATTCACGGTACAGAGATAGGTTGTATCCCGGAGAAAGACAGAAATCGCTAGAATCATCTAGTATGATTATATGGCGTCGCTCGCAGCCCACAAATATCATGATAAAAGTACCTAGTAAGGAAGACTGATTTTCTTGCCGGCTCTGAGTTTCTTGCCGGCTCTTCTCAGCAGAATCTACTTTCCGAACCGGTGGTAGAGTCAAAACATGACGTAACATAAGAGACACCTGTTAATGTCCTACATGCAGTGCAAGTGCGAAGTCGTTTCATCTGGACCGGCGCCAGCTTCCCTCTGCTGCAGCGCTGCAGTGCCGCCGCACACTGGGACGTCTTCCTCTAGACCACATTTGAACACTTGTGGTTTTATTACAGTAATGCCTGAATCTTGTATCATACCTGTACCTAGATCATAGAGGTTATATTTTTTTTATTTTTTTATACACTACAAGTTAGCCCTTAACGGCGATCTCACCTGATGGTAAGTGATGATGCAGTCCAAGATGGTAGCGGGCTAACCTGTTAGGGGCATGGCAGTTGTATTAAAACCCATACCCCTATTCGGTTTCTACACGGCATCATACCGGAACGCTAAATCGCTTGGCGGCACGTCTTTGCCGGTAGGGTGGTAACTAGCCACGGCCGAAGCCTCCTGCCAGGCCACACCGGGGTAAATTCAGAAATTATAAATTCCCAAATTGACCCTGCCGGGAATCGAACCCGGGACCTCCGCACGTTAAGTCAACAGCGCTACACACTGCACGCCACGGAGTCGTCGTCATACATAGTCAGAGACTCATATGAAACTCAAAACGATTGAAGATATAAGTACAATTCGCGCGCGAGTTGACTGCAGAGCAAATGTATGGTGACACAAACATTTACTCTGCATTCAACTCGCGCGCGAACTGTAGATATTTTTTATCTCATTAATTTCTGCAGGTACCTACATCTGTAGAAACCGATAAGGGGTGTGTGTGTAATATAACATGTTATACACACACATAGGTAAGCTTCAGTCAGACTGCATCGTGGCTTGCCACCAGCCACCAGGTAAGATCGCAGACAAGAGCTAACTTGAAGTGTTATTAAAAAGCTATTTTTGTTTTGCTGTTCGTGTTTCAGGGTTTTTCAATTCCTTAACCAAAAAATTATTCAATTTTTAAAACTATGATATTCTTACTATTTTACGTAGGTACTAAGCATTCCAGACAGCTAGACAGAAGAAATATCTGCTCTAATATTTATCGAGGCAATAAGTTGAGGAGTGATGGTCGGCGGCGCGCTGCGCTCGTAAATACTCGTACGGCGAGTTGTTTGCTTGCATTAGCGGACGCTCTATCTGAGGACAGCACTATTCCGATACTTAGGACATCACCATCACTAACTGGATCTGGATTCTTCATGGCCTTCAGACTTGCCTTACTCGATCATACAATCACTTTGCAATTATTGTGCTTTGTAGTGCCAATAATCAACTCAATCTCTGAGGATGCTCCCGTGGAGTGGAGTGTATGTTGGGGAATTGAACCATGTGGAGTGTGTTTAGAAGATTTTTGTGGTTTACATTATTTCTTTATTGAAAATCTGTGAATCCGTAGATACTTGGAATTCCGTAATTTTTAACCAATTTGAGACAAAGAAGGTCGATACCAAAGATTTAGGATTGGTCTCAGCATGTAGCGCAACGGAGACCAATCCTAAATCTATGGTCGAAACCTATAAATAGACATGTAATTCAAGAAAATAAATTTATTTATGAATCTGATTTTAATTTTTTTTCACGACGACAGAATTTAAAAAAATGACATAAAAAATAGCTATGAAAACGATATTGAATCTTCTTCCTCAGTTTAAGGTTGGCTGCATTGTTATAAGAGCGTGATAATGAAATAATATTAGCTATATGCTGCGTCACGACTCCGCTCGCCCGCGTGCGATAGACGCACTGATACACCAAGACTTATTGATTCACCGCCAGGGCTGCCACCAGCTTTATTAGCCCTTGACTGAGATCCTACCTGGTGGTAAGTGATGATGCTGTCTGAGATGGTAGCGAGCAAACCCATAGTTACTCCTAATCTGTTTCTACACGGCATCGTACTTACCAGAACGCTGAATCGCTTGGCGGCACGTCTTTGCCGGTAGGATGGTAACTAGCCACGGCCGAAACCTCTCACCAGACCAGACCAGAGAAAAATCAGAAATTATGTATTCCCAAATTGACTGTGCCGGGGATCGAACCCGGAACTTGTAGTAAGTCCACAGCGCTTAGCACTACGCCAGGAATATTCATTCGAAACCTTACCGTCGACCGTTTTGTTGACAAGACCAATACTAGTGAAATCGACGGACGCTCGCTTATTTCCGTCACCTTAGCTTCATCATGAAATATTTTCGCGTGCAACTCAATGTTTATAACGGATCCTAAGTTTTGATTTCGGCAGGTCGGCAGCCCTGACGCCGCCGAGCGTCGGCCGCACACCGCGAATTACGACCAATAATTATCACTGAATTTATTAAATTAATTAAAAGTTTAACAGAACCCGATGATGTTTACACTTGGATGGAACAAAACACGGGATAGGAAATGTATAAAAAATGTATCAAATCACGTTCAACTAACTTTTGCGGGGCGAGGGGACAGTTCCTTGTCGATTCGTCCAAGTATTTACATCAAATTGGTGCGCTATCAAACCTCAACTTATCGACTATTACCTATTCTGTGCTTCAACACAGGGAGCTACGTACTCGTAGGTTAGATACGCTTTAACACTCTACATACATTCTGGAATTATGTAGGTGCTAATAAAAACGATATCCGAACAGAACCTTTGAATGCGTACAACTACTGGCTTTAAATTCATCAGGAAATTACATACAATTACAAAACTTCTGAGGGATGCGCTTTAATATTATATTACTCAGCCAGTTTCTCATACGACTTCGTTTGCTTAGATATTTAGATATTCAAAAAATCCCGTAACTCTGACTTTTAGATTTTTTGAAATAAAAAGTAACCTACGTGGGTCTCCGACGTACAAAATATTATCTAAGTACATATTTATCTAAAAGTTCATCAAAATCGGCTAAGCGGATGCACAAGGTAACGGATTCACAAAAAGTCTATTTGTCTGTTTATCCGTCTGTCATTCTGCTATGCTTTCAATGACCATCTGCTCAACCGTTGATTTTTAAGAAATTAGGTACAGATGTAGGTTGCATCTTGGGGAAAGACAAAGGCTTCTTTTTGTCCTGGAAAATTAAAGAGTTCCCGCGGGAATCAAAAACCCAATAATCCACGCGGACTTTTATCGCAGATTATAAAGGTTAATTTAATACAAATTGTGCTTCACTCTGCCGTCAAAATAGGGAGTTTAAAAGTAATTTCAAACATAATATAAAGGTCAGCAACAAAAATAACTTGACGACACATCACACAAGTGTTACACGGAAGTTTTATTTTTATTTTTATTCATAGGGTTCACTAGCGATTTTTACAAATTATCTTATTATAAGTTTCATAAAGTTACAGACACGTGCCACTACATGTAAAACACTACACTAGCGGCACGCTATGATGGCCGGTTTGACACATTACAATAGTGATGTGGAATGTCAATTTATTCTCGAACAAAAAACAATTAAGTTTTGTTTTTGTACCTGATTAAATAGGTTTAATAAAACAAAAATGTAAATGTTTATTTAATTTATTTGAACGAACTGAATATTTGAATGAAAATGAATATACATACTTTATATGCACACAAGAAACATATGAATACAAAAGATACCAAAAAAGGTGCCACAAAAGGCCATAATTAATCAGATTCGTCCATACTACTATTTTCACTGTCGTCACTGCTATCATCACCTGCATTAATAATTATATGTTCGTTTTCTATAATATTATCTATTTTCACATCTCTTTCATAATCTTCCCTTATTAATTTAACAGTTCTATTCACAACCTTTTCCCAGTCTCCTTTAGTCACATGTTCACAAGCTTCTTCTAATAATTTTAGCATTTTTTTTGTGGTAAATGGGGGTTCTGTATTGTGTCTTGCAGCATATCCCTTAATTTGAGCCCACACCAACTCAATCGCATTATACTCACAATGGTAAGGCGGTAACCGTATAACTCTGTGCCCATGTTCTAATGCTATTTCGTCAATGACGTATCGGATCTTGGTTGGTTTGTTTTCTTTTAAAAGACGTACTAATTCCGCTTTTATCATATTCATGTTTGCATCTACGCCATTTTTACGAAGCCATGCGACGATATCAGCTTTCTTTTGGGATTGGGCAGGTGGCTTGTCAATTTGCATCGAGTGGTATGGGGCGTTGTCCATAATTATAATAGATGGTTCAGGGAGGCTACACAACATTGAGGTAAACCATTCAGTAAACTTTTCTCCATTCATGTCTTCATGATAGTCTCCAGTGGTTTTTGACGCAAAAGCCATGAGAGAACCTTCGACAAACCCGTTGATGGTTCCGGCGTGACAAATTATAAGTCGCGATCCTTTTCCTACAGGAACTTTGGAAGTAGATGCTGCTGTGTCATCGTTCCAAGAACGGCCTACAGTATGGTTAGCATTAAGCCATGTTTCATCCAAGAACACAACATTTTGCCAATTTTTGATTTCTTTCACTTGCCGTAAAAAAGTATACCTTGCCATCGCTATATCAAATCTTTCCATCAATATTTTGCGTTTGTTACATTTTTTGTATCGAAATCCAATGGTCTTCAAAATCTTCGTTAAAGAACTTTCCCCACCGAAGAATAATCCAGCTTTCTTCAGTGAATGCACCAACTTTTTTCTTGTTGGATACTCCTTCTGTAAATAGTAGCCGTAAACATGTCTTCGGATAGCATCGGCATCAAAGCTATCGATGCCTACGACTGGTTTTGCTCGTTTTCTCTTTTTTGGTTTGTGAAGTTTATTTTCTTCTGTGCCAGTCTCGCCATATTTTTCTTTAGTTATCCGTCTAACAGTTCGTTGTCCAATATTAAGCGCATCAGCTACGCGTTCAACCACTGACGTTATAGGTAAAATTGGCCCTCCATTTTGAGCTTCACGATCGAAATAGTTACGAAGGCGTATTACGAACTCACGTGTCTGACTATTTAGAACAGTTCTCTGCGTACGTTCGGTCATATCGACGAAATCCACAACAAAGGGCTTGAACAGAGTCCAAATTAACGAGCAAGGGTCAACAGTAATGCAGTATCAATATTTGAAATCCAAAGCCAGGTCAAAACTATATCACAATCGCATTGCACTGACAGTTTATACTTTTCGAAGCAACGTCAATTCGAAACTGCTTTGTTTTGCATTGAGCATTGACGCGAGTTTGCCGGAGGTAGTAGTTGTGCTAGCCAGCGATCACAGAGTACATTGAATATACAGGTATAGAGATAACACTGAGGATTGTTGTATAAGCGCCATCTAACGGTATACGACGAACCTAAAGCCAAGCAAATCGCGCTCTTCATGGTACCTATTTTTTTATAAATTAATTCCCCAGAGTAATTTCCAAAAGCCAAACAATATTTTGATTTTATTGATTTGGCTTTTGGAAATTACTTTGGAGACAATGGAATTTAAGTTATTTAGGTAAATAAAACAACAGTTTATCAATTGGACAGTTTATTGTTTCTTTTTCATAAATAAATTAAAGCACAAAAACATAAACGGAGCACATTCACGGATGGAATTACATTCAGACGCAAAAAAGCGATTTCAGAGGTTTGTCCACATAGTGAAAATTGTTCATATTCACAAGTACATTCACCCCTTAAATGGTGCAAACTGATTTTTCTACACTTGTATACATTTTAGAAATCAATTTAATAAATAAATTTTGAGTCCTAAACCTAAAACTACATTCGATAAAATTTATGAATCTCTGCACATCACTATCGTCAATAAAGTAATACAATTATTTCCTTCAAAGTCGTTATCAATTAATACGGAACTTCATGAGCGGACAAACGTCAAACCGGCCATCATAGCGTGCCGCTAGTATAGGTACATGGCTTAACTCATCTCAACAAAATAATGCCTTAATTTATAAATAAATAGTTAATATAAACGCTGATAAGAGAGCCATATAATTTTCACACCTTTAAATGTACAAAGATAAGCAATAATGTGACATAAAATTAATTCGGCTTATTTACGCCACTTGGTCGCTAATGAATCGACCGGCCGTGACGATATCACTGGTCGAATCGCCGAAACATGCCCGTATTTGCGTGTATCTTTAAGTGAAGGTGATAAGGTTTAAAATGGAATGACAGGAACAACCGCCGTTACGGTAAATGTCACATCAGTTCAAAGGCCACCCTGAGGTATCACGCAACCAAACAAAACGATACATAATTTGTTCACTTTCTAATTATATTTTGGTTGTTGGGCGATTGAATTTAACATTCAATAATGTTCATGATTAAGCATTGAATTCTGATGGAACTATATTGAATATATTGGCTGCCTCGTTGGTCTAGTGGTTAGCATGTTCGACTGCGGCCGACGAGGTCCCGGGTTCGAGTCCCGGGTCGGGCCATAATACTCATAAGTATTGGGTTTTTCTGACAAGAAATTCTCAGTACTAGCCCGGAGTTAGGAAGTTGGCGATGTTTCACCCCCGTGCCTCGGACAGCACGTTCAGCCGTCGGTCCTGCGCCTGATATCTCTCCGGTCGTGTTGGACATTCCGTCCCATCGGGGTAAAGTATGAGAGTAAAGGTAAAAACTACCTACCTAGTATACCAGAAATACCTACCTTTACCTATGAATTGCCTATGATTTACCTTTACCTACTTGTAAAAGTTTAATCTACTCATTCAATTAAATTTTAATTAAGTTTATGCTTCTGCTAAGTTAGTCTAGCTGCTAAAGTATAATATTATGATAACAACACAACACATTTTAACAAAAACAATTGAAAACTATCTAAATAAAAACCTAAAAAATAAATTACAAAGCTTATAGTTTTTACCATAACAGTCATTTCCAACCAGAGCTTTTTTACAACTTAAGCTTATGGTAATCCAATAACTAGAACATATTATGAATACAAGATCAAAGACCTACAAATAGCTTTTAGGTAATTACTAATGACTAGATAATGCCCGCGACTTCGTCCGCGTATATTTAGGTATTGATTCCCAAAGGAACTCCTTTATTTTCCGGGATAAAAAGTAGCCTGTGTTACTCTCTAGGTCCTCAACTATACCCATAAAAAAATCACGTCGATCCGTTGCTCTTTTACGGAGTGATAGAAGGACAAACATAATAGACCAACAAACAAACACACTTTCGCATTTATAATATTAGTATGATGTAATACAACATTATGCGAGTAGGAAATAAACGCACTGTAATAGAAATTTTATGACAATACAAATACGAGTATGTAAAGGTGTAAAATAGATTGATATGGCTTCCGAGTAACGGGGCTTAAGTCAGCTTTTACGATATTGCTTCTCATTAGCTGGCATCGCCCGGGTTTGCTCGTGTTTTTCACTGCGTGTGTTCGCGCCGGGGAGGGTAGGCCGTGAACCGGCACTAACTGTCAGTCTGTCCGTGCGCTGTGTGATCCCGCGAGCATTCCCCACTACTTTCACCGTTGTTCCGGTCGACAGACCGTGGCGGATATACTCGTAATAATACGCGATAATTTCAAGTGTTATCAAGAAACTATTAACTTGCGACCGTAACGGGACCCGTCCCATTAGTCGTAGGTACAACATTAGCTAATTACTATCATGGCATTTTTAATGATTAAAATAGCGACGTAGTCTGTCCTTTTGTTAAAGTAAAAGTGAATGAATTGTTTAATTTTATAAAGATATTAAATTGCGTAAATTGTTACTTGTATTTTCTCGTTAATTATAAACATTTTTTCAACCACTATACGATCATGGTATTGTTTGTAAGTATTGTTAAATTTAACAAGTTATATTTTTAACTAGATGATGCCCGCGACATCGACCGTTAGGTTTCTCTTCGAATTTGTTATTGTTATAAACATCGATTTACCAACTAAGGACATTACCTATAAATTAATACTCGAAAAGCGTCCACAATCGCTTATACAAACACAGCTACAGATAATATAGACTGAGACACCAAACGGTTCACAAAAACCAACCATATATCTTTATATTTAGGGTTCAATTTTGTAATAACAATTCGACACATACGACATTTTGTCGCCTAGTGTACTCATGCGCAACTGAGGCGAAAATTGTTATAAATAAATCGTTTATTTGCTTGAAACATGGTACAATTAAAAGATAACACATACAAAATTTGACCAAACATGTTTCGTCATTACTGACATGCAAATTTAAACATGTTCATAATATCTATTTGTGCACAACTTGACCGTGCGTTTTTTGCGTTTCGATGGTGCGTCTAAGTCAATGGTTATAAACGTTTCGGTGATTTTCCTGCAAATCTTTATTTTTCGGTGTAGGTAATTAGTCATTTTCTGGAAGACAAGAAGTGTGTCCCTTTCTCCCTTTACATAATAAAAATATTGAGGGTCAAAATGTCTTACATACTATAATAGCTAAAACAAATCCTAAACATTTTTATTCAAGTAAACTTTGACAAGTGCTTTTGAATCGTCTAGTGAATCTACCACTGGTTCGGAATGCGGTTCCTACCGAGAAGAACCAGCAAGAAACTCGGTGGTTGCTCTTAATTAATTAAACGTGTGCAATTTTGCAAGAATTTAAATACTATTGTATTTTGCTCACTAGAATTAATTGAATGTAAGCGCAGTGCAACGAACGATTAATGCGCGATCATAACTGTTGTTAGTTAATATGAAAGTAATTAAAATTCACGGATATATATAACGCGAAGAGATTTATCACCACGAATCCCGCTCTGTCGGAGAAATGAGCTCTAATAAAAACAAACAAACACACAAAATGATGAAGGCAGAGCGTACCACAAGCTGCGCCTAGGCATGTCGTCTGCAATATCGATACTTTATTAACATAATTAAAATCACCTACTGATACATCATTATTTAACAATGATGATTCCAGTGTTACATTGTACAGAGATTTGTTTTTATTTATTTTCAATAGGTATAGACTTACCTTTATTTATTTATTTTCAAAAACACCATAAGATAGATAGAAGATAAGTCGCAAATCATCTGAACGCTGTAAACTAATTGTTAAAAAAATTTCATGTCATTATACATTTGTATATATGTACTTGAAGAAAACTTTTATGAAGAGGAATTAAATAATGAGAATTTTAATGATATATAAAATTAAATAAACAATAATTTTATTGAAAAACTAATTGAAATCTGTTTAAAGTTGCATTAATTATACAGTAGATAGTAGAAACCGTTTATCGATATCGAGGTATCTTAATCGAGTGATCGCGTCTAACAAGCAGTGGGCGAGTGAGCAGCAAAAAGTGCGGAGTTGCCAATTACAGTAGCAGCGAGTTTTTCAGTCGAGAGAACTTTCTTCTATTTCCATATGCATTGGAAAGAAAGGGTGAAATTATAGACGCATGAATATGCTAACGCGAGTAAATGCTAAAGTTGAATAACACCAGCGCCGCGGCCACTAGGGTTGGGATCACAGCTATCGATACTTATATTTTTTAATTTATATTTATGAACTAGTTTAAATTGAACTGTTGATATTCAAAAGTTGATATTCAGCGTTCATATTTTGAAATAAAATCGTGTACTCTACAAATATGTATATCTAACTATCTCGGAATCTTAGTAGTTCGACATATTGATGGCTACCGATTCTTTTGTATGATTCGGTCTAACTAAAGGATTAGCATCACATAATTATATATCGACTCCTAAATATCGATTAATTGCATTGAAAACATCCCTAGCGAATGTAGGCTCGCGTGCGCTTTCTTTAATTGGAATTATTGTAATTTCGCTTTTGACAGTAATTATTTAAATGTCATTGTTCGTTTCGCCCACCTGATGTTTGACATTTTAATAATCATGCATTCTTAATATTAATAATTTCCAAAATGAATAGACTTACCATAACTGGATTCAAGTTCAGAAAAAGGTCGAAATGTTCGTTGTATAAAAGTATTACCGTACTATTTATTACCTATTCCGTGGTCTCACATACTTTCCTTACTATAATTTTATCTCTATTCTATTACTAGTGCTATTGTGATGTTATCACAGTATGTACCAATTTATCTTAGAGAGGGGTCAGTGTTCGAATTTCATTCAAGTCTCTTTGATTAACCCTCGGGAAAAGTCTTTGAAGAAACCGAGTTACATTTACAATATCCGAGGAATGCCATTCCGAACCAGTGGTAGATTCAATTAACGAATCAAAATCACTTTTAAAAGTTTATTTGAATAAAAAACATTTAATTTTTTTTTAATTTTTATCAACTAAGTAATTTTGATACAATAACTTATTAAGTTATCAAAAAATCAAAGACTCGTGCACTCTGTGGTCCAACTGATAGCATAAATCAGATGTTCTAGGTAAAACATACATAAGGGTTATGTTCCGTTATAAGCACTGCGAGCACTGGCAGTGCTCTTTACTGGGGACTTCCAGTGCTCTCAGTGTATTTCGGAACGCACCCAATATTATAATATCATGACAGATTTTAACCTAATGGACTCCCATCAAAAGTTTCAAGCATATTTGGTGGGAAAAAGGGAAAATTTGTCACTATTATTAAAGAAGCCTAAAATTTCATTTCATTTATTTCATTTCATTTCATTTATTTATTATTATTGCTTTCGTGTACAATGGTCATAATATAATAATTACAGAGACATGAGACCCCCGTCAGGGCATTGCAATATTGCATTTTCATTATTAACGAAGCCTAAATTTTAAAACATTATTACTTCGACAAGGTTCCATTGTACCTATATTATGCGCGAGGCCGCACAGAGGTCTGCTCGGGGGTGGGGCAGCGGGTGGGGGTGAGAGGTCAAGTAATGATACATTCGCACGCCTAAGTGAGGTGCGAGGTAATAATGAGTTATGTACGTGATCCAATTATTTGGGCGCGCGCTCATTAAGCGCTAAGTGTGAAATATGGCCGGCTTTATTGCTAGCATCGCTGACTTCTCAGCGCGACCCCCAAGTAGACCCCCACTCAACCCCCTGGCGAGTGGGGGACCCCCAGCCTCCCGGGGGGTTGCAGCACTGCAACTCCACTAAATCATAATAATGTAAGGTGCAGAGCGCAAACGAATCGTGAGAAAAGTTCCACCATTTTGCTAAAATATGTGCATACTAGGTTTAGCTCGCGCATTTTCGCTTCGGAAATTGGTATTAGAAATTGGTAGAGCAGGGAATACTTGGATAAAGTAAACTTTGCGTTCAGTTCCGAACTTCAACTAAGTGTAATATTTCTTGTAAAGAGATACATAATATACCCTGACGGACTAGTGAGGCGATCAATTCGAGACAGGTATATAGATTCTTACATCTACTATGTTTTATTTTAAAACCCTTTTAACCTTAACAGATGAATGAAGGTTGTCCTTTGTCCAGATCTTAGACCAGTAGGTAGGAAAAAAGACATTGTATAAGACAATATTTGAAAGTATTCAAAATATAATCACATCTGACCGAATCATTCTACTGTCTTTAATCTTCTTTCAGGAGATATGGTGTGTGAACAAATTCCTACAAAAAGTCAAGTGGCCGGTATCTAATAATAATAGGTATTATCTAAAGCGATTCAATAGCACGAAACATCACAAAAACGCATAGATTTGTTATGTGTATAATGCAGAACTTTACACAAACATGCTGCGCTAAAAAACTGAATTCTGCGAATGTATCGCAAAATGTTTAATGAGTGAGTTACGCGCGTTTTACTGCGCAGTGCCCTCATCTATTCTAATAATGCGCACTGACGGGTCCCGCGGTGGGAGCAGTGCTGTCTGCTGCACTGGCGACAACTCATGACGAATAATAATTAATTAGTTAATCGAACAATGGGATGAGTGTTTATGATGCATTGAACGAAATTATTTTGCGCATTTTTTGCACAATTTGAATATGTTTAAAAAAGTTGCAGTTTGTACACTTTTTATAAGTATAAAAAGTGTACAAACTGCAATGTAGTAGACTTCGAATATGATAATAATACCATGAACTGCATTGGCAGCATAATTTAATAATGTGTACTGTAGGTTTTACTTTTTGTGAATATTGACTGCTGAGTGTCTGATTAGTGCCAAAGCCTCCCAAAGCTCTTTCAGCTTGCGCTTTACGATAATCATTCTTTATGAAAATGAATTACTAGCTGATGCTCGCGACTTCGTCCGCGTGGTTTAAGTTTTTTAGATTCCCGCGGGAACTCCTTAATTTTCCGGGATAAAAAGTAGCCAATGTGTTATTCCAGACTAAAATTTCATCCAGATCCGTTCAGCCGTTCGTGCGTGATTGAGTAACAAACATCCATACATCCATACATCCAAACATCCATCCAAACTTTCGCATTTATAATATTTATTTGATTATGATTAATATTTTTAGACTGGAGCGCGGTTACTTTGATTGATTGATTGATAAAAATGAATAATTTGCCTTTGTTTTCAAAACATAACTTATTATTGCTAATTTATTTTAGCAAACACCCCATAGCACAACATTTAGCTTTAGGTCAGTGGTAAAAAAATAACGCATACTTAGGTATATGCTTCATGGCTGCCAAGCGTCCGTAAACACTTATCAATAAAACATTAGAACAAGTGTTTTATTGTGATCGAACGAAGTCAACACATCATTATGTTTATATTATTTTCAATAGCACTTCATGCATATAATGTTATAGCTAGGATTTTTAATTTATATTTATATTGAAATCAAAATATTTGTAATGGTTTAATGAAAGGTGATTTTAAATCCGTACATTAGGACGTGTATACAACTTTATGTTCGCGTGTGTTCAGGTTTTTATTATTTATTTTATTTATTCATTTATTTAAGGCAACAAGGCATACTAAAAAATTCAAAAATAAAAACAATACAAAATAAAATACAATATTAAAATACTAAATGTAAATACAATACATAGAAACAAAACTGATACGGTAGGGATTTTCCTCTCTCTTTCCTAACACAGAGGAACACATTTTTGCACCAAGCCGGAACTTTTAGTACATAGGAGATAAAATAGGTCATCCTAATCCACTTCTTCAGGTTCAGGTTCCAGGTTTTTATTTAAACTCCCGCGAGAACTTGACTATCTGGGTTAGAGTTACATATAAAGCGCCGTTTATAGATGCAGCTTATGAAGCTGCACGGCCGCTTGTTTTGGTTCATATTTCCTTCCCTATTTTGTTGTACTTGACTGAGAATAAAAGTCGAAAAAGTTCAGCAAAAATAACAAAGAAACGCTTTATGCATGTGAAATCATAGACGTTATAATAATATGATAGGAATGCATTAGTAGCGGCAGGGCGGGCGGATGGCGGTCGCCCGGCGGGGGTCGCGGGGGGGTCGAGGGGGTGCGGGGGTGCGCCGAACACTACGGGTAGAGTTATTCCATTAATTAAACTGTGTCCGCGACACCACCTACCTACAGCGAGCGAGCTTACAGAGCACTGAAATGCTGCAGTACGGGAAAATGAGACGACAATTATTATTAACCTTATATCATCCAAATATATAAAAGGAAAAGGTAATTGACTGATCTATCAATGCACAGCTATCAAGATTAAATTTGGCATAGTACATTTTGCTATATTATAAAGTAGACATCCCGTTAATAGTAGATTATACACCAAGGGGATAAAGCACTGTTTTATGTCACGGGCGCTACATTGAATCCTGAACGTAACGAAGGACTCCAAATTTAACTCCCGAGCGCAGCGAGGGTGTTATAAGTTAATTCCCGACCAAAGGGAGGGAATTAAGATTGAGTCCTGAGTGCAGTGAGGGATTCAAGCGCCCAAGAAAAAAACTGCTTTATCCCGGTGGTGTATACTCTACTTTATACTTCTACCATAACAGTAAAACAAACTGTAACGGTTAGATATTTATTGCAAATCATAGTAAGTAGGATACATAGGTCTAGTAAATAATAAAAAGAAAAGACAAATTAAAAGTGAATGTTCACGTTCGATAGAGTCACATTTGGCGCCGCTGCTTTGATATTCAAACTTTTTGCTTTTCATGCTGCCAGTGTTTATGCAGGTATACATACTCCTTGGTTTAAAAACTTTTATGTCAAATGGTACGGTCGTTTGGTCGACCAGTCTGGAGCCTAGACTCTGTTGTGCATATTTACATTATGGGGTTGGTCAACTAGTTGGGCGATCGATCGACTAGATTACGGCCCTAGGGCATGAAGACTGACTTTAGACCCGCAAAAGTATGATTAAAACAGTAGTAAAGGTATGGTAGAAGTATAAAAATATTTTTTACCCGGTTACGGCAAAGCCAAAAGTAAGGGTTATGATTTTAGTAGTATATGTATGTATGTTAGTTAGTGTTCATGTATGTTCCAGCGTAGTGCCTAAACTACTGAACAAATATTGATAAATGAGATTTAAATCGTTTCGTTATTATGGTTCTGGTGACAAAGGCTACATTTTACACGAACAAAATCGATATGACGGATGTTACATCCAAAAAACTGGGGGTCTCAGAAATGTTTCCGTATAGTCGGCTTATAGGTTTTAATTATTAATACTTACCTACTGCTCGTGAAATTTACAAACCAAAAAATGGGACTAAAACTAATAAAAACACTGAGTGAATGACATAATATGAATAATTGTATTCAATTCGCTGGGTCTGGAAACTTAAAGTATTTCTTTAAAACATGGATCTCCAAAACTGTACCTATATTTACCTAACCGAGGCTAGGGCTATAGGTACCTACTCAGACCTAGCGCCACTAAATATAAGTATATTCGCTCGAAATATTAGTATAGTTATTATTTGTTGCTTGATATCCAGAGCCAAGTATATTAAGTGCTTTTAAATAACATAACTAAAATTAAAATTTAAAAATGATAAAACTATTGCTCTTGGCATACTGCTATTTTTCGTCCTGTCGCGTAAAACAAAGTAAGCAGGGTTGGCAATTGTCGGTCGCAAGTTCCAAGTACCTATAGTAGTTACACACATTCTTCTGAGGAATGTGGATTTATTGGTAGAGTTACAATCTCGGGCCGTGCGGAGGAAGGTGGTGGTCTATGGCGAAAGTTGCGCTATAAAATAATATCGTCGGCTATTAGCACTGATAAGTACCGGAAACACATATTATGAATCATATTTCTATTACTTAAATAATTTCCTATTTAACCTTATAGGTAATGATTACGTAGGTAATTCATAAGACTCAGATTTCTAAATCAGTTAAAATCATCCACATACTAAGTATGATTACTATTTTGTCATGTTAGATTATATAATAGATACCTAGTATAATGTAACTTGGTACGTTTTGGATGTCAGTTATATACTAATTAATCACAAATTATTTTTATTACAAAGACTTCAAGAAAAAGTAAAAAATTGTAAAATATAATTAATATTATCGTATCTAATGCTTATTTACTAAGTACAAAATAATATATGTGTAGTGTTTACTAAGTATAAATACGTATGCAAATAGCAATTGATGAGACTCAGTTACGAAAAAAAACAACGCTTCCATAAAAGACAGCTTATTGCACATTTAGGTTTTCTCCATAGAAATCGATTTTGAGAAATCCGCACCTGCACCACAACAAATCCGGGAGGAGCCAACTTGTAAATAATATATTCGAGTGACAGCACATAATATATGCAAAATATATGTATTCAAAGTGTAAGTATTCTCAACCCTAGCAGTAGGCGGCGTGGGCGGGCGCGGGTGTGGGGTGCGGGGCGCGCGGGAGGCGCACGCTGTTAGAATAAAACATTATTCATAAATAGGATATTGCGGCAGGTGCCGGCCCTGCCCCCTCCCCCCTTCCCCGCGCCCCCGGTGCCCGGAACCCCCCTCGGCCCGCCCTGCCCCCCCGCCCGCCCTGGCCACAATGCAATTTTAACAAATACTCCACCTCCGTACGAGTTGTAGAAAAGCGCGAAGGCTTTGTTGTACTGAAAACTCCGGAAAGCCTATTCGGCTCATTCGGATATGACAATATTAGCCCCAAAAATATTTATTTGCAGAGAGAAACATTTCAATGGATATATTAAAACGCCAAGTTAATATACTCTCTCTGTCATCAACCCATTGCCGGCTCACTACGGAGCACGAGGCTCCTCTCGGAATGAGAAGGGTACGGCCATAGTCCACCAAGTGCGGATTGGCAGACTTCACATACTTTTGAGGAACCCGGCTGAGTTAGTTGTGGGCTCTTCTCAGACCGGGGCGTTTTTGGAACCCTCGTAGCTTTAGTTTTACGATACTGTAACAAATTATCACCATCATTATAAAATAAGCAAGCTTAATCGACGTCAATAGGTATGTGTACCTACAGTGTACCAAAATTGAATAAATAAATATTTGATTTGATTTGTACTCCTTCCTTTCCTCCTTTCCTAATTTAAGATATTTAATTTCTTTAAACGCACATAACTTCACAAATTGGATGTGCGTGTCCCGGGGTCGAACCCCCGACCCCGTAGGTACAATCCTCCATAGAATATTCTTTTTGGTATCGCCATTCTCTACTCTCTCTTTAATTTAAAGAAAACTTTGTCCTTGTTATGATGTCCAGTAGATAGATATGAATAAACAAAAATGTAGACATAAAGAAATTATGAATTATCAAAAACTAGATGAATAGGAAATATTTTTAAATACTCTATTTCAATCTCAAGAAGAAATTAACGTTAATAATTATTAATAGAGTTAAGTAAATTCCATTCTCGTTATACCACCAGCTACCAGCTACGAAATAATTCGTAAAGCCATTTTTACATACTCAAATAACTTTTCTGCTATGCTTGAAATAAAAGATTTAGTTAAGCATAGCCATCAACAATTTGTCAGACGGAACCGGCGGGCAGCAGCAGTCGCATGCCGCGCTTCCATGCATCACGAATTGCACGGCCGCCGCAAAAACACACACAAATACACATAAACAAACACAAATATAAATACACACACTGATACAAGCCTAGTGTTTACTTTAAATGATTTGATGTGCACTATTGTATTATTCTAATCGTTGACTTAAAAATCAAAGATACCCAGAACAGGGATCTCATATATTATTAGATACAATTACCTAATAAAAACAAAAGTAATGACTGACTCACCAACGCCGACTTCAAATCCTTCATACCTTCAACCCTTCAACCTAGAAAGCTGTAAAGCACTAAGTGCAAAAATCTAAATTCAAAACTCAATTACTTTTAATTCAAGTAAACTTGGACAAGTGATTTTAAATCGTCGAGTGAATCTACCACTGGTGCGGAATACATTTCTATTTCCTATCGGGAAGAACCAGCAAGAAACTCGGTGGTTGCTCTTTCGATATCACGTGTAGATATACTTACATATTATATTATCATATTAATACCGCTTTCCTTAGCATTGCTGGAACGAGTCAAATCCATGCTCTCTGATGGATTGAAACTCCGCTTGTGTTAAATTTCCATTTATTGAATCCAGTTTGAAGTACAAGGAGTTGCTGAAACTATCGATAGAAGTAAATACCAACAACTCTCACCGTAAAGCACCCGAGATATTTCATTTCATTTATTCATTGCATTCACGTACCTACTTATAAAATGAATTAATACAAATTAATACATACATGAGTAATCAGTATTGAAGTTATGTATAACAATTTTACATAGTTAAATGACATAATTAAAAATTTCAGACAATCTACTTTATAATTCAACAAAAAACGCTTTTTTTCGGGTTCTTTTTTTTCTTTGCTGAAGAATGCTTCCGGATTCTTTTTAGAACAAGATTCACTGGTAGAGATCTCTTAAAGAGTTAAGTGATTCCTTGTCCATTTAAAAAAAAAAAATTGTATATCAACGTTTTTAATACAAAACTACTTAGATACTTCAAAATTCCATTCACCACTCACTGGAACTAAAAGGTAAAAATATACAGATATAAAAATATCGCAAATTGGAGGTCTGCAGTGGTTTGCATGTCGAAGCAACATAAATCACGGCTGCATTTGCAACCTGTCGCAGCGAGAGAACCCTCGGCGGAACAGACAAACGCACCGACCAGCGTTTATGTTGTATCGACCACCATATTGGATTAATTGTCTTAAAGTTAATTAACTAATATGGAAATCACTTGCTCTTTTTATCTCAGATCGACGATATTGAAATCTGTGGAGCTATAAAAGGATTTCGTTGACTAACTAATCTACCGCGCGCAATTAATTAATATGGAGACCTGACGTTAGGGCATATCGGGTTAATACTTATTAAAGTAAGTATAGTAATTAAACAGTTGCTTAGTTTTATTTTACCAACCAAATTAGTTTATATTCGATTAGCTGATGCCCGCGACTTCATCCGCGTGGAATAATTTTTTTTAATTCCCATGGGAACTCCTAAATCTTCCGCGATAAAAAGTAGCTTAAGTCACTCTCCCCACAACATTACCCATGCAAAAAATTACATCGATCCGTTGCCCCGTTGCGACGTGATTGACGGACAAACCAATAAACCAACAACAAACACACTTTCGCATTTATAATATTATTAGTATGATGTTATGTTCTCCGTCAAATTAAATTCAAATATTTTTGAAATCCATGACTGTAACTCTCACAAGCGGTTTTGAATCGGCAAATGAACGGCAATCTACCACTGAACCACAAACATCTTCACTTTGGAATTGTAGACTGTACCCTTGCAGTATGAAGTATCGGAATGTATAGGAGTTGGAACCCATAACTCAATAGGAAAATATAATATAAACGCTGCTAATTCAATTTTAGTAGTTAGATGTGCAACAGTCCTGCACCATGATTGAAGGGCGGGATAAGGTGACTTAATGCTGTATTTGTGAAGAAATGCCTTATTGCCTGGTGGGAGGCTTCGGCCGTGGCTAGTTACCGCCCTACCGGCAAAGACGTGCCGCCAAGCGATTTAGCGTTCCGGTACGATGCCGTGTAGAAACCGAGTAGGGGTATGGGTTTAATATAACTGCCATGCCCCTAACAGGTTAGCCCGCTACCATCTTAGACTGCATCATCACTTACCATCAGATGAGATCGCAGTCAAGGGCTAACTTGTAGTGGATTAAAAAAAAAAAAATCATGAAGAGGTATGCATATAATTATAACTAAACATTATTACAAACTAGCTGATGCCCGCGACTTCGTTTTTATAGTTCCCGCGGGAACTTTTTAATTTTCCGAGATAAAAAGTTGCCTATTCCAGACTATAATCCATCAAATATCATCCAGATCCGTTTAGTCGTTTCGGCGTGATTAACAAACATGCATCCATCCATCTATCCATCCAACCAAACTTTCGAATTTATAATATAAACTAGATGAAGTATAGACAGCAAGTCGCATCGGGTCGTGTTTTATGTTGTAAGTAGGTAGGTATGTTTCCGCCATCTCCTCCGTGTGGAAGCACACTCATCACACAATGACTGCTCATTAATTAGTACCTCTGTAGCGCTAACGACGTGATTTTTTGCCGCCAGCAAACCTCGATGCTAATGCTGTGGATTTAATATTTATAACTCTTAATTAAGACCCTAAACTTTGAAACTCCTACATATGCCTCCAGTGATGCCAAAAAAAACTGACAGTAACAGGTACCAATAGGGATGATGCCTATATCAAAAATAAATTATTTCTAACTGATTATTAAATAGATGGCCTTCCAAAACACCTAAAATTCACATCCTCGGTTAGTATCAAGTTTGATAATTATTTTAAAATATAGATTAAAGAAATAAAGTGCGTTGAAATTTTATGACGTCACAACTGTGAATTCCATACAACTCGCATACTTACTAGAAGTGTTTTTTTAAGTTTGATAAAGAGTTGCTGATTTGATTGAGTTGTCATCATCCCTATTAAGTAGGTACGTCTGCAGAATTAGGCGCAACGCACACCTAAACAATGGAGCCAAGATAAGTAGCATCTCCGCAGTAGACCTCCGTGGCGCAGTTTGTAGCGCTGTTGTCTTAACGTGCGGAGGTCCCGGGTTCGATCCCCGGCAGGGTCAATTTGGGAATTTATAATTTCTGAATTTTCCCTGGTCTGGCCTGGTGGGAGACTTCGGCCGTGGCTTGTTACCACCCAACCGGCAAAGAAGTGCCGTCAAGCGATTAAGCGTTCCGGTAGCATGTCGTGTAGAAATAGATTAGGGGTATGGGTCAATTATCACTGCCATGCCCCTACCAGGTTAGCCCGCTACCATCTTAGACTGTATCATCACTTACCATCAGGTGAGATAGCAGTCAAGGGCTAACTTGTAGTGGATTTGAAAAAAAAAACTGTTACTCGAGTTCGACAGGGCGCCGCCGCCGCGAGAGGAAAATACCAATAAAATTATCATTAACGAGGCGAAAACATTACCTGTTTACTATTACGCTCGCTGTCCTTTGACTAAATGTTAAGCTAAGTACTTAGGTAACACTTGGTTTTAATTTGTTTTAACAATATTTTGTACGTTATCTATGGCTTATATACTTTTCCTGTAAGCATAAGTGCACAGGCAAAAGCTCAAATCTCCAAGCTTATTTTGCAGTTAGTTTGGTTTTTGTCAACGATCGCCAGTGTAGATGTCGGTCGGAATTGACAGGTCTGAGGTAATTACTTGATCATTCCCGTGTTGAAGTAACTCTTATAATTGATAGCCGCACGTCAGAGAAAACGTGCACCACACGAGCACCACTTGGGGTATTACTTACTTTTTTCGCGTTCCTCAATCATCGTGTAAAGTCTGATATATTAATTCCTTAAGCTGATCACCCACCTACCTTGGGTGCGACTCGATGGGAACTCGCCATTTTGTGCCGTACGTGTGGAAACCGAAAAGGGGTTTGGGTTCAATATAACTGCCATGCCCCTAACAGGTTAGCCCGCTACCATCTTAGACTGCATCTTCACTTACCATCAGGTGAGATCGCAGTCAAGGGCTGTAAATAAAAAAAAACGTGTCGCGTGCGCCAATACCTGTGTTTTTATCTATAGTGATCGTCGGGTCTAAGAATGAACACTTCTATTATTTTATTCTCAATACAATCTATATGCCTTTTTAGCAGTGCAATGATCTGTCTTTACTTAAGGCTATAAATTAAGATAAGAAGACCTGAGATTTGTCCGAGTATATTTGAGTAGTCAAAGTGAAGGTCGCAAGTTATTAAGTCTTTTAATAAAAACTGTACAATTTTAAACGAAATAGCTCTGATTAAAATGCTCAATTTCAATACGCCATCTTAGATAGGGTATTTCTATACTCTTGCAACTAATAAAGATGAGCTTAGTTGCTAGAAAATAAGAATTGCTAGTGATGCATACAAATAACCTGGCGAGGTTCAATCAGAAAAAAATATAATAAAAAAACGTCCTGCTAAAAGCCTTTGCTAATCGTAGAGACATTATAAGAAGAAGGATAAGTGCGAGCGTGCTGAATGACGTAATTTTCGTTTTTTCAGCGTCTTAAGCGGTTGGGGAAAATGAATAATAGTTTTTTTGCAGAAATGCGGCACATGTAAATGTGTGCGATTACCATAAGGCTTCTTTCCCGTCCCCAATTCTCGTGTAGAACCTAGAACACTTGTCAGATTTGTATAAACAAATACATAATTTACGCGCATTTTACAATCGTCAATGTAGTCGAGCGCTAAATATGGCTCATAAAGGGGCGTTTAGAATATTTATTGAGTGGATGTCGCATAATAGCGACTCATTTGCGATGGATTAATTACTACGAGTAAGGGCAAAAGGGCCGTGGGAACCGACCCTTACCGCGGCCGACCTCACCTGTATACCACACGATATCAAATCTGTTACAACGTACACTACTGATATAAACCTGGCAACCGATACAATTGTACTAAATAAAAACGCAATGGATATATCAATTTGGTTTGATCTCGTTATCAGAAGGTCATGTGGCAGTCGTTGTGTCAATTATGTAAATTCGCAATGCTGCCGGCCGCAGTACCATATGAGACGTTTGTTTAATATGAATGCAATGCATAGGTGTTTTTATTGAATCGCTCTCTGAACTCGACAGTCGGTGATTCAATGCATTCAGGACATTTTATTACTTAAAACTAATTAAAAACATGCATTTTACATGTGTTCTGTGAGACCATAAGTTAAATTAGTTATTACTGAGTAGGACATAATATCAACATGCATACAGCAGCATGGATCTGAGATCTTCCAAGATACGTACCTACGCGTATTTTGCACCACAGATTGCATGAATTCACTACAGAACAAAGACCTAGGTGATACCCACGACTCCATCTTCATCACCACGTATTCAGGTTTTTTTAAACTGGTGAGAACTCTTTGATTTTAAGAAGCCCATTGTCCGTCCTATTCCAAATTTCGTCAAAATTGGTTAAGAGAATGAGCCAAAAAAGATGACAGACACTTACGCATTTATAATAACGGTTGCTTTAAAACACACATCCTAGACATACCTATTCAAAAGCCCGAAAAACCAGAAGCAAGTTTGGGCGATTTTTTGGTGTACACACTTACTCTATTCCAGCGAACATCTCAATATTATAAGACGTGAAAATCACTCAAACAGAATGATTAACAGTGACGAGTCATAAGATACGTAGAAGGAGCAACTAACAAGCAGCCCAGTGCCTACTCATGTGCCAGTGCGCCGTCGGTGGTGACAGAAATATTAATAAGTGAGAAAGTAATAGGTACGTCTAGGGCGGTAATTGAATCGGTCGTTTATGGCGACTCGGCCTATGGAGTATGGAGACGTTCTCACCGACCATCCCGGCCACTAGGCGCCACCGTCCTGCAGCACTGCTCAGCCAATGTACAGTAGAGCTTGGCGAACGAGGAACATGCCTGAAGACCAAGCCTTCTTGGTTCACAAGGAAAAAACAAGTTTAAGGGATGGTTTTTTAAACAAAAGACTGTTCTTTAGTGGTAATTCAGCTTGACGGCGTTTTAATACCTCTTCTCTCATTTTTAAAAATGACATTCTAAGATACCTACGACATGTAACACAATACAGTATACAGTTTGTATATTGTTGAATTAAAAAATAAACCTGAATTCGCGTCGCTTACACAATTATCATTACGTACCAATGCCTCGAAACTCCAGATTTGTTAGGTTCGAGGGCGTGAACTTTTTTTTATTGCAAAATAGGCTTGCATTTGACGACAATCATGATAAGCAATGAAATCATGCCTTTTAGGTTGGGACGCGCTCGATTGTTGACCGCGATTCAATTCAATTCAGCCAATCTGCGAACTGACCGTTAATCTATTGAGGAGCTTCAAATCTCTGTATGTCTAGTTACTAGTAGTAATAGTACTATGCTTGTTTGTCTAAATTGCTTTATAGTGTCCAATAGCTGATAGGTTATGCTCCACACTTGCAGCTGGATATAATTACCAGCTTGAAGCGCAGGCCTACTGTTCGATGGCTACACTGTGGTACTCCCATGCTCGGCCAGTGGGACAGCGAGTCGATCCCACTTAAATCACAGCGCAGACGGCAGTGCGGTAAAGTAGGCATTATATCCCGACTGCGTCCGCGTACGTGCGCCGCGCGTGTGACGCGGGCGCCAGCGGCTTCCCACTGAATCATATCTCACCTATTATGAAACTGTAAACTAACTTACTTACACTTAACATAAGGGCATTCATCATTTTTCATTTATCATTATTCATTGTTAATTAGAAATTATGTTATTTTAAAAATGCAACAAAAATCTCAATGTTAAAATACCGAGTGACAATTACGTTCTGTGAAACTTTCTTTGTTTAATGCGACATAGGTAGTAGGTACCCACGATACAATACCTAGTGTTTGTACCATAAAAAATTGTTATACTTTGTTTTTGGTAAATAAACATTTTTCATTTTCATATCAACAACGTAAGTAGATCCCAAATCTGAATTAAAAAACTTCCAAGGTTCTATAACGTAAGCCTTTACTAAGAAAAGAAATACAGGAAGTGCCTACACTCCCTCGCCTATCTATACTAGCCTCGTTGGTCTAACTCTAGTGGTTATTATGTTCGACTGCGGCTGACGAGGTCCCGGGTTCGAGTCCCGGGTCGAGCCATAATTAAGTGTTGGTTTTTTCTGATTAGAAATTCTCAGTACTAGCCCGGAATTAGGAAGTTGGCGGTGTTTCACCCCCGTGCCTCGGAGGGCACGAGCCGTCGGTCCCGTTAATTATCACTAACATGATAATAGTCGTTAAAGCCCGCCAACCCGCATTGGAGCAGCGTGGTGGGTCTAAGCTCTAATTCCCTTTCCCTTATGAGAGTGGAGGCCTGTGCCCAGCAGCGGGACGTTAATGGGCTTTAGTGGTGGTGGTGGCCTATACTGCCGTTGTTGCCTCTCTGGAGTGAAAGGCTAATCTGCTGGTATAATGACGTCTAGTAACAGCTAAGAGTGCAAATGGCGGTTTTCTTATTAGTCTTGTGTCCCGTAAATCTAAATGATATTCGAATTTTTATTTCACTACAAGTTAGCTTTTGACTGCGATCTCACCTGGTGGTAAGTAATTCACTCTGAGGTGGTAGCGGACTACTCTGTTAGGGGTACGACAGTTACATTGAACCCATTAGGTATACCAAATAGTTGTTTAGAGTTTTAATTATGCCGGTGTGAAAGATACCTACCTATCTAAAATCGACTTTCAACTTTCACTAGATATAGGTACATACCTACTCTTAAAATGTTTCATGTCCTATGACCATAGAGCCATAGGCCCAGAGTCTCACGCGCCGCAAAAATGTAGTTCTTATTAGCTTTATTAATTTATTAATATTAACTACACGTTCAGTGATAATCATTAGGTCTCTTTTTGTGTGTACACTTATATTAGCGAATGTGTAGAGCAGGCGGGAGGGAATGTCGCAACTGGCTGACAGTAAAAAGCGCCGTATCGCATGTCTAGACACAGGTCGGCTCATAATCTAGACCTTATTATTCTATCACTCGCCGCGCCCGCCGCGAATGGACATAATCAATATTTTACGAGGATGTTTAAACGCTATATTAGAAACAGATAGGACCAAGAAATGGTTGAGGGTAAAAGTAACAATGAGGTAGCCACATTTCGCTTTAGTAGAAATTCTACACTGTATTAAAATTTAATACAGTACCAGATGTTAGCTAGGGACATGGTCATTTCACGGTTGATGGAAAATTAAGAGTAAATATTAATGTTGTAATATGCTATTTTTTACTGTGTGAATTAGGTCACATTATTCAGATTATATTTTTGTCAGACTACAGCTCGTTCGCTGTCTAACCATTAGCCTCGTTTTGTTTTCTCAGCTTTTGTAGAATACGGTTTACCAAATCATTTGATAATATTAGGTAAAAGTGTCCCTAATATAAGCCACTCTAATACTAACGTAAATCTCTTTAACATAAAATCAATATTTCAGCTACTTATAATAGCTTAGCTTAGCATAAAAACCAGATCAACATCAACATGCCGCGCGGTGGAAAATTAATTTAGTTTATTCATTGCATAGCCTAAACTTTTTGTTGTTCGAGTGTTTGGTAAATGTGAAAGTTGATTTGCTGATAGCGATATTTAACTTAACCTTAACTTACCACATTAGTTCCTTACCTAATGACTCTAAGTACCTAGATCGTAGTTTTCTTTTTAATTAAGTAACATTGATTTCAAAAATGCTTCCAGATTCTGTTTCGCAATAAGTATGCTACGGAAAGCTTGCTCTACAGAAAATATTTTAGTAAGAATTCTCGGCGAATCAACAAAAAAAATGTACGATGCCATGTAAAACACCATGTACAAAACGTGTCTTCAGATTTTTTGCACGTGTATAATATTGGTGGTTGGCTGCATGGATTTAGGTTTTTGAAAATCCCGCGGGAACTCTGATTTTCCACAGTAAAGTCAGCCTGTGTCCATCTCCGGGATGCAATCTCTGTATCAAATTTTGTCGTAATCAATTGAGCAGATAGATCGTGAAAGTGTGGTAGACAGACAGACTCACTTTCGCATTTACAATATTAGTATGAAACTATTGATTATGAATAAACTAGCTGATGCCCGCGACTTCGTCCGCGTGGTTTCTTTTTTTTTTTATTCCCGCGGGAACTCCTTAATTTTCCGGGATAAAAACTAACCTATGTCACTCCAGTTCCTCAACTATACCGATCCGTTGCTCCGTTGCGGCGTGATTGAAGGACAAACCAATAAACCAACAAACAAACACACTTTCGCATTTATAATATTAGTATGATGATATACCTACTAAGGATATTCCAATTGGTGTTTTTTTCTGAATTTACTCTATGCTTACGAACATGATATTTTCCAATTAGATATAAGTATAATCTAAAAATGTATAATCACTATACTCATACTGATTGTTATGGACAGGCGATCGAGGTTCATTAAATCTTGAGACAAATGCAATGTTTCCGTTTTTTCCTCATCAGTGGTCAACTTCCTGCGGGACGGTTATTACGTCGCAAGCTCAATGGACGTATAAAAATGTCATTGAGCGGATTCTATGAAGCGCGCGGGTCGCTGGGAACGGCGACTATTACGACGCGGCGCGACACGACGCGCGACGCCGCGTTTTTCCGATAGCTACTAGCCTATTGGCTACTTATGAAAATGTATGAGATTATCTAATGCTAGGGATGGCTCTACAGTTGCAGCAAGTACTTATGACGAATTCAAGTCGGGAAGATTGTATGCTTCAAATTAGCTGTTTGAGTGGTTTTTATGTTTAAGTCGAAATGAATATTGGAACAATCGTTAATTTTATACCAGACTGCTCTGCACTTGGTTATTTCTAATTGTCGTTTCCAAAATAGTATTGCGGAAGTGTGTCTGCTAATAAATTTTCACCGATTATTTGACCGATTTTGGGGAAATTTCGGGTTGCATCCCGGGGATAGACCTAGGCTGACGGACATTTTATTCCAGCAAATCTAGAAGTTCCATCGGGATTAAAAAATGTTAAACCACGCTAATCGAGGAAGTCGCGTGCATAGTCTAGACTCCAGACCTAGACTCTAGAGTATTTTGGTGTGAATGATGCAACGCATGATATACAGTGTGATACCGTTACCCCACCGGTGGGCCACAGCCGCCGGTCACTCACTGCGTCACAAACATTTGTCACAGCCCTCCTGGGAGACTGCTGAAATGCCGCCTAGCTTTCCCCCCACCCCCCGCACCGCACCACACTCATTAATAACTTGACGATAAAATACCAACAGCATCCAACACCGTATACAGGAGACTCCATCAGGGACAGTAGGGAAACTTAATACATTGAGAGATTTATAAGGAGGCGAGATATGCTTCACTCACAGAATACTAACTATTACTACCCTGAGTAGGTAAGTAGATTCAAGATTCAATTCATTTATTCAATATAGGTACACTGTGGGTTCACTTATTGACGTTAAAAATTACTTACTTATAAAACATGATGGTGATAATCAGTTACGGTATCTTAAAACTAAAGCTACGAGGGTTCCAAACGCGCCCTGGTCTGAGAAGAGCCAACAAACTCAGCCGGGTTTTTTTTTTATTATTATCATCATCTCACAAATCATCTTAACTAAGGAACTATCATAGCCATTAGAGCAAATCATTGCCAAGCTTCCTTGTCGTTTAAATAATCCTTTACATGGTAATTAGATTTTTCAATGAGTTTACGTTTTACATTACCTAACTTTAAGTAGAATTTAATTCATCAGTTAAAGCTGTTCGGTAAACCACGCGTCGAGTTTAACTGACACAAGTAAGTAAACTCAATAGTAGATTAGTAGCCAAGGGCTGTAAGGCATCAATTGCAGCCCGAGATATTTAGGCGCACGAGCGCAGGGAGGGCGCCTATAGTTCGAGGGTGCAATTGATGCTTACACCCGAGCTAACTACTCTGCTTTACATCTCGATTGTGAGGTAAAGTAGGTCCTTATTACCCCCAAATGGAGCTTGTAGGTGACCAATTAGCGCTCTAGGGTAATAATGTAGCTAGAAAAGCCCAAGGGCGGTAAGTAATTTAAAAAAAAAACTCTTCACTCTTTCAAAAAGTTCGCGTACATCTAACCATCATACTTTTTTTAATAACTTACCGCCCTAGGGCTTTTCTAGCTACATTATTACCCCAGAGCGCTAATTGGTCACCTACAAGCTCCATTTGGGGGTAATAAGGACCTACTTACCGAATATGAGAGATGTAAAGTATATTAATTCAAAATTGGTATACGGTACACGTTCTGAACGTCACGTTTATAAGTTATAAGATAGATAGTATGAACTAACATTCATTATTATTATCTCTTCTTACTTTTATTATTACACTTACTTACGTGTATTAACGTTAGTATGTTTTAATTCGTCGAATTAAGAGAGAATACTGCTCAAAACAAATCTGATGCGTTTTTAATTACTCCATCATTAAAACAGGGTGAAAAGTTAGAAGCAATCAGTGATGTGAATACTTCAACTAATATCGTAATAAAAACAAAATGATTGTAATATAATTATTATATTATGTGAGGTATCGATTTGAAAATTCGATGAAACGATAAAGCGTCACTAAAAAGAGACAATAGGATTTAGCCTGCGAGAGAATGTGACAGAATACAAGTTATATTTATCTCAATCTCTCGTAGGCTACTTTTCTGAAATTTCACTTCTGCCGTGTGTGAAGACTTCTACGCAATTTACAATTTTTTATTTTTTTTACTTTTCAATAATAACAGCTTCTTAATTGTCGCAATCACAATTTAAAAAATTATGACGACAGTTTTTACTGTTGCTTAAAATACTTATACCTACAATGAAGACTGAAGCACAAACTACACTGTCTTTATTTGATTTGATTTGATTGATTCCCATGCATGCATGGTATAAAAATTAGTACCTACATCCCAATATTACATAATAATCTTTAGCTATATTACTTTCAATTTAGCATCACTGATCGTTCCCAAAATTTCACTCTGATAGCTAATGACTGGGAATATCTCCATTATAAAACAAACCGATATTACTACTATTACCTATTCTGTGCCGATATGTTCAAGCGATGGTACAGCTACTCTATGAGCGATGTGCCCCGGGGTGTGTGGTGGTGGCCGCGATAATTGTTATAAATTAAGGGTAATCGCCGCGGTCCGGGGCGACCCGCGCCGGGCGCCGGGTCAGGCCAATACAAAACACCTACAACGTTCAAGGTCTGGCCGCACTACAAAGCCGCGGCGCGGCGCTGTGACGACCTCCCAGGCGCAGTGTTGAGCGCTGTTGTCTTGTTGTCCCGGGTTCGATCCCCAGCAGGGACAATTTTGGAATTTATTCTGAACTTTCCCTAGTCTGGCCTGGAGGCTGCGGCCATGGCTAGTTAGTAGTTACCACCCTACCAGTAAAGACGTGTTATCAAGCGATTTAGCGTTCTAGTACGATGTCGTGTAGAAACCGATAAGGGATATGGGTTAATCATAACTGCCATGCCCCTAAAAGGTCATCCCACTAACTTGTAGTGGATTTAAAAGGTGTCATTACTGATTTATGAATTATTTACTTATTATTTGATTTGACATAATTTTGACATTTACTCGGAACATAATTTATCAGTAAAAATTTTCTAATTTATTTACTAATTGACATTGAAAATGAAAACAAATGAAAATGATTTATTTCAACATACATTATTATATTGACACAGTTTAAATTGTTGGAAATAAGGGAATTATGTTGGATATATAATATATTATAATTAATTGATAAAAAAAATAACGTAATTTAAGGCTGTACATGTATATTTTTGCACACTGCCACTAGTGAAATAAAGTAAATTGTGAACGGGACTAATTTATTATAAGATAACAACTGTTGTTACCCACAATTTGGCAAAATAAAAATTATGAATTATGAATTATTAAAAAAAAATCTTTGTACAATTTTGTAGCAGTGCATCTCTCAGCTTCATATAAACTCATACAAAGAATATTCGCTACGTGCCGTGCCGCGCCGAGTCTGTGTAGTGGAGCCAGACCTTCACAGCTTTTGTTTGTACGGCTAACGGCTCCTGATGATAAACTTCCAGCCTACAGGTGCAATAAAGATCTTATACATTTGCCAGGATACAGGAGGTTATGAGTTATGACAACTTACCGATATCGGTCAATTAAGATTTTTAAAAGTTCACTGGATGAGTGAACAAATTTGTCAGTAAATTGGATTTGCATTTTCTTTTTCTCCTTGCCTTGGAGAGGAACTATTTTTTTTAAATTGCAAAATAGGCTCGCACTTTACGACAATCATGCTTGGTGCAAAGCAATGATGAGGTCTAGGTTGGAGTGCGCTTGCCTAAAGATGTCTATTGACCCTTATGCCGTCGATCGCGGTGATTATTATATCATAGACCTGCTCAGACTACCGCGGCAAGACAAAACGTTTAGTTCCTATGACGCGGATTTCTCGCGACGTTTAATGATTCCACTCTTACCTACCTGTCACGTTAAATTCGACAATATTTTTATTATTCTTTAGAAGGAATACCCTTTTTAACGTTTTAGCTGCAATTTGTTAACAAAACGCAGCCAAGATACAAATTCAGGTCGAAGTGATTACCTACTAAGTAGTTTGGCACTCGACTTTATAATTCGTATAAAAATATAATTTAATTAATTAACCTTACAGCGCGGTTTGTGTTACAATACCCAATCAATCATTTATATAATTAGATTCAATTATTCATAATTAAATCGGAATAACGCAAGATCTTGTGCAATTATTATTTAAATTATTACAAGGCTGCCTCATCTCAAATATATAGCTTACAGCGAAAATTACCTAGTTTTCCTGTTAGTTTTGTAATATATTATAAATAAAAAAATCCTTTTATCACGGACAATCATACAAAAAGAAAGTATTTTATTAGATACCCAAATCCATGTAAAGTGAAGTCTAAAAAAACCCAACTGAATTACCTACCCCCGCCGCTCTAATGTAACTTAATTCCGATAAATATCTTCTAAATATGCCAAAGAAAGGTCAACCCCAGTGAACCCTGGCGACAACCCTAGCGTCATGGTATATGATTGATGGTGAAAGTGTTTAGGGCTAAACTAAAACGCAGGCTCGAGTTACATCAGCCACTACATTACAGGGGGTGCTTTATTTATTCATGGAAGGTTCGCGCTTGACCGAGATTTCATGGTGGAGAGTGATGGAAAAGCGTCAACTTGGGAACATGACACTTTTATTCTAAAGATCTACCTACCCCTTAACCAGGCTACAACGACCTAAGTATGAAGACCTCTCCGGCACAGTGATTAGCTTACCGTGTACTTAAAAGTGCGAGGTTCTGTTTGATGCCTGACTGGGGCAAATGCGAATGACACACTTTAGCTACTAATGTACAAGGGTAATTAATGCCTTTGATACAGAAATCTGTGTTGATTTTAAAAGCTACGTGATATTGATAATTTTCAATCAGGCAATATAATTAGTGTGTGTACTCTCTTGAAGATTTTACCATATTTCAGACAAAGATAATCAAGTAAAACTGAGAGAAAAAGCGGTCCCTGAAAAATAATAATTGTTCATCCAAATTGCGAAGCAGCGAACAAAGTTATATTAATTCTTTGTTAGCTCATTCTTTTTACTAATTCTCTTCTTTAATATCGGAATAATTGTAATAGATGCTACGACATTTTTTTCGGTCCATATCAACTACTTAGCTATTTCTAGTACAAGTTAAAGTCGTCAATATTTTGCATTTATGACTGTCTATAACGTACCTAGTAACAGATTTCACATCCGAGCGAAGCCGGAAGTCCGACGTTTTAAAATAAACGTTAAATACGACATAAATCCCAACGCTTAAATATTAAATACCACAAGTAGGTACAGAGGCGTTCCAAACGGGTAACTTTTTCCTTCACCGAAGCGTGGTAAGTGTAACAATACCAAAGCCACTCCATCGCCCGCGCCCATGTCAACAAACGCGTCAAAGAAACGGTCAAATGAATACTTATGCAGTTCGACAATCAGCCCGGAGTAGGTGTCGAAAGTCCGGGACACGTGTCCTGCGTCCAAATCGAGCGGACAATTATTCACACAAGAAAGGGAACATTGTGTCCTCTGCTGCGGTCTACGGAGTCAAGACAATGGCTGGCAGCCCCGAGCTCCGTTTTTGTGTCCCCATTATGACAGGACGATTTTGCAAATGCCGAGCTATGCTTTTGGATTGAGAGCTGGTGAAGTACAAAACAGCCGAGCGATCGCGTAACTTCTGCATCAATCATTGTTACAGTATCAATTGTTGTAATTGGCTGAATTTATGGCATTCTTGCTGCGTCAATGGATTATGTCCAATAGTGGAAGAGTGTTAACCAATCAGAGGTGATTGCGATGTATCAATGATTGATGCAGAAGTTACGCGATCGCTCGGCTGGATACCCATACTGTCTTTGTAACTTTCCCACGCCAATCTATGCTAATATTATAAATGCGAAAGTTTGGATGGATGGGTGTATGGATAGATGTTTGTCACTCAATCACGCCAGAACGGCTGAACGGATCTGAATGAAATTTGGCACACAGTGATAGATTTTAGTCTGGAATAACACCAAAATAGGCTACTTTTTATCCCGCGGAAACCAAGAAACCTCAATCCACGCGGACGAAGTCGCGGGCATCAGCTAGTTAAAATATAAATAAAGGAATAAAGAGGTGTAGAATAGAATAAGAACTTTTTTTTATCTCATGCGTTCATATTGTTATGCGCTTTCAGCTTAATCGTCAAATACAACTGCTTGTCTCGTGGAAATGCCAAGAGACACCAGCAAGGAATTTACTGAATAAAGTAATATGACCTCTACCGTACCTACTCTACTTGAGTAAGCAAATTCAAGTAATTCCTTTAGTAAGCAGGTCGTAGAGTGACGACTCGTGAACTTTAGATTCCCAGCAGTCATTGTTCAACCATGCTTTTTTTTGACAATTTTGCACCAAGCAGAAGTACCTAAAAGGATTAACTAGCTCACCTATCACAAGTTTTATATTTAATACTTTAGTATGTTTCCACATTATACGAGAATCTACTTGCAAAATCTCTTGCTTCTAGAGTCTAGACCATTGCTCTTTTACCAGCCATTGATACGTGATTGATACGTGTACGGATAGGATAAGAATCAAGACTTTCCACCAGCTCACAAACCATTTCAATGATCCAAAGTTTCCAAGATGGCGCGCCGCCCGATTTGGTTGCGCTGGAGATTAAACAGCCTCCGAACAATCGGATGGCTGCATAAGTAAACCTCAGCACAAAAACCTTCCACATTCCGGTGCCACTTGAGTATTCCGGTGCCATTTTAATTACATAATCATAAGAATTATTTTGATGTACAATTGCACTTGCGGTTGACTAATGTTTCAATTAATTACGACGATTACAACTCACTATTGTTGGGCAGATGCTCCGCTTAACAAGTAGGTAGCGCCCAATGTCTTGTCAAAGCGCCAATGCAATTTTAACAATTTTTTTTAAATTATATAGGCTAGCGCTTGGCTGCAATCAGACCTGCCTGCCAGTGGTGATGCAGCCTAAGGTGGAGCGCGCTTGCCTAGAAGATGCCTATTCACTCTTGATTTGAAGGTACCTATACTAATTACTAATTGGAAGGATTTGCTACTATCCAGTCTTTTGGGTATTATATATATATATTATAATAGTAGTATTATATAATAATAATCATCTATATATAATAGGTATTATAGTATAGATGATTTTCTCGATGACAAAGTTGCATGGAAGCAACCGGCTTCGCATCCAGCAACCCACAAGTCAGTGTACCTAATACCTACTTGTTACGTAGCGTATGCATTTTAAATTATGTCATATGTATACAAATTGTTACATTTTTCTGATTTTGAAAAGAGCAACTGCTGAGTTTCTTGCCGGTTCTTCTCAGTAGAATCAGCTTTCCGAACCGGTGGTAGATTCTTACGACTTATCATAAGTGGCACAAGTTGTCCTTCATGAAATAAATCATTTTCATTTTCATTTTCATATTCTTCATACAGCCGAATATATCTGTAGGTAACCTTTTACACATGGGGTAACTAGAATATTTTGAAATCGAAAGCCAATAATTCAAAATCCGCGATAGAAGAAGAGACAGGAGAAATTTCGCTCAAATCTGATCTTCCATGAGCTTGCAGATCTTTAAAACTTCGGCTTGTCGCTACAGTGGTAACTGTGGGGCGTCCAGCACGATGCTTTACAAGTCCCTCAAGACCTCAAGATCCGCAATCATGGATATTTTAATAAAGCAATACAGGCTTTTTAGAGTGTTCTGCATCGCAATCCTTGGGGATACGCAAACACAAAGTAAATTGAATTATTGTAAAGTTTGAAGAATTCAGCGTAACGCTCGCAATCTCTAAGAAAAGTTTCTATCAGGTTTTTGTTCTTATGATTTAATTTCAATAGAAAATTTTCTTTAGATCTCTCTGCCTCAGATTAAACAATAAACAACATTAATTCAGTAAAAGCTTCAAAACATTTGCAACTCAGTCAGATTTCGGAGCATTTCAAAAATGAGCCGCGATGATATTTAAAATGTATTTAAATGACGGTCGACCGCCCTTTGACGCGCCCCGCCGCCACCGCCGCTGCCGCCACATTCCGCGCCCCGCATTAGATGCTGGCAAAACATTTGACAATCATTTACATAACAATCAAACGACATGGACATTTGGAGATTCTCAGAACATTAGGCACTTGACTGAATTTTAGAGTGGTTAAAAAGAGTTCCGAATGAGATTGAAAAGGATGACATGTCTATGCTAGGTAAAAACTGTTCTTTCATATACAGGAAACGAAATTTTAACAGAAATTTAACTGGACAAGAAAAAAAAACAGTCAAACAATAATACTCCTGTACTGTCTACTGTACTACAGGTTTAAGATCAAAGCTCTGTTATCGTGCCTGCCTGGTGGGAGGCTTCTGCCGTGGCTAGTTACCACCCTACCGGCAAAGACGTGCCGCCAAGCGATTTAGCGTTCCGGTACGACGCCGTGTATAGAAACCGAATAGGGATATGGGTTTAATTAACTGCCATGCCCCTAACAGGTTAGCCCGCTATCATCTTAGACTGCATCATCACTTACCATCAGGTGAGATCTCAGTCAAGGGCTAACTTGTAGTGGATTAAAAAAAAAAAAAAAAGTTTCGCCAACTATTCCAAGAGGAACATTAAAACATTCTGATATAGGATCAAGGAAATCCACGAGTGAGCCTAACCCTTGACTTGAAAAAAACCACTGTGTACGGGCACGAAATGAGCGATAGCGGGGCGACGGCGGTAGCGGGGCGATGCGATGCGGTGGTGGTGTCGTGTGGTGCGGGTTGTTACGTTCCCTCAAATATGGTTGAGCGAAGCAATGGCTGGATCATGCGTCATGCTCGTGAACGGGTGCCACCGTCGGAAATGGGCTGCCTCTGTCTGCCAGTCTTGGCGTGTATTGAGTATTGTAGGTATGCTCGTGAAAAAAGCTTACTATACAATCGAAGATTACGTAAATGATAAAAAAAAAACAGCGTGGATTTGATTCGCTCCAGCTATGCGTGGGACTGCAGTTACTTGTATCATTATGATGATTGTAAGTTTTGATGGAAAAGAGCAACCACCGAGTTTCTTGCTGGCTCTTCTCGGTAGGAATGGCATTCCGAACCAGCGGTAGATTCATATTATAACGATTCAAAAGCGCTTGTAAAAGCTTATTTGAATAAAAAACATTTTGAATTTTGAATTTTGAATTTTGAATTTTGAATTTTGATGCGATTAGTCGGAGAGCTGGCGATGAATTTCGGGAAGAATTTTGAAGAGGTCTGGTAATACTTTATAACCGACAAAAACGACTGGGTTTTTTTTTCGAATTCTATAAGTACTAAATTTAAAGATAAAAAATCTAGTTTCTTTGGATTTTTTTTGCAAATGTTATATGCTGCGCAGTAGCGAAATAACCGCAAACGCTCTACTAGACTGGCAGGACTGGATTCGCTAATTGACGAAATTATATTTTTTTACAATTTCAGCTTGCCAAAAGGACCTTCCCGAAATTCGTCACCAGCTCTCGGGCCACATCGCCCCGCTGTCGCCATCGCTCGGCCGTCGCTAGTTTCGTGCCTGACGCCTTAACGTGCATTTTTAACACGCTTTTGATAGCTTCACCTGCGACTATTATCTACATCATTTTATTTCGCAACAAGTTAGCATTTGACTGCGATCTCTACCTTTCCTTGTGGTAATGGCGATGCAGATAAGCAGAAGGTAGCGAGAAAACTTGGAAACCATGCCTCCCACTCCCACCATTAAGAAAAACTTGCATAATTACAAAGTAAGGAAAAAGAGCAGTGATAACATCTTAATTATATGTAATAAGGATTGTAAAACTGGTTCCGTTGACAAAAACCCAACGAAATGTTACGACTCTCCGCCGGGGGACGAGGGGGACGCAACCTGTATTGGTTCCCAGAGAAAAAATGGAGTTACAGCGGCGAATATGGTTTAATTGCGTATTACAATTCGTAGAGATTCGTCCGGGTGTGTGAATGGAGTAGCCGCAGAGCAGGTGGAAGTTTTTACGGACGTAGATTCTTGATCACCACGTCAAACGGATAATTCGACCTGCATAAGGCGTTCATAGATGCCTGCACGTCAAAACTTCACGCATGTGTGAACAGTTCGTAATCTACGATTTGCTGAAATAATTGGGCCTCTGATGTTTGTTTCATGTAAACGTAGCTTAGCCTGGTTTCCTCGAATTCTTTGCTAAAAGTGGGGTGTTTTGAAGGCTGGTTTGGATTCTAAATCGCAGTAGCAAAAGCCTGATCGTTTGTTTTTTCATACAGGCAAGATCTTTCTGTTTGTTTGTTGCTACATTGGCTATGTGTAATCCTGTAGTCACAAATTAATTTCAAAACAATGATCTTTTAGTATTTCAACAGGTCATAAAATTCAAAATTCAAACGTTTATTATTCAAATAAACTTTTACAAGTGCTTACGAATCGTCAAATGAATCTACCACTGGTTCGGAATACCATAATACGAGTATGACAATGCGCCGCTTAAAACTTGTAACTTCTCAAATCAGTTTAGACGGGAACAATTCCTGTACTTACCTAGATTAGCGCGGAGAACAAACGGGCACTTTATCAGACACATTGCCTTACAATGAGAACAAATTGACAAGAATAAATTGTAGGCTGATTATTATTATTATACTGAAAATGTAATTTTGTTTATAGCAAAACTTTTTTTTTTATACCCACTGAGAGAATAGGAGGGCTTAGTATCTAAAGCCTCACGTCCACTAGCTCCTGCAGGGACAGGACAGGTAGCGGACAGGGCGGGCGGGGGAGGGTAGTTTGAATGCGCGCGAGTTTTTAGCGACGCGCGGGATGCAAACGCGTCGCTCGCCCGAATCCTGCCACAATTTTTTCCCACTTTTGAATAAATGAAATATTCAATGCGACCGATACAAGTTTACCAGCCATGCGGGGTGACGGGCTGCTTATAATAATATATTCGTCATCTAAATTTCATAACTTTTTGTAACCCACTTGCTAAAATGTTACGGAAGATGGAGATTAGCGATTGAATACAAAAGCATGGCCAAGACCTAACGAAAAAATATCCTTAAAATTATTTAATATAATAGGAGATAAACACAATGACTAACATATCAACGTGGCTTCGTCTGAAACCACTAAAATATTATATCTATGCTTATTTTTGATCACGTCTTGACTCTCGACAAACTCTTTCGAGCACAAGAAATTTTCTCCTTTCATTGTATGTAGGTACAATTAGCTGATAGACTATAAAAGTTAAGTTGGCCAAACCCGAACACAATGATAAAGGGCTATAATATATAAGCTAAGATAATTTTATAAGTTCTTTTAAAATTTCCGATGATATCTGATATCGTCTTAAATGTTTGTCAATTACAGAGATTCAAGGTTTTTGTAAAACTCTAACTCGAGCGAGAAAAGTAACGCGTTGGTACTTTTCGCAGGATCCTATATTTTATTCCATGCTTTATACTTTCAATCCAGATTCCAGTCCTTTTAACAAACATCGAGTACTTACTAATTAAATCATATTATGAATAATTGAATGTGATATTCTCTGTCTTATTGCGATTTTGCTAATTGTGTAAAGCGAGAGGAAAACAATCCGAATGGCGGCGCGCGGGGAGGAGGCGCAAGCATTTCCTCGATTATCATGCGGCGTTTTTGCGCGCGACAATTACGCGGCATCAGTATGCACGCGGCAGACGCGCGCTGCCCCGCTCCCCACCACTCCCCGCCACTCCGCGCCGTTCTCCGCCACTCCACTCCGCTCCGCTCCCCCCGCCTTCACCCGCGTCCGTCAGTTTTTGCCGCGATCCGCGCCGTGGGAGCGAGCCTGCATGCTTAGATGCTCTCTAATGGTTGAATATTTTCCTCTCATTAGCTGAATATGTAAAACGCGTCCGGCGTTTCTTGCGATGCAAACGCTACACGTTTGAAGGATCCCTCCGCCTCTGTGATTGCTTGTCCGGCCGTTGCTATTTTTCCTGTCATTTAAACTTGCCTGGTAACATTTTATCAATGAAACGTTAACCGAGATCAGAGTTACAAAAACAAACACTCAGTTTGCGTCTTTTTGTACGATTGTGGTTCTTTAAATAGGTAGGGTTTTACAGTGTTTGAATGTCACGAGTCACAATTCACGATTTAAATAATATACTCAGAGCTTTTTATCAATTTTAAACTTGGCTTTTACTTACCGTGCTCCCGCGCAGAAACTAAGATTGCATTTAAATTTAATTAATTGTTATAATCTATTATTATTTGTTACCGAGATAAATATTCACTTCCCGACGATTTTCAATTTCAATACAATCAAATAAATTCAAATAATCAATTACATTGAACCGGCTCTCCTATGAAGGCTCGTAAAGCCGCGCTCATACTTTATGCCAGATCGCAGATGTTCTACAAATAATACTTGAGAACGTACACGATTTAGACTTGTATAACCAACTTAGCTGTGCGGTACCGGCATCGTTATTGCACTGTGTTTGAGTTGATAATGGCGTGTTTTCCGCACTGGGAGGCTGTGGGAAGGCAGGAGCGTCTTCTCACGCGGGTGAAGCATTGTAATTGCGCGGCGCAGCGCCGTAAAGCAAGCACGCAGTTTGAATATCGCTGCTTGCCGCCGGACGCCCTGATGTATGTAGCTACCAAAGCACAGCTCGGTATTATATTAATAACGCTGAGTTCTTCTAAACTAATTTAATCACTAGAATCACATGTCATTAAAAATTAGTTTAACCACCGCTTTTTTTATAAACCACTTACATTTTAAATTTCTATCGAATAACTCAACGTAAGTGTGATTAAATGAGAAAATAGCACACCGGCTTACAAAAATCATGCCTAGGTATTTTCAAGAAAAGAAAATTTTGTTTTATAGAATACATTTTATCGACCTGACAAACAAATCAAATTATTATTTTTCATGGCCCTGGTTTTACATAGTTCTAGGGTTTTTGATTTTTATTCATGGAGAAAGTAATTCGAAAACAAACGATTCTTTGAAAAAGCTGTAATCTGAGAAAGCTTTTATCAATTCTATATTTGTCTAGTTATTAACAACTATTTAATAATTATGTATTAACTATGAATTGTGAGATACTTAATATGCCTAATATATTAACCAGGTAGAGTGAAGTGATATATTCAATTCAAAAAATGTACCTGACTGATTTTAACAATGCTGTAATTATTTGTCAGCAAGACTATTACTTATGTATTCTGTGCTGCAGGGTCCAATACACCAGCAGTAGCTTACCCCAGCGCCGCCATACTTGGTAGTATTGCGCAGGCGGCGGTGCGCTGATAATCTAGTTAAACTTATTTATAGCGCGAGCTGCGGACCCCACGCCGCTCGCACCGCGCACGAGCGAAACGAGCGAATTTATACTTAGCTTCTGCCTTATTATTATCGGTATAAATTTACCTTTCACGCTCGCATAAAAAATAAATACATAATATAGCCAAAATAGTTATACTTAATAAACTTACGTAAATAAAAAGAAATAAATAAACTTACATACACAAATACACAAATAAATAGTTGCAGCGGGCGGAGGATTACGCCCCGGCAGGGGAGACCAGACGGCCGGGGGTCAGGGGGACAGGTTGAGAAACCAGCGGACTATCCTAGCCGAGTCTAGCGACATCGCTTTCCGCATCGAGCGAACTTCTACGGAACCCCAGTCGCCTCAGATACTTTATTGCGTAAAAAAGGACATATACAAAGGACATTAAGTAAGTAAGTATAAGTAAAAACTCTTTATTACACACAAACAACAAACAAATAACAAAACAGAGGTAACACGAATCGTGACAGAATTTACAACTTGTTACGGTGTAAAGGCGGCCTTATCACTATGAGTGATCTCTTCCAATTTAAGAAATGAGATTGGTTGCATGAACACTGGGTGTTGCACGACATTATTACAAAATTACGTACAAAAGGCGACCTTATCCCGGAAGTCGTCATAAATGAGCAGAATTTCGGAAACACGACGACCAAACTAGTACGATACGAGTATTTAAGGCGCTCAAGTGTGCGCACAAGCACAGGTTTACTCGCTATTCCTCCAAAGCCCACACTCATAGGCAGTCTGGTGCCTATAATTTGTGCCGTAGTCTGGAGTCTGGACAAGACATTATGAACTCACTTTCAAAATGTTTACCCCCCTACCCAAGTTACATACTTTTCGTGTCTGTTCTCTTTATTTAATCGTTAACGCTTTAGCGAAAGCGATTATAAACTCTAACCATAAACTATTTACTTTTTTTTTCTCTGCGCATTAACGATTATAGAAAGAGAATAGATACGAAATGTATGTTACTTGGCTATGGGGGCTGGAGTGTACCTAACCATTATGAAATTGCAAACTCAGGAAAAACCTAGGATAACAATCCTAGACTTTTGCGTAAAAATCAAAAGGTTTCCAGTTACACTTGGATTACAAATCTATAATTTATTAAAATAAGTTGATCTTCCATGTATGCACATAAAGCTATTGCAATAAGTATTATCTCAACATAAATCAATTGTTTATAAGGTGACACATAACGCGAATGACTGATATTTTCATTTTTATTTAATTTATTCTGAATAAAATATCTCGGGTAAAGTTAAGGTTATAGCTAAGGTTCCGTAGTCCGTGCCTATACCAGTAAGAAAAACTTTTTAATGATCGATCAAAATATATACGACTAGCTGATGCCTGCGAATTCGTCAGTGTGGATTGAGGTTTTTTATTCCCGCGGGAACTACATAATTTTCCGTGATAAAAAGTAGCCTATGTGGTTTTCCAGACCAAATCCAAAAAAAATTATTTCCGTACCAAATTTCCTCCAGATCCGTTCAGCCGTTCTGGCGTGATTGAGTAACAAACATCCATCCAAACTTTCGCATTTATAACATTACTAGGATTAAGGATTTTTGATTCTGGCGGGAACTCTTTAATTTTCCGGGATAAAAAGTAGCCTATGTCCTTCCTCGGGATTCAAACTGTCCCTATACCAAAATTCATCAAAATCGGTTGAACAGATAGGCCGTGAAAGCGTAGCAGACAGACAGACAGACGGACAGACAGACACACTTTCGCATTTATAATATTAGTATGGATAGTAAGGTCTTCATAATCTCGAGAGAGGCGGCTGTAGATACACTACCCCTGTGAGAACCTGCATCACTTTGACCGTTGGCGATTCCCGAGAGGTACATATGAATCTAGTAACCGTTTATCAGTAAAGCATTACAGCATCGCCACTTAGTACAGAACCCAAAAAAAATTACTAGCATTTATTATTAATACTTAGCTTGTAGTAATTGTCTAGAACTGCCACAAATGGTAACGCGTTAATTTATGCTACTTGTAGGTATATTATTATCATTATTGCATTTTTTCCACAGCTTCCTCTAATAATATATATTATGACTCAGTCTGAGGATGTGGTTGTCTGTTTGACTTTGAGAACTAATCAACTCAGTGCCGATTTCATCAATGTTTGACCTGGGAAAACCCGGCCAAGTGCGTGTCGACCCACGCGCTGTGTTGGGTTCCGTCATTGCCTGTTAATCTCACCTGATGTGACGATGCAGTCTAAGACTGTAGCGGGCTAACCTGTTAGGGGTCTGGCAGTTATATTAAACCCAAAACCCCTAGTCGGTTTCTACATGGCATCGTACCGGAACGCTAAATCGCTTAGCGATACGTCTTTACCGGTAGAGTGGTAACTAGCCACGGCCGAAACCTCCCACCAGACCAGACCAGAGAAAATTCAGAAATTATAAAATCTGGTGACAGAAGGGCTGGCTCATTTTTTGCGCAAAGGATCAGCCTGGCTGTCCAGCGCGGAAATGCAGCCAGTATTCTCGCCACCATTCCACGCGGGCATGATTTATATAGTAATTAGGTTAGGCTAGCTAGCTTTAATTTCTATTGTTTTGTTTTCAAAAAAAAAAAAAAAAAAATTCCCAAATTGACCTGCCGGGAATAGAAACCGGGACCTCCCGCGTTAAGACAACAGCGCTCAACACTGCGCCACGGAGGTCAATAGGTAAATCGTGTACTTACTAATAATGTTCTAATATTTCAATGGTGAGAAATGAATGTATCCTGGGCATCTTTAAATTAAGTATTTCAAAGACAAGTCACATAGTGGTATCAATATCAACATAGTGAGACATAATATATTTATTGGCTTTATCATAATATTAATTATTGTCGTTTCAATATTCAACGAAAGATAACATCACGCTGCTGTAAATTTTTCCGTTCTTGGTAAATTGTAAGGTCACTTCACATTACCTAACCATATTGCGTATAATCGTACTTAATAAATTATTATATTGGTAATATTCATCATAATTATATTTAATTATCTAGGTAGATACATTATTAATCAAATAATAAAATTAAAATTAAAACTAACACTAATATAATTGATCTTGGCCATTGTTATATAATACAAAGAGTATACATTTACAAAATACAATCGTAAGTTACTACTAGAAGCTCCTTTGGACTTGCTCAGTATATTTTAATAAGCTAATCTGCTCTTTTTCAGGTAAAACTAAACTGAAAATCTAGATTTATGAGGTACTCGTAGTTTTCGGATATTATTATTTTAATAGAAGAAATTGTCTTTTATCTAAATTAAAGATACGGAAAAACTACATATTATTGAAAAGTCATTGTATATATTATACCAAAATTTCCCAATTCAAAAAGCTTATGTAAAAGTTTATTATAAAATATATACATACTAATATTATAAATGCGAAAGTTAGGATGGATGGATGGATGGGCCCAGAGATTGTAGTCTGGAATGACAAATTCTACTTTTTCAATTTTTGAGCACAAAGCTGAGCTGTAGGTACACCCATTCCGGGTGGTGTCACAGGCAATCATATTCTTATGTACTATTGTATGTTTAATATGTTTGTCTGTGTCACCATTGTGGAATAAAGATATTCTTTCTTTTCATCCCGGAGAATTAAAGATTTCCAGCGGAAACCAAGAAACCTCAATCCACGCGGACGAAGTCGCGGGCATCAGATAGTATTAGAATATTTTTTTTTAAATAATAATTATTATTAAAATATAAACCTTAAAACTAAGTCATTAAAGTTTAATTACGAATGTAGTATATTTATTTTTATATTTAAGACCATTTGTCTTAGCAACAGCGCGAGGTGTCGGTGTCGGTGACGCCAATTCACAAGTTTACCCCCAACCAAAAAATGCTCAAAAAACTTGAAATGTTTTCCTGTTGCGGATTAAAAAATGTAAGTTAAGAGCTTATTACACCTTCCTAAATTTAGTCGACCTAATTAGGATTCAGGAAAGGAAAGCAAATTTATGTTTCTGATCACACCTTCCTAAATTTAGTCACTGAATCAGTTTACCATAGATAAGTATTGCAGTTTACAGATAAAGCTCGACGGCGTCGGACGTGTCGTGCTAGTGTCGAGTGCACTCCAGTACTGTCCAGACACCAAAAAATTGGCCTTGCCGTAGCTCTGGTTATTGGCTCAATTAAAATTAATAGATGCCTTTATTTATTCTTACCAAAAATTAAAAAAAAAATCATTAGGTATTTCCCCATTGCCTTCAATCAACAGTCTCGTCGGTTTGGTATTAATCGGACGTTGATGACTGTGGAGAGGAGATATGAATGATATGATACAATGTGGATGGTGAAGGATGTGGGGATTGTATTCGGTGGTGGGATGGTAAGTTATGAAGGGGAGAATCCGAAGATTTGATATGTTGTTGTGTAGATGGTGTAAGATGCGCGGATTTTGTTTGGTGTTGGGATATTAAGTTATGAAGGGGAGAATCCAAAAGTTTGATACTGGAATACCGTACTAGATTTGATACCGTACTGGAATCTACAAATTTTTATCAAAAATTAATAAATGGTTATTTGAATTTGCCGCCATCTTCTCCTCCTATCAGGCAGGCGCGGTGATCAGTATTAAAGGCCTATTACACTACGCGGTATTAAGACAGTCTTACTAAGACTGTCTTAAAGTCTAATTAGACAAGCTCGCTATTACATTGTGCTGAATATCGCATGCTAACTCATTTGCAAGGCGTACGTCGTCGGTGACGGCTGTCGTGAGAGTCATGGGAAAACTATCGAAGCACCAGAAAATCGCCGTAGCTCATAGCCCGAGTATTAGTTTGAATACATTTGAAAAAAAGAAAAGAAGAATATGGATGAAGCTGGTTACTTGGGTTGGTTACTTCTACGGGAAAAATTATCAAATATGCAAATACTGAGTGTTTTGGAACCATCTGACTTAAGAAAGTACCTTAGAGTAGGAGTTGCTGACTTTGAACGTCTGTTGAAATTACTTAAATTTTTAAAATTAGTTACCCATAAATTCAAAAGCAAGATACGCTTCTTAGACAAAGTGTCAGTGCAAAAAAAGATTTTTAGTTACGTTAAGATTCCTGGCAACGGGAAACTCCTACCAAGACCTTAGGTTTAGCTCTTTGATATCTCAACCTCTTTTATCGTCAATTATACCAGAAACATGCCGGGCTATCTACAAAAGAACTTCCTTTTCTTTTGAACAAGCCATTGTGCACGGGGCACAGGCATAGCATAAAACACGGACGTCTTCACGCTGCGGCTGCTGCGCGCTGACTGAACGGTTGTCTTGCTGAACGTTATTACACCATGCGATATTCAGCAAGCAAGCAAGTTAGAGCGGCCGAATCCACTCGGTCGGTCTAATTAGACAGACTAACTTGCTAACTCTTATTACACTATGCTAAATCTTAGTAAGACTGTCTTAATAACGCGTAGTGTAATAGGCCCATTACTTACTCTATGGCGGTGACTGAACCAATTAGGCGACTAAATGCTATTACACCTTCCTAAATTTAGGATACTGAATGATTTAGTAAGTTAGCAACCATACTTTTTCCTAAATTTAGAATCCTAACTTGCTAAATGCGATTAGACTTGTCTGAATTTAGTAACTGAATCATTTAGACGACTAAATTTAGGAAGGTGTAATAAGCTCTTTAGCTATATGGGAACCCGGTATAATTTGCCGGGCTCAAGCAATGTAGTGTAGTGCCGAAGCTTAAGTATTAAGCCTGGCGTCGACTACAGCAGAAACGCGTCGAATCGAAGCGAGTCGCATTTATTCCCAGTGCGTCCATCTCTGAAGAATCGAATCGAATTGTTCATTCATCGCAACTTTTCATCAAATTAGGTCGTTTTTGCGTCATGGACAGCTCGTATGAAGAGATGTTTTTATTTCAAATACTTTTTGATGAAGAAGAGGAAAATAGAAAAAGGAAACGGCGCGGCGTGCTCCCAAATATTATTAATATGAAAAGAAATAACTATGGCGAATTTCATCATTTATATCCAGATTTGAAGAGGGATCCTGTTAATTTTTTTCAATATTTTCGTTTATCCTATGAAAAAATTTTTCGTTTATCCTATGAAAAATTTCAAGTTTTGCTAGACTTACTTGGACTTTACTTGTATATTGTTGGACCAGTGATATTAATAATTCTTCATTCATTTTAAATAAAAAGATTTATGGAATCGAAACCAAAAAATACGTTGGCGCGCATCCGCTTCTCCGCGTCGACTGAGGCGCGCCGAGTCGAATCGAATCGCATCGGCGAAGAAATTCGCCTGTGGAGCAATTCGCGCGGTCGATTCGATTCGGCGCGCCGCGGCTCGTCGCTAATGGACGCAGTTACATAGTAAATATATAGGAGGCGACTTTCTGCGATTCGATTCGACTCGGCTCGGCGAGCCTAGTGGACGCGGGCCTTTATCCAGCTCGGAACAGCCATTATAAAGCACGCGGGCGACAGTCCGCGCGCGCAGCGTGTTATTACGGCGGTGGAGGGTACGCAAATCCCTCGCCCGATCAGAATAATTACGAGCCAGCTATTATCCCAAACTATACACAATTACTGACCTTCGCCTCCGTTACTATGCATAATCTCTTTCCGTCAAACGTCGAGCCGACGAAAACGCAACAATCCATTGCCGATTAGAAAACCTATTTGGTGTAGAGTTCGAAATAAATCTTGATATCATACTCATACTAATATTATAAATGCGAAAGTGTGTTTGTTTGTTTGTTGGTTTGTCCTTCAATCACGACGCAACGGAGCAACGGATCGACGTGATTTTTGGTATGGGTATAGTTGAGGACCTGAACATAGGCTACTTTCTTTCCCGGAAAATTAAGGGGTTGCCGCGGGAATGAAAAAACTTAAACCACGCGGACGAAGTCGCGGGCATCAGCTAGTTGAAATTATAATTAATAAATTGTCATTTAAAGTCTTGCCTGGTGAAAGTCATCAACTCGACCTTTATCCGTTAGCGTTACCGCCGTATCACCAAGAGATTTACCGTTCCGGTACGACGCGACGCAGCATACAATACTGCCATATACACTACCACATCTAAGTACCTAATGGACCGGTATTACTTCGCTAAGTTATCCCGGTCCATCTTAGACTACATATTTATTATGACTTCCCACTAGATTTATAGGTAATATTATGATCACAATTCTTAGTCAAGAGTATAATACATACTTATTAGAGTTGGTCATACAAATTGAAAGCTATACTAACAGATACCGGCAGAATAGCAATCGTGCTGACAATCAACACACGGACTCAAAAGTTTGACGAGCTATATCTAAGGGAACAGGCAAACTTACATACTAACAAACGATGCTACAAACATTCCTAACTACAACTTTAAACAGTCAAATAAAAAGTTACCCATTCCCCCTCAGCAATGTACTTCAACCATCGAAAGCCAGTCGGGTTAAGGTGGAAGGGGCGTTATGGATCGACTTCATTACAATATTAATCAATGCGTTCTCATCGAGATCGGCAACAAGCTGTAATACCCGTGCGATACCAAGCCTCTTTCCGCACTGCAGCCGCTACGAATCCGACAATTCTCGATTCGAAGTAGCCGCAGTAATATTATGAAGGGTTGCGCACTAGATTCGATTCTCGTTTTCCGAATCCGAGAATATCTCCAATTCGGAGCAATGTTCACGGGTCGAATTAATCACAATATTACTTGCATGAACACTTGTGCACTGCATCCGATCCGAATCCGATTAAGAATGCACAAGCAACATCCGTCAAAACGGACGCAGGGTGAAATTGATATCCGGACTCGATCCGAGTTTTCTACTTTACTGGGATACTTTTGATTTTTACGCAGGGATCTTTGATTGTTATTCTTGATTAACGCGGACTTAATAAACGCGGACGAAGTCGCGGGCGTCATCTAGTAAATGGTAGTTAACGTTGTCACATCGAATACGTAAAAAAAAACTTACGACTTGTTTGGAATTTGGGTCGAATGCAGTGCGTAAAGAGGCTAATACCGGGTTAACCACAAATGATAGAGACAATATGAGTTACTTACATTAACCACCCGCGAATTAGTACCCGGTCACGACTGTTATGTTACAAGTTACGAGTTACGACAATAGCCAGTGATTTTAGGTTGTATTCATAAGTAAATTGGTAACCAATATTATACATATTATATTGACCTCAAAGTGATTGCTAACTCATGTCTTAGGTACTTCCGTTGTACAAGTAATGTTTTATTAGAAGACAGTCATCAATCATCGTACTTTAATTGTGAGGTTTGTTTGTGCATACCTGAGAGGTTCCCATAGTAATGTTCACAAAGATGTGTAAAGTCAACTTACCTATCCGAACTTGATCAGCGTGATGGACTATGGCCATTACGCTTTTCATTCTGAGAGGAGACCCGACTAATCCTCAGTCACTATACTTCGCATGGATCTTCAACCCATCGCTGAATCGTCGAATACAGAAAGGTTTAGAGGCATCATACCTTATAGCTTTGGTTGGAATTGAAGCAGGCAAATATTGATTTTAAAAAATTGGCAGTCATAGAACTGTGACACTTTAAAAAAAAATTTAAAAAATTAATATATAAACCTTAAAACTAAGGCATTAAAGTTTAATTACGAATGTAGTATATTTATATTTAAGACCTTTTGTCTTCGTAACAACGCGAGCATGTCGGTGTTCGCGAGCATGTCGGAGCGAGCATGTCGGTAACGGTGACGCGAATCCACAAGTTTACCCCCTACCAAAAAGTGCTCAACGCGGTTAAAGAAGTTTTCACTTCAAAAATATAGTGTTCAGTATTTTGATTGCATCTAAGCACAACAACTGTTACCTACTTATTTTCATTGTAAATAAATCAAATAAACGCATACAAGGGCAATGAACACAGTCGGCATTCATATAATATACGAAGAACATCGATGATAATAATTGATGTAAACCCAGTGTTGCTGATGTTAATTACGCAATCCGCGCGCGGCTCTAGGTCGCTTTACTAGCAAAGCGATGTAAGAGCTAGTGATGTACCCTGTTTGCAGATATCGATACGTAAACATGCTATTTTTAGACCGCATCGAAATCAGTGAAACCTACAAAAATATTATAATGCCGACTTATCGTAAGTAGGTAACAAAGGTTGTCCTACATAAAATAGAACATTTATTTTATTACTATTATTGTAATAATACAATAGTATTATTGGTTGCTTAAATCTATATAATACTAATGCTTTGAATACATGTTATTCCGTTTTCCTGACCATGACGAGTTTTTATTGTTGGTCAGGCTTCAGTTGTCATTTTCAGCATTCAATTAATTAGAAACAGAAATAACTATTCTATATTCAGATAAGTGCTTTTGAATCGTCATGTGAATTTAACACTAAGTTGGTAGGTATATCCTTCCTACCCGGAAGAAACAGCATTATTATTTTTCATCCACAGAGCGTATCAAAAGCTCTGCAGAAGAAATGCTGTCGATCTGACCAGTTGTTGTTGTTGACTTGTTGATGTTGTGCTGTACTCGAGCTGGTACATCTCTCAGAATAACCATTTCAAAATGAGCCATTTAGCAGTAACACTTAGCGATTTTTTATTGAAAGTCGATAATTCCGATATCGATAATGAACTTCCCGGGCGCCACTAGCGTGCGCGGAGCACGGGCGTGCTGATTGGATTAAGTTTAATAACAATAAAGCACCGCGCGCCGCCGACCTATGGAAATTGCTCTCCACACTACAATACCAACGGTTCCCAAATTGTAGTTCCTGGGTGGCTCCTGAATATACAATGCTACAACAAACGTATCAACTTGTCTTTATATTTAAGGTATTTCGATTTCCTGTAAGTTAATCGCTTACCTCCCTAAGTTCGTTAGTCCATCGGCATTGGTCAAAAGGTACGATACACGACCTGCTTATCTGTACGAATTCGTCCATCTACGATACGTTTGCTTCAGCGGAACGTATCGTAGATGGGGGTTGGGTATTGATATCTTCGACTTAGAGAGACACCCAACATAGCCCGCCCGCTCCAAAAAAACTGTCGTTCACTCTGGCTCTTTGTGCACGTTCACGTATTCATGATCCAAACGTCAGAAAACTTTGAAATATAAAGCAGCGTTTTCACTTAGTGTTCTTAACAGTTCTGAGCGAGCATATCCAACATAATATGTTGGATAAGACGCTTTCATGAAGCATATCAGAAGCGTAACTGTACCTACAAGGTTTTGGGAAGCGCTGCAGTATGGATGCTGTACTCACATATCCGAACAGCATCGCAGCACGAGCCGCCGCTGCCGCGCTCCGATCAGATCGACAGTTACGTTTATTTACGTACCTGTGCCTATTAGGTGCCTTGCAGAATTAAACTGCCTCTGCCTATTCAATACTGCAATTTTGCTAACACCTGTATAAACTTTATTTTCTTATTCAAATGAAAAACTGTCGGTTATAGGTAAACGTCATCATCGTAACAGGTCACGGGTTTCCTCACAGAGCCAGAAGGTTGTAGGCTATAGTCCACCATGCTGGCCAAATGCGGTAGACTCCGGAATGAAATTTTTTTCACAATGTTTTCCCACACCGTAAAACCATCTCTTTTAAAAGTTAGAGGTGTGTGTACGATTCGAATCCCCGACCCTACCATTCGGTAGGCGGTTTTTTTAACATATTTAACGAAATTTGATTTCATTAGCATATCAATATAGGTATATGTAGGGAAAACATCATAAGGTTATATATATTTTGAAGATATTGTACTAAAATACGAGTTTCAGAAAGTATAAAAAAAAATAGGTAACTGACCTGCGAGGGAATACATGTTCCTCTGGTACCTACTTGGCAGTGATATTTGTATTCCGTTACTCTATGACTAAGTATACTTACTTTTAAAAATAGAAAACTTTATGTTTGCAAAGTGTACTTACCTCCGAAATCGTTATCAAAACCAACAGACTTTCTAATCTCCTTTCGTCGAAGCCCTTATTTTGAGTGAAAGGCAAAGTAATCGCGAATCAATGTAATCACAGGTTTCCGTGATTATGATTACGCCTTCACTTCCGACACAGCAACCACATCAAACAATGGGTAATGCGCGCAATCATCCGCCGCTGTGATCGCCGTGATCGCGATCCTCGTGATTAATGTGATTATTTGATTGGTTAATCATAATATCGAAGCGCTGTGCTGTACCTTTCTAGCTTCTCCCTAAGTGTAGTGTAAGTGTACCTATTAGACATAGGAACAAGACCTACTGATTTGCGATTTTTGTTAGTTTGATTTAAACACACTTTGGAACCTATATATTTAGGTACCTATAGGTACTTATTTTCAATGATAAAATTTTCATATTTAGTATATAACTTACCTATTACATGAATGGCTGATAGAGATATAATGTGCTAAATACACCAAAACTAGACAAAATCCTTTTTTGAGAAAGATAATTAATTATTAAGAGACAGTTACCTAAAGTAGCTTAATCATTCGATAAAGGCATCATTAAAACATTGCTCTAGTTGGGAAACCATGTATCTGAAATCTTTATCAGTGTTTTTTTAATTTCAGTTTATAAATTTTTTGAGTAGAAAATAGAAAAAGTTGTATACGAAACCGACAAAGTATCTATGAAAAAGAAAATAAAAGCAAAAAAAATAAACAGGTATGTAAGTATAAAAATTTGTTCCAACTTTGGCCACCGGGTTAGATAAGTTTGTGGGATAAAATGTTTAAATATTCCACGTGTGTGTGTGTGTTTATTAGAAAGGTTATATTTTATACATTATGAAATATTAACGTTGCCAATCAAATATAATCACATGAATATTTGCTCAACGTTATCCGTGTCTGGAATGATAAATCAACTCAATGATATAGCCAATTATATCATATTTCAAGTATTTTAATAAAATATTATATTTAAACCCTATTAGCCGTTGTAAAATCTAAAATGGTTACGTAAACTGGAAACTGGGTAGGTAGGTATAATTTCATGAATTTTATTTGTAAGTATTTACTAATGAGAGAGTCAACTTGGTTCGAGTCGTGTAATATATAATATATAAAACTCAGTTGCATATGATGAATATTACTAGTTTATTCACTGGTAATATTACACAAATTATAGATAATAAAACAAAAATTTCATAGAAATTTGTATTTTTGTGAAATTTGCGAGACGAATTCCCAAGTCTGTAGAGAATTCAGTTCAAATTACAAATGCTAATAGATACTAGCTGATGCCCGCGACTTTGTCCGCGTGGAATAAGTTTTTTTAAATTCCCACGAGAACTCCTCAATTTTCCGGGATAAAAATTAGCTTAAGTCACTTTCCAGGTCTTCAACTATAACCGTGCAAAAAATCTCGTCGATCTGTTGCTCCATTGCAGCGTGATTGAAGGACAAACCAACAAACAAACACACTTTCGCATTTATAATATTAGTATGATACTTAAGTGCTTTTGAATCTTTGAATATATCTACCACCAGGAAAAAACGTATCTTGGTATTAACTGTTTTAAATTCCTTGTTTGAAATAAAGTGTTGTTTGTTGTTTGAAAGTGCTTTTACAGTGGCATACAGCTGTTATGAGTCGTATCAGCATACGAGTAGTTTGGCAAAGGCAGGCCTCTTGTTTCATATAAACACTTACATGTTTACATAACTATCTAATTATTGGAGGCAGCAAAAAACAAAATTCGATTCCATTACAAAATGCCAGAATTTGAAAGGATAAACGAAAATTTTGCAAATAAAAACCATTTCAAGCTTGCAGATTTCCATGGTGGTCGAAATTAGTCGGCCGCAAGCTCGCAAAACATTTGAACGAAGCCGGTGGCGGAGAGTGGCCGTGTGTGGCCACCGCTGGCCACCGGCCACTTCCCTGGAAGCGGCCACAGGACTTTGAGGACTGATTTCGTGACCAGTCAAACCAAACAATGGTTACTGTTTAATACGTCTTGTATATTTTTTGGAGTTTACCTCGCATTTTCATTAATTAGGTATAAGCCCGGAGTATGAAAATTTATGGGGAGTAAAATCAAACTTTCTCCGTAACGTTTGACTTTGTGTTTCCATGGTAACACTTGTTTATGTTTCCATGACTATGCAATGCATTTTGATGAATATAAATTATTTATTTAATATAAATAAATGTATCAAGCATGCTTTCAGTAATATAAAAAATGCGTTCATTTACCCTCATTTACTAATCTATATACATATTTTATAATCGTTCGTAAAGAGTAAACTCCAGTCGTGCGTCGGAGCAGACACAGACAATTTTTTCGATGTTTAAATTAATTGAACTGTAGATTAATTTGAGATCACAATAATTTTCTTTACAACCATTTCATGAAGTGGTGTGCGCTATATTACGTAAGTCAGAGGTCCTGGTTTCAATTCTCGGCTAGGTCAATTTGGAATTGTATGATTTCCAATTTTACACCGATCGCTAAGTAGACAACAAAAAAATAAAAAAGATAAAAAGCTCTTTCTTCCAATCGCTTGCTAAATATTTAACCGTTTTCTACATACTTTTTTAAGTATCATATTAATATTTATTTTGTATTGTAAGTATGTGTTGATATTCATTACAACACCTACCGTGGGTAATTTAACATTTTTTACACCAATCCTATGAGAATATTTATTTTCTCGTATTTTATATCTAGTTAATAATACTGTACTCGTACCTATGTATTCTATTATATGTGGACTAGCATATTTTCTCTATGACTAGCTGATGCCCGCGACTTCGTCCGCGAGGTTTAAGTTTGTTATTTTCCGGGATAAAAGTAGCCTATGTCACTCTCCAGGTCCTGAACTCTACCCATGCCAAAAGTCGTGTCGGTCAGTTGCTCCGTTGTGGCGTGATTGAAGGACAAACCAACAAAAAAAAAACACACTTTCGCATTTATAATACGTCTTATAGTATGATATCCCATCAGCAACGGTAAAAGTTACTTTTAGAATCACTTGGAAAGTTCTCGGCTTCGCCTCATCCTTCGAATATTATTCAGCCGTGAATTGCTTTATTTCCGGCCAGGGCAGTAATACTATTAATATTAATAAAATTATGATTAATTAATACAGATTATAATCTTGTTTCGTGAATGGAACAGGGGTCATACTGCCAACACTTGAAGCCATATTGTTTCTTTATTGTTGGCTTTCGTGTTATAGAATTATAATCCTTATTTTAGGAACGTCCATGTATGTGACATCAAACTGTCATTTTAAGTAATATTGCTTAAGTATTGCTTCAAGCGTTGGCCGTACGGCCCCAGCACCGGGTGGCAGAGCGGCCGCCGGCGGCGCCGCAAAAACACGCGTGCGTCTGCACTCTGCAGGCGAGCGAGCTGCTGAATTAATTGCACATTCCGGCAGCGGGGCTCGGGGACACCGCCCCATGGGCTCGCTTCAACCGCTGTTTACACAGAGACAAGTACTTAGTACGAAAAGGTGCCTTGCCTTCGAGGTCATCATAAAGGTACAGATACACATTTTCTTTTATTTTTTTTTATCCACTACAAGTTAGCCCTTGACTGCGATCTCACCTGATGGAAAGTTATGATGCAGTCTAAGATGGTAGCGGGCTAACCTGTTAGGGGCATGGCAGTTATATTAAACCCACACCCCTAATCGGTTTCTACACGGCATCGTACCGGAACGCTAAATCGCTTGGCGGCACGTCTTTGCTGGTAGGGTGGTAACTAGCCACGGCCGAAGCCTCCCACTAGGCCAGACCAGGGAAAATTCAGAAATTACATACCTATTTCCAAATTGACCCTGCCGGAGATCGAACCCGGGACCGCGCCACGGAGGTCGTCAAAACATGCTCATTACTAGCACGAAAGCATGCCATTGATGAGCAAATGCTACTTGTCAAAGCGTTGCTAGAAATTAGCACGCTTATTACGAGTGTGCTCAAAAAAAGCAAATGTATACAGCTAAAGAGCATGCTCGTTTTACGCATGCTTATAACCATACTTTTTTATAAAAGCATGTCTATCTGTACCTACCCTAATTATAATTTACTAGCTGATCATTTTCCGGGACAAAAAGTAGTCTATATGCTGACTATGTCTGTCCCAGATCCGTTCAGCGGTTGGCGTGATTGAGTAACTCAAACTCAAATCTTTTGCTTTTGAATCGTCGAGTGAATCTACCACTAACAAACATTCATTCATCCAAACTTTCGCATTTATATAATCAAATAAATATTATAAATGCGAAACTTTGGATGGATGTGTGGATGTATGGATGTATGGATGTATGAATGTTTGTTACTCAAACACGCCCCAACGGCTGAACGGATCTAAATGAAATTTGGCACAGAGATAGATTATAGTCTGGAATAACACTGCTACTTTTTATCCCGGAAAATGAAGGAGTTCCCGCGGGAACCGAAAAACCTCGATCCACGCGGACGAAGTCGCGGGCATCAACTAGTACATAATATATCTACTAGAGGTCACCCGCGACTTCGTCCGCGGTCTACAATCTCTGATTTCTTGTGAGATTATGAAATTTTCCCGCTGCAAAAAGCCTATCTATAGAGCCTTAATGCTCGTGCAGGTTTCTATTATTTAAGACCAATAACCTAAATCCCGATTTATTAGTCTCTAACTTCGAAAACTACCTAAGTACCTAACTACCTAAGTACCTAAGTAAGTCGGTTTTGTATAATAAGTCCTTAGAGCTTTCCTGCTCAATTTCAACACATCATCAGCTATACCCATTACCAGCTAAACGCTAGCTGCATACTTATACAAATTCTATTATAATTATAATACGCGCATATTATGTATTAGATAGAAATAAATGACGGAACTTTTTATTCCATTGCGAATCGATAAACTAATGTAATGTGTAATACTACTCGTAACTTGAATTATGTCAATTGCAGTAATTTGAAAGCGATAAAAACTGTTCGAGTCAAACAAATGGTATAATTTTTAAATCATACTAATATTATAAATGCGAAAGTGTGTCTGTCTGTCTGCTACGCTTTCACGGCCCATGCTTTCAACCTATTGTGATGAAATTTGGTATAGAGGTAGGGTAGGTTACAACTTACATCCCAGGGAAGGACATAGGCTTTTTATCCCGGAAAATTAAAGCGTTCCCGCGGGAATCAAAAAACCTTAACCCACGCGGACAAAGTCGCGGGCATCATCTAGTACTTATTAAACAAGAATAAACGTTTTTCTTAGAAAAAAGCTTTCCGGGGCGCCTTCTGGCACCATCATCAAACCCTGGATATCATCACGACCAGAGTAAATGTTTACGATGATCCAAAGTTGTTCAAAGTCAAAACAATTTCATTAGGCAAGTGTCAGGTCCGAAACTGGTTCCACCGACCGCGGCCAACCTGATTGCTCGTCAACTTTTGAATGGCTCATTCATTATTTCATTCATTGTACTCAGTACTTACCTCGGAATTTTCCTTGAGACCACTGTTAATATTATCATCACTACATACTAATAGAATAAATTGCGTCATTTTTTTATTACGCTACTACAAGATAAGCCTTGACTGCAATCTCATGATGATAAGTGATGGAGCAGTCTAAGATGGGAGCAGGCTACCCTGTTGAGGGCATGGCAGGTATATTAAGCCCATACCTACCTCCAATCGGTTTCTACATGACATCGCACCAGTACCCTTACTCTGAGATTGATCGAATTTAAAATACGGTCTCACTAAGTGAGGTGAATCACATTTGAGTCAAACTAAAATGGACCCAAAAACTCTTGATTTAAAGCCACAAATTCAGTGCAACCGATTCAAATTTCGAAACGTATCGTTTGGAGCGCTAGCTGTGAATTCATACACTAAATTGAGCTCTAAATTAATAAACTTAAGATTCATTTTAGTTTGATGCATATGTAATTCACCTCACTTAGTGAGACCGTATTTTAAATTCGATCAATCTCAGAGTAAGGGTACAGAACGCTAAATCGCTTGGCAACACGTCTTTGACGGTAGGATGGTAACTAGCCACGGCCGACGCCTCCCACCAGACCAGACTAGAGAATTATCCTCGTAAATTATAAATTCCTAAATTGACCCTGCCGAGGATCGAACCCGGGACCTTCTACTAACAAGACCATGGCGTTCACTACTGCGCCAGGGAGGTCGTCAGAACATCTGTCTGTGTTACCTTTTGTTACTTACGGATCAATCTTTGTACTGAGTGAGAGAACTTGAATCCTTATGGAATAACGGTTATTCTTTATCCCGGTCTTATTTTGACCGTAACTAATTGTAGTTGGAGGTATTACCTACTTACAACTATAATTTTAAATTTTTACTTCCGAGAAGAGTGACTGCCCAGTTACCTACTTGCCTTATTTTCTCGAACGATTTGCTTTTGAATTTCATTTCCAAAGAGTTCTAGGTGTAATCAGGAAGGATTGCATCATCGATGCAATCGATGGTAACGTAATAAATGCTGGCACAAGTCACGCTGACTTGACGACTTACCTCGAAAATAATGGTTATCTAATAAAAGTAACGGAACCTTCACTTTTGCAACCAAAATTGTTTTTAGGTAGGTGGTCAAATTTAACGATAACCATCGATGGTGCAATACGGGTTGATTGTACTTGCTATTAATAAAATAAATTCGACCATACTAATATTATAAATGCGAAAATGTGTTTGTTTGTTGGTTTGTCCTTTAATCACGTCGCAACAGGACAACGGATCGACTTGATTTTTTGCATGTTTATAGTTGAAGACCTGAAGAGTGACATAGGCTACTTTTTTTCCCGGAAAATTAAGGCGTTCCTATGGGAAGTCGCGGGCATATCATATCATACTAATATTATAAATGCGAAAGTGTGTTTGTTTGTTGGTTTGTCCTTCAATCACGCCGCAACGGAGCAACGGATCGACGTGATTTTTGGCATGGGTATAGTTGAGGACCTGGCAAGTGACATAGGCTACTTTTCATCCCGGAAAATTAAGGAGTTCCCGCAGGAATCAAAAAAAACTTAAACCACGCGGACGAAGTTGCGGGCATCAGCTAGTACCTAGTATATTTACTTCTATTACACTAATAGAATCAATATGGGGAAAAAATGTAAACAACCAATTGAACAATAAAGCATTCTCGGAAGCTAATGGAATTAAATGGCCATAGCGAGCTCATCAGGTACTAATTGCGTGGATAGGGGAGCATCTGTACCAATTGATAAGCGACCATTTACTGATGAGGCGACAGATGCGGCGTCTGATAACACACACGTGACGACTGACGGACAGACAGACGGGGGCTTTTTTATGTCGTTGATCCCGAAATTAGATACTTTTTGAGAAAAAAAGCACCATATCAAAATCTTGCGTTATTGGCCGAGATGATTGCTTAAAGGAGATTTATATTTATTTATTTGACATACAGGTGTCTCTTATGTTACTTCATGATTTGACTCTACCACCGTTTCGGAAAAAAAATTGTATATTGTACTAGCTGATGCCTGCGACTTCGTACGCGTGGGTTGAGGTTTTTATGGTTTCCGCGGGAACTCTTTAATTTTTTGGGGTAAAAAGTAGCCTATGTGCTATTCCAGGGTATAATCTATCTCTGTGCTTAATTCCATCCAGATCCGTTCAGCCGTTCCAGCGTGATTGAGTAACAAACATCCATCCATCCATCCAAACTTTCGCTATTAGTAGGTATAGATTCCGTATTAGACAGCGAAGATGCACTATAAAGTTCAATCCTATTATTAAGAAATTGCCTGTGACTTTGTCCGCGTGGATAAAAATCTGGGATAAAAAGCCTATGTCCTTCCCCGGGATGCAACTTATCTTTGTACCAAATTTCGTCAAAATCGGTTGAAAAGATGGACCGGGAAAGCGTAGCAGACATATTTGGATATTTTGGCAAACCACGTGAAACGGATGAAACTATTTTGATATACGTAGTTAGTCTATAATTATAAAGTACCAGTTGGTTTAACTACTTTTTCCTTCGAATTCAACCTATAATAAAATGTACTGAACAAAAAAATACCTTACAATTAATTTAACAAAAGGCATGCATGTTGTATGTTTTCACGGATGCCTATCGCGGCATTTGCATATCGCGTCGCGGGCAGGTGGCAGCACGCGGTGGCAACAAGTGGCAGCCGGTGGCAGCGGTGTGCAGATCAATTAGCACCCCTGTATCGCATATCGAACGTAATTGTGGCGTAATTGCGAATGTCACGACAAAGTGCGGCGTCAGGATACCATCGTCGCTTTATTAGATGGTCGTAACTAATAACTTTGCTGCTTTTTATAGTGTCATTGAGGCCAATTCTATTGTAAAACATCTCTAAACTAAACTAAAATGACAGCTCTATTTCCATTGCTATCCCTTTCATAATACTCTCTGTGGAAAAGGGGCAGCACTAGATTTAGACCTGTCATATTTTTAGTTTGGCTTAGAGATTGCGTCAAACAGAATTGGCCAAATAATAATACTATTAACTATTTTCTATGAGTGTTGCGTTTCTCCGATCACCTGTGGATCCTGTGAGACGAGAAAATAGATCTAGCTAGATAAAAAAGGTTCTAGCATCTTCGCCCCACGAACCCAGGTTTTCAATACCAAAAGGCTCAAAAATTAAATTATCTATACTATCTATACAAATATTATAAATGCGAAAGTTTGGATGGATGGATGGATGTATGTATGGATGGATGTTTGTTACTCGATCACGCGCCAGAACGGCTGAACGGATCTGGATGAAAATTGGTATAGAAATAGATTAACGGAATGGCACAGCGATGACTCGTATTTAGGTTTAGTTTTAGTTATTAGGTTTAGTTTTTTAGGATAGGTACTAACATAGGAAATAAGTTTGTATAACTAACAAAATATGAGTCATTCTCGCTCGAAATAAAGTTTTATTTATTTATTTATTATAGTCTGGAATAACACATAGGCTACTTTTTATCCCGGAAAATTCCTGCGGAAACCAAAAAACCTCAATCCACGCGGACGAAGTCGCGGGCACGGGGCATCAGCTAGTTTTCTATATTTTGTTTAGACATATCCTATTTATTAGCAGATAACTAATATCTATCTACAAAAAGTAGCCTATTAGGTAGGCATGTGAAGTAGGATAGGAAAACGCGCTAATGTTTATTAATAACAGCAGATCCACATTCGTCCATACAGATGTATGCTTTCCACCGCAACGCGGACAGGATTGTGTGGCTGGTTTCCCATGGCTAGGAGGCTTGGACAGACGAGACGCGCGTCGTCAACAGTGTACATAGGTGCACTGCCTAGCATGAGGGATACGCAACAAAAGTTGATAATCCATACTTATACTTATTTAATATTATAAATGCGAAAGTGTGTCTGTCTGTCTCTCTGTCTGCTACGCTTTCCCGGTCCATCTTTTCAACCGATTTTGCTGAAATTTGGTGTAGAGGTAGGTTATATCCCGGGGAAGGACATAGGCTACTTTTTATCCCGGAAAAGTAAGGAGTTCCCGCGGGAAACAAAAAACCTTAATCCACGCGGACGAAGTCGCGAGCATCATCTAGTATCATATAGAACAAGTTACACTTATGAGCTTATTATAGTCCGTCTAACTTATCGTCTAACGTCGCTAGTATATTATAATATGAACAATAAAATAAAAACATAAACTAAACAGGCATAAAAAAATAGTTCCAATTTTGGCCACCGGGTCAGATAAGTGTGTGAGACTGTAGTATTTTTAAATTAAAGTACCTAAGCTTGCACTTGACTGCAATGATCAAACCGATGATGCAGCCTGAAATTCTAACTTGACAAGTGCCCCCCTGTCCGATTGTGTAAGAAAATCGTAATCGATAGTCAAACATATAATTCGACCTGTTTGAGTAGTTCATAGATTCCTACTCGTCAAAAAGCATCTACAAAAAAAATGAACTATATTGTATCTATTTAGGATTTGCTTAGACGATTGGGCCTCAGATTGTGATTTCAGCTCGTGGTAAGTGAGAAATAACCGAGAACCCCAACTCCTTATCATTTGATTTTTTTTTCATCCACTACAAATTAGTCCTTGACTGCGATCTCACCTGATGTTAAGTCATGATGCTGTCTAAGATGGTAGCGGGCTAACCTGTTAGGGGCATGGCAGTTATATTAAACCGATGCCCTTTATTCGGTTTCTACACGGCATCGTACCGGAACGCTAAATCGCTTGGCGGCACGTTTTTGCCGGTAGGGTGGTTAACTAGGCACGGCCGAAGCCTCCCATCAGGTCAGATCAGGGAAAATATACCTATGTGATATCCTTTGGAATGTACCGGAATGTTAAAACGGTGGACAGCCCGACCGCGGCGCTTGCTATCCGGCCAAGCCTTAAAGCTCGACCCGGCATACTCCGCGCCATGTATGGCCGCGCCGGCGCCTGAGCTTTCTTATTTGGCGAGGTGTGGACTGATGGCGCAGACATGGTCCCAGCATCCCGGGCTAATCTCCCGAGAGCAGTTAGCACGGCATGCAGGGAAGAAGTGGCGCCTACTGTCCTATAAACCATTCCTGTTATAGTTATGATACAATGTTTAGATCAGCCTGCTCAGAACTGCCTGTATGCGAAGAAATTTCTGTTATATAGGTACTTTGTAGGCACTAGGCAGGTATCGATCTAAGATCGTATAATTATGCAGTCTTACTTTGAAAATTGTGCATTATAAATTTGGCATTAAATATTATGCAGTTTTAGATTCTGACTTAGGCATTTCTTTAATTATTATTTATCTATTGCTGACTATACATAATTTCTAAGTAAAGGTAGGTATAATTTTTTTATTTGAATTACCTGTTTAGATTTTAGAAGTGAATTATACTTTGCACGAAATGCTTTTCCTGAACTGATCTCGACGAAATTCGGACAGATATACCTATACTAGGATACCTACTTTTTATTCTGGAATAAATTTTCCATGGGGTTTTTCAAACATAAAGTTCGAAGCATCATGTGGTATGTACCTAGTTACATATTATTTTGGAAATTAATATCAGGTGCTAGTATTAAAATGGCACCCGGAATTCATAATGTACCTTTTAGTGCGGTAGATACATACGATTTTTCAATCGCGTACCAAAATTAACAAAAGTGTAGTACCTACAGCTACCAGAATGCTTTATGAATAACTAGCTGATGCCCGCGACTTCGTCCGTGTGGATTGAGGTTTTTCGGTTCCCGCAGGAACTCTTTAATTTTCCGGGATAAAAAGTAGCCTATGTGCTATTCCAGACTACGAGTATAATCTCTGTGCCAAATTTCATCCAGATCCGTTCAGCTGTTGGAGCGTGATTGAGTAACAAACATCCATACATCCATACATCCATGTCCATCCAAACTTTCGCATTTATAATATTTATTAGATAATATCTTTTTATCTTTCTGAAGATTCAAATCAGACGCTCCGAGTCAGAGATAAAACCCGTTTAGCATGACACTAACTCGCCTCGCTGCCTGTCGAGTTCCATTGTTATTAGGTACGTAGTCATAGATCTGAGACCTAGGCACTAGTCGGCGGCTAGGGGGCGTGGCGAGGGGGGGCGTCCCACTCCCAGCTCTGCTGTCATTGGCCGAGCTGGAGTTCCTAGCTCAGATCGCCGTTCGCCCATTGGCCACATCTCGGCGCTCGTCTAGGCTGCGCCGGCGCAAGATTTTCATCGTGCATTGAATGCAAATGAGCCTCGGATGGCTCCCGACTTCCAGCAAACCTCATTTGCAACGATTACTATTCATAAGGCTATTTCAAACATAAGTAGGTATTTCACTACTCTCCGATGATACCATTTATTTATAAGCTTAGAGATGCGGCCACTTCGGAATACATTATGTGTATTTTATGGAGATTGGCCTCTGTGTGCTAAATTTTATGTTTTATATGAGTTAACACGTTGATGTATTAGATTATGTTAAGTTGCGATATTATACTTGTAGAGTAGGAGCATTTCTCTCGAGAAAAAGATGGCTATGATCTTAGAATAATAATGTTAAGTACCTTCCTACCACTCCACGTTTCTAATAAATTCTTTCCGAAAGTGCATTATGCACCTATTACCTAAGTACTCAAAAAAGAACTTAAATTTGCGAAAATTATACTAAATACAATAGGTTATTTGAAATATCATTCATCATCATAGTATTAAATATGAAAATCAGCTGATACGAGTAAGTACCTACTCGAATTGCAACAATGTACACTCGATAATATTAATCCTGTTGAATCAGCTGCATATTTTATGGTACTTACTTAAAATTTTGCTAAATGTCTTACGTAGATATGTAAGTATGTATTCACCGCGGAAAACTTGCCTTTGTGAGAATGGTATTTTGTGAGATTTTCTTCTCAAAGAGAATCTCTAAGTAAGTATATAATATCTGTAAACATTTCCGTTCGTCTGTGTTTAATTATCAGCCTAATTAGTTTAATCTTGGCCATGTAACACTATGTACGTAGATCATTACGTACGTATACTTACCTATATCTACGGCCAATTACGAAATTACTTACCAGTACTAATAATGGTCTATGAATGTCAAGGCAACTTAAAATATAGAAGATTGTACCATGACCATCATCAGGCACTGGGAGTCTCCCCTCAGAACAAGAAGAGACTCGCAACGAGCCTATATATAAGTACATTGTTGTACGCTATATATCCGTTGTCGGCATACAAAATTGATCTGTACCAAACTCGGTCAAATTCGGTTAAACAGGTGCGCCTTGAACACGTTACAAACAGACAGACAAACATACTTTCGCTTTAATAATATAGGGAAGGATACCTAACCCTTTAAAAATAATCCTAATTCTTACAACCACTCGTATGACCCATATCCATCTACATACATAGATACGAGATATAGGACGCGTTATCTTAAACAAATAAGTTTCGCATACCTATCGATTATCGCAAAAAATTTAAAATTCTATGGAAATATCGACTCGTTGGCGCTTCGCCTCGGTCATACATTATTACTATCTTGTTCAAACATGTCGATAAAGTCAGGTGTCGGTAATATGTGGGTCAGAGGCGCACCTGTCCGTCGCGAGAGCAGACACCGGACAAGACAGGCGACTTCTGCCTAGACTTTCTGCTAAACCTGCCAGGATAACTGGTAAAAGACATGATGTAAGAGTAGATAATTTGACTGTTCCCTGGTCTACAAAGCTTGACGTTATTTGTAATTTATTCAAGACGATAATTTCTATGAGGTAGGTACTACTTTATAACACTAGAACGTACTTGTTCTATGTTATTTAAATATTTAACTACATCAGGTACGTCAGGGTTGCCTGATTGGATATGCAGCCCCTTTTCATACGGTAATCATCATTGTATCACATATTCAGATAAATAAATTCATTTCATTTCGTTTATAACACCTGGTAATTTACCAGAAGTTAAGTTTCCAGAAGTAACTTGTGGCGATTCAGGTATAGGAATACCTATAGCTTGGAGTCCAGCTACGCTGAACGTAGTCGCAGGAATTGTGCTAGTTAACTTTAAAATACATTTCACTGATTTATCATTGCTTCAATTTTTATAAGAACTTACAGATAATGAACTTAGTAGGTTTTTACATAAATAAATAAATTTCATAACATAACGCTGAATGTCGCTTTGACTCTATACTTCGGTATTCTACTACCGAAGTATAGAGTTAGAGAAATAGAGAATATTCATAATACTAAGTAATTTATAATTCATGACAATAATTATAAATAACAGTGGAATATAATATTATAAAATGACGGGCAGGAGGACCGGCTTGATGTAACCCGTTGTTCTACGTGAGCGACAAACGCGGCAACGCGACATTATCAAACAGTAGCTGACCTACGTGGCCTACGTTATCGCGTAGCTATCCGTCTGCCATTTTCTATGGCATCGTGTCGCATTGCGTCGCGTGTCGTCGCTTCTGTCGCAACGGGTAAGCAACCAAGTCGGTGTTGTCGCGCGTCTGCTGCGCTCCCAGGTCAGACGTGCGAGTTCTTGTCCAGACGTCTAATAACATCATTAGTGAGGGCCGCTCCTCTTTAGCTAAGTCGAAACAACATATTTTCCCATTAACTATATTGTGAACACCCCTTCTAAGTACTGAGCCAATTACTTTATTATAATTAGTTAGAAGTTTATAGCAATGCAAGTGATAGGTACGTAAATGTCAGTCACGCACAAGGATGTTATACTTAATGTTATCTTAACTAGCATTTGCCGCGTTTGGAATTAGGTTCTTAACAAAAAGAAATTTCAAAAAGCTGCGTACAACGTAAAATTCTTCATGTTTCACCGAAAGCACCTTACCGCCTATTATTTAACCTCCTTGGGGCTGAAATTTCGAAAATTAGTAAGTACACCTCTAGGATGTTCAAGAAATATTCTTTAAAAATTTCAAATTTCTACGTTTTTTTACGTTTGGGCTGTAGGTTATCTATCAGTCAATCAGGATGAAAGAAAGCCTTTCGTGCTTTTGCTTAGGTATAGTTACCTATTGATTTAGTTCGAACCAAATATACAATTTACTAATTACCTAATTCTATGGTTCCGACAACTATGGCACTCGAACACGCCGGATTTTGACGTGTGACTACGCGTCTCCAGCCTTTGGTCTCGTCCCCTCGTGTTTCGTACCAAACGCGAGTCGCGACTATTGAGGAATGCGGTCATAAAATTCTGAATAGGTGTTCGCTCTATATTTTGAATAGATAAAAATATATCACTATTCAAACATTCTATATCGAAATATATATGGAAATAATGTTATGTAGGATGATAAGTAGGACACCGATGTTGCATTGCATTGTTATCTATTTCTCAGATCCCGTATATTTTATCAAGATGTCGAGAGTAGTATTTAGAACTTTTTAAGATACATTGACTCACAAAACGCTTGTTACGCAAACATGACTGAAAATTGCGTCAATGAATTCTGGCCCTGGAAACTTGTTAATCAATCAGAGGTGATTGCGATCGTTACACTCTGTAGCTGTCATTTTTACACAATAGGCCCCAGCTCTTAAGCTGCAATCACACTTAGGTAAGTCAAAGTCAAAACATTTATTAACCTATTCCAATTGAATTGGTATTCCAACTTAACGCTTTTTTAACTTCATTAAAAAGACGGCAGCTTAAAACTAAAGCTACGAATGTTCCTAACACGCCCTGGTCTAAGAAGAGTTAACAACCCAAGCCAGTTTTTTTGTTACATTACTAACTGATGGTGCAGTCTAAAGATGTAAGCGTGTTCATCTGTTACGCGTAAAGAAGCTTTATCAAACCTAGCCCTGAAATCAACTTTCTAAACAATCTACTTTAGTTTTAGCGTGGAAACGCTAAAACTAAAGCACTCTGCGTTGAGCTTATTGCCGATATAGAGCCGGTAACTTTGACGACCTCCCTGACGCAGTGTTGAGCTCTGTTTTTTAAACGTGCGGATGTCCCGGGTTCGATCCCCGGCTGGGTCAATTTGGGAATTTATAATTTCTGAATTTTCTCTGGTCTGTTCTGGTGGGAGGTTTCGGTCGTGGCTAGTTACCACTCTACGGGCAAACACGTGCCGCCAAGCGATTTAGCGTTCCGGTACGATGCCGTGTAGAAACCGATTAGGGCTATGGGTTTAATATAACAGGTTAGCCCGCTACCATCTTAGACTGTATCATCACTTACCATCAGGTGAGATCGCAGTCAAGTCACATGCAGTTGGGATAATAAATAAAAATAAAACTAGCAATGACTGACACCCGACCGAAGGCAATAGTTAGATACGATGCGCTTACGTAGAAATTGCCTTTTGATTTACTGATTGTTCGATTGATCAATTAGGTAGGTATCAATTGTTTTTATACTAGTGGTTCGCCCCGAACTGAGACCTCGCGGTATCACAGAGCGCCATCTATTGACATCATTGTGAAGTTCTGTTAAAAATATCATCATCATTAAAAATTTAATAATTTCGTTTCCTTATAATATTTATCTAATTTTAGTATTTGTTGTTCAAGTACAGGATATAATTCAAAAATTTATTAAGTTTCAGGCTTGAGAGTTCAGAAAATTGAGAGTTCTGAGGTCAACTTTGGACGTTAGAAAATCTCCACTTTGAAAGCCCCCCATTTCGTCAATTTTAGGGGAAAAATTAAAAAAAAATATTTCTGGACTCTATTCCTAATTATCTTTAAAATGATATACCGCAACCTTATGTAACGCTATAAAAAATATTTTACTTCGCATTCGCTTTTATGAGAGCCCCCCTGAAATAAAGATTTTTATAACTTTTTAAGCCATATTCGGCGGGAGGCCATCGGTGTACATATTATATTTAAATTTGAAGTAATTGCGTTCAGCAATTCAGAAGTTATAAGGCTGTGACAGACGGACGGACGGATGGACGGACGGACGGACGGACAAGTGCCAATTCACTCAAGTAGACTCAGAGACCTTCGCTTCGCTCGGTCAATAAATATTTGGGTGCAGTTTTACTTATTCACACTTTCATATCAATTTACATGGCACCTACAAGTGATATAAACGATTTGTTCGATATTATCACCACGCTATCTTCGAGGTGACTTATAGAATGAATATTCATTACATTTCCAATAAGCGCGACTCATCCAAGGTTACCTAATTCATCAAATATGTAAATGATGATTACTTGTATTATAGTGAATCTTGTGATAGTATTTCAGGATAAGAATGTTTCTTTTTTTCGTTGATATTGATAAAATATGATATAGCGTTTTTTGTTTTAGCGTTGAAATTATTTTATTACTTTGTAATAAGTAAAACAATCAAGAATTAGCTTGATATAACTTTAAAAAACAATAGGTACATTGCAACATTTACACAAAAAATATTCGATTGAATAGATCCAAGAATAGACGAAATGACAAGTTTTTCATCATCATTTTCATCATCAGGAAAACATTTTTTTATTATAAAAAAAGAAAGAAAGAAGAGACACTAACCTGACTTAGATCCATTACACAAAGCTCTGCAGATGTGCACTGAACACGAACAAGTATAAAAACACTTGAATACACAACTAACAGTTTCGATGAAACTTCCAAAAAGTCAAAAGATTTAACACATTTCTAACACGGATGCATGCTGCAATAAACTTGTGAATAAAAAGAGAAATTAAATCTGTTAAAAATCAATAGAAACTTAAAGTCTATAAGTTTTCTGCACTTTGTACAGTATTACGTGTTGAGTAACAACCGGCAAAACAAACAACGAAAAAATGTTAATGCATCCGTATTGAATTATTAAACTGTCAATAAATGTTTAAACCACAAAGAAACTGCCAATAAAGTCTTTAAATGCCTATGAAGTACACTTAACACCAATGTCCAATGTACTTAGTGGCAATTAAACCGAAAAATGGTAGAGTATAGTTTGTCGCGGGGTATTGCCTGCTAGGTGCGCACTGCGGTAGAGGCATCGCAATGTTTATCGATATTATAATATAAATTGCGGCAAGTCTCAGACAGGTCGGTAAAACGATAAGTATAAGCGAGTAGAGAGTGTTACGACGATGCCGATGGATATACCAAAAGCATTTTTCGTCTTCTTTTACATTAATAAAATATAATAAGTAAACTGACATTGAAAATTTTATCAAAATTCATACTAATATTATAAATGCGAAAGTGTGTCTGCCTGTCCGTCTGTGTGTCTTACTGCTAGATAGGTACGCTTTCACGGCCCATCTTTTCAACCGCCTGGGGAAGGACATAGGCTACATTTGAATACCGGAAAATTAAAGATCTGAAACGGACGAAGTCGCGAGCATCATCTAGTGTGAACTAATTCAAAAGTCTTTACTTACTACTTAATATACTATTTAGTGAGTAGCCTTGATTCAGAGGTTCGTAAGTGAAGAAAGCTGAAATGTAAGAAAACCCGGGCTAAGCACTTTTTTTTTGCACTTTCAATATTTTCTCTTTTGTAAAGTCGGTTCAACTAACCATGATTAGACGCGCCAGTACCGAAGATAGTTAATGTTTACTCGTCGATAAGTGGCCGATACGTGTAAGTTATCGTAATCAAATAACTTGGACGACATATTTTGTATATTGTGCATCATTCTATCGACGCGAATCATTTTCATATGAAGTGAGTGTACCCATTACACTGAACTTTACTCATGAATACAAAAATAAAGAGACAAGAGTTTGTATGCGAGTACAAACTTAACAATTAAGAACGAATCTTTACCTACAGTTTATATGTTCAAAGTCAAAGTATGTTTATTCAAGACTAGCTGATGCCCGCGACATTGTCCGCGTGGAATAGAAAAAAGTAGAAAGATAAAAAGTAGCCTATGTCATTCAGGTCTTCAATATTATAAACGTGCAAAAAATCACGTCGATCCGTTGCTTTGTTACGGCGTCATTGAAGGACAAACCAATAAACCAACTAACAAACAAACACACGTTCGTATTTATAATAATTAATTATTAGTATGAAGCATGTACCTACACAGTACACTTTTTGATGGTCTATTAAACAAAGTAACATACATGATGGTGATAATAATTAACGGTATCTTAAAACTAAAGCTACGAGGGTTCCAAACGCGCCCTGGTTTGAAAAGAGTTCATAAAATATGTTGTCCGGACGTAGACGTAGGGTTTCAGAATGCATGGATCAGTAGTCCTATTATGTGAAAACTGTATTCATCATTGTTACAATCTTTATCTTTGAGACAGGTTGCATCTCGTGACATTTTACCGGAAAATCAAACAATTCCCATGGGATTTCTCAAGAACATTAGGTAATTCTTGCAGATGAAGTCTCCAGCATCTTAAATTAGTAATATTTAATAATCAAGTACACTTTTACAAGTGTTTTTGATTCGTCGAGCGAATCTACCGCTGGTTCGGAATGGCATTTCGACCGAAAAGAGCCAGCAAGGAACTCGATGGTTGCTCTTTTCAATTAAAAATTACAGTCAGTCAGTTTTCTGGTGGGAGGCTTCGGCCGTGGCTAGTTACCACCCTACCGGCAAAGACGTGCCGCCAAGCGATTTAGCGTTCCGGTACGATGGCGTGTAGAAACCAAATAGGGGCATGATGGGTTTAATATAACTGCCATGCCGCTAACAGGTTAGCCCGCTACCATCTTAGACTGCTGCATCTGCACTTAGGTACCATCAGGTGAGATCGCAGTCAAGGGCTAAACTGTAGTTGTTAAATGAAAAAAAAAAAAGTAATTAGGTATTAGGATACAAGTAACTGCAGTTCCAAGCAGAGCTGGAGCGAGTCAAATTCATGCTCTTTTATTGTTTACATAATCTTCAACAGTAGGTATATTATGCTTTTTAAGGAGCATAAATACTTATAATTAATTGTAGGAACTGATAAAACGTTAAAAAAATTATTATGTAATGCAAATATATCCTTTTATTTAATTAATCAATATTATTACTATCGCGAATAGATAAGCAATAACAAAGTAATTGTGTAGTTAAATGACCAACAATCATATTTGTGTAACTAATATTTGCCAAACTATTATACGGACAATAGCACCACTTGTGAATTCAATGACTAATGATTAATGCTTGGATGAAATAAACACCTAATATGCGATGAGCCAATAGATGACTATATTTTAACTATATTTTAATTAATTAACGCGAAACATCGACGATTACTTATGAAGTGAATGACGGGAAGTCGCCGGATAAGGAAGGCTGCGGATTATTTTTTGAATAAAAATGATTGAAGTTTTTCTACGTTTAAAGCAAAAAAAGGTCGTGATTCACTCACTCACTAAAAGCTGAATTTTTGCACAGAGGTTCCCTTTTATAGGAATAAGGCCGGGAACATTCCCACGAGAGCAAAGCCGAAGGCGGTCGCTAATTACCTGAGTAGGTAAGCAGGTTCTCAAGTTTTTAATCGTTATTGTAATAACGTATGCCAATTTTAATTTCAAGTTAGATAATTATGAGTTATTTATGCAGGTTAATGAAATACTAATTAGTCAGTCAAGCTAATAAATTATTAGCGATAATTTCTAAATTCTAATAATTGCATTATTAGTTGGTCACATAAATCAACAAACCTTGAGTTTGGCACGTTAGTGAACACGCAAGTAGGTAGATACACCAAAGTGCTTTGTGCTTTAAAATTTAAATTAAGTTAGAAAACATAAGAAAATGCGCAATCAGGTTAACTAATAACCTGATTACAAAACATTTTAACCCAATAGGCCATTTATTTCAATAATTCATAAATTTTATAAGTAACCTATGTGGCAGAAACAGCCCCGTGTTTTAAATTGTCTTCAAAAAACCGGCCAAGTGCGAGTGTGACTCGCGCACCGAGGGTTCCGTACAAACCTGTAGTAAGTTTTAAATTATTAAAAAAAACTACTTACTAGATCTCGTTAAAACCAATTTTCGGTGGAAGTTTGCATGGTAATGTACATCATATATTTTTTTTAGTTTTATCATTCTCTTATTTTAGAAGTTAGAGGGGGGGGGGGGGGGGGGGGGGACACATTTTACCACTTTGGAAGTCTCTCGCGCAAACTATTCAGTTTAGAGTTTGATGAAAAAAAAAAAAGAATCCAAACAAAAAAGATTTTTTTGTTTGGACACACTATTTGAAGACAAGTGGGCATAAAAAAATGTGTGTAATTCACACACGGCAGAAGTGAAACTTCAGAAAAGTAGCCTACGAGAGAATGAGATAAATATAACTTGTATTCTATTCTATCTCATTCTCTCGAAGGCTAAATCCCTATTATGAACATGTGTTTGTCTCTTTTTGGTGTCGCTTTTTCGTTTCTTCACTGGATTTTTTCTGAATACATTTTATTACTTTGTTGAAGGATTAACAAGGCAGGTACCTAGTGTCTAATTTCTGACTTGGGCAATTCGATGTTAGGTAAGTACCTAGTACCAACCTAACATCGAATAGGTACTCACTAAATAGTAAGTATTTAAAAACTTCCTTGAGCGAAGAGTAAAAGGCAAGCAATAAATAGGTAATCTAATTAATGAATAATGATGACAGCAAAACAAAGATTTTAATCTTTCAAAATCGCCATTTTAGATCATGTTACGATGAAAAGATAACGTTAACCTATTTTAAATTAATTTAAATATTATCAGTAATAATATATTTGTCTAATCGACTCTATTGACTGATTAAAATAGGATGTACTTAATTGACAATTGTAAAATAGTTATTTTAGTCTTGAAAAGTTGAAACGTAGAAATTTTAGTACCTTACTAATCTCGATAGACATGCAGGAAGTACGTGGCTCCAACTTACGATAGCTAATCATGGAGCGACAGAATGATAGTTTTTAGGACTTCACAAGGCGAAGAACAGAGAACAGCGTAAGGCTAGAGCGGCTAATGATAAATTTTTCAGTTTTTTACTAAAATTTGATCTTTAGTAAAGTAATCTGATATGGAAAAGTTTAGTTCAGTGCTTGATTTCTGAGCTGCTTTCTGATACCTACGGTTAAATGTCTACTGCATTTGAATAACACATTTTTGTATGTAGGTTGTGTAATTGTGACCAAAATATGTAATAGCCTTATCGCAACAAACATTATGCCAACATAACGTCACCAACCACTCTATGTTATCAATGGCAATATGTGTTATGATATCGTGGTTTTACAGAGTTTTATTTTACAGAAAATACGCCCAAACTAGCACTGTCAATTGGGTATTTGACTATTAGTACGCAAATAAATTATTTTTAGTGATTATACTTAAATAACGGATCTCCCAAAAGTCGAAATATCCACGGCTCCTGTAAGTTTTATGTTGAATACCTATTAAAAACTATCGATTAAAGTAAAAAAAACCGGCCAAGTGCGAGTCGGACTCACGCACCGAGGGTTCCGTACAAACCTGTAGTAAGTTTTAAATTATTAAAAAAAAACTACTTACTAGATCTCGTTCAAACCAATTTTCGGTGGAAGTTTGCATGGTAATGTACATCATATATTTTTTTTAGTTTTATTATTCTCTTATTTTAGAAGTTACGGGGGGGGACCAACATTTTACCACTTTGGAAGTGTCTCTCGCGCAAACTATTCAGTTTAGAAAAAAATGATATTAGAAACCTCAATATCATTTTTGAAGACCTATCCATAGATACCCCACACGTATGGGTTTGATGAAAAAAAATTTTTTGAGTTTCAGTTCTAAGTATGGGGACCCCCAAAATTTATTGTTTTTTTTTCTATTTTTGTGTGAAAATCTTAATGCGGTTCACAGAATACATCTACTTACCAAGTTTCAACAGTATAGTTCTTATAGTTTCGGAAAAAAGTGGCTGTGACATACGGACGGACAGACAGACAGACAGACAGACAGACAGACGAATCTATAAGGGTTCCGTTTTTGCCAAATTTGGCTACGGAATCCTAAAAAGTGCGTCGAACTTTGATGACGTTACAATTCAAAATTTCATACAAACTCCCATACTAAGCACGCGTTTTGACTGTTGAAAAAAAGTTGCTGATTTGACTAGTTGTCAAATACCCAATTATAAGCTTAAATAAAATAGCCAATTAGCCACATTTTCTGGATTTATAGCTTTATCACGTCTGTATGTAATATGAAGTTTACCTACTTGTAACAGTAGTGGAATGATACAGGGTACAGCAATGTTTTGTTTTGCGCATGGCGGGCAGCAGTCGCCGCGGGGCTCCGCGGGGCGCCGCCGCCGCCGCGCCGCCGGTTTTTGCGACCGCATTATGTCATCGCTGATCGGTCAATCCTGATTACAGAGCCCGGTGTAAAGCTGGACTACCACGGATCAAAGAGGTCTGAGCTAGCTCGAAGAGTCGCCAAGCTCAAGTGGCAATGGGCGGGGCACATAGTTCGTAGAACCGATAGGCGTTGGGGTCCCAAAGTGCTCGAATGGCGGCCTCGCACCGGGAAGCGCAGCGTTGGACGACCCCCCACTAGGTGGACGGACGGTCTCAAGCGTGCAGCTGGGAGCCGCTGGAAACAAGCGGCACAAGACCGTGCTCTGTGGTGATCCATGCAGGAGACCTTCGTCCAGCCGTGGACGTCTATAGGTTGAGACGACGACGACGACGAAACGGAGGAATATCTTTAGATCTACTCTGGATTATTTCACTCGTCCTAACCATAGCTAGTTACAAACAGCGAATCGAAATTTGTAAATAAAAACGGAAGGAGGAAGATTTTCTACTAGCTTATGCCCGGAACTTCGTCCGAACTCTTTAATTTTCTCGGACAAAAAGTAGCTTAGGTATAGCACTCCAGGTCCTTAACTATACTCATGCAAAATATCACGTCGATTCTTTGCTCTGTTGCGGCATTATTGAAGGAAAAACCAAGAAACAAATACACTTTCGTTTTTTTTTATTCATTAGCATTTCCTTCTGAATGCCCTTTCTACCAAAAAATAGCAAAAATTTCGACAGATGCTATTTAATCACTCGATCAAGAATATAAGAATATAAATAGAAATATTTATAAAAATTTAAAAAAATAAATTTGATAAAAATTTGATTTGGATGTCAATGTAATCAATAGTTAAAGACAGTGGTGTCTCAGCTTAACGCCAGCCCCCTAGCCCTAGCCTGCATAAGTTATGCGACTTTACTTTGTAGATAATTGTATATCAATTGAGTCGCGACAAAAACCGCTACGTGTGTACGTTACCTAAGATCACAATACCTAGTTCTATGCTAACACTGTACTACGTTTGACTGACCAATGTGTTTATTGGGTATTTGACAAATAGTCAAATCAGCAACTTTTTTTTCAAACGTTAAAACGCGCGCTTAGTATGGATTTTGTATGAAATTTTTGCCTGGTGGGAGGCTTCGGCCGTGGCTAGTTACCACCCTACCGGCAAAGACGTGCCGCCAAGCGATTTAGCGTTCCGGTACGATGCCGTGTAGAAACCGAATAGGGGTATGGGTTTAATATAACTGCCATGCCCCTAACAGGTTAGCCCGCTACCATCTTAGACTGCATCTTCACTTACCATCAGGTGTGATCGCAGTCAAGGGCTAACTTGTCGTGTTTAAAAAAAAAAAAAAAAAAACAAGTTGTGACGTCATCAAAGTTCGACGCACTTTTTTTACTTTAATCGATAGTTTAAAATGGTTACTCAAAATATAACTATCAGGGGACGTGGATATTACGACTTTTGGGAGATCCTTTATTTAATAATCACTAAAAAATAATTCATTTCACTAGTAGTCAAATACCCAATTGTTCCTATCTCCCGTGTCTCGGAGAGCACATAAAGCCGTCGGACCTGCGCATGATCTTTCTCCGGTTGTGTCGTATTTTCCGTCCCATCGGGCTGTGAGAGTAAAGGAACAGAGAGTGCACCTGTGTTTGCGCACACACTTGTGCACTATTAAATCTCCCACGCAGACAGATAATCTCTCTGGAGATTTGCCGCCGTTGCCGAAATTCGGTTGGGAGGATTATTAGTTGATACTTGATCCTATTTAATTTGACCTTATACCATTATAAAGATCTCGTATCACTAGAACTAGGTAGTGAAATTATATAATAAATGCGAATGTGTTTGTCTATCTGTAACCATTTCACAGACTATCTGTACCTTAACCGATTTTGATAACAGGTACAGCAACAGTTGATATCCCGCCAGCCGCCAGGGTATGGACATAGGCTTGGAAAATCAAACAGAGTCCCATCAAAGGACTTTCAAAAACCTAAATCCACAAAGTCGCGGGCCATCATCTAGTTTTCTGTTTATTCATTAAGTACAACTTAGCCCTTGACTTCAATCTAATCTAATGGTTAATGATGATGCAGTCTAAGATGGTAGCGGGCCAACCTTTTAGGGGTATGGCAGTTATATTAACCCCATACCCGTAATCGGCATCGTACCCGAACGCTAAATCACTTGGCGGCACGTCTTTGCCAATAGGGTGGAAACCAGCCACGGTCGAAGCCTCCCAACTTGATCATAAATACAATATTCACCACCAATAGTTACCTACGCTTCGATAATCACAAATGGCGCTTCTTATCAAGTTATCACATTAAAACAAAGTGTTTCTGAGAAAGTAATATATTAAAGTGAATATTGAGTACACATTATTTTAATTATTGTAATTACTCGTATCTATCGCGTGATCTTAATTCAGAAACATCACAACACACTTATATCCTAAATAAACAAAATGTAGCGATTTGCGTAAATTATTATGTACAGATAAAAAACTCTTTAAAAATACACAGTTTAACAATTATACAGTTAGTAGTTAGAATGGTTGAGGGACCAGTGGCCTAGCTGTGACAACGCATATCAGTCGATTGCGAATGTTAAGCAACGTTAACCCAAGTCGGTAACTGGATGGGTGTCCGAATTAGGAGGTTAAAGGACTTGACCAGCGCAACTATGGGAGCTTGCCTAGATATCAAAAATTAATGTGCAGCAATGAACTCTTTATTATTGTAATTTTTATATTTTATAGTTTTCAGATAAAAAAGCTTCAGGAGTCTGAAGGCTCTGAAAACTGAGAAAATAAATAAAAGAAGTTTCACCAAAAAACTGCTTTCCCACACTAGATGGCACTAGTTGTTGTGGTGAGCGAGTCTAAAAAAATATTTTAAGTATTGCTAACCACGTTTCTCAGGAAAATAATTAAGCTTTGCATTATTTGGGCATTGATGAGGATAATACTGGAATAATAAAACTATATATATGCAAGAATTATGTAATTCCTTTAAAAATCACGCTACATTGTACTGCTGCTACACTAGATGGCGCTAGCGAGTCTTTTCAACTATTCGACAACAGATGGCGCTAAACGTTTTGGTTAGCGAGTTTGTTCAACTATTTGACCACAGATGGCAGACAGATGCAATGCCAGAGGGCGTTACGTTCCTTTAAACGCAGTGGTTATTTGAAAATGCTTTGTTCGTTTGAGGCTTGTTAACTAACAAAAATAATAAAAACAAAACATACATTTCCTTTTCATTACTATTTAATTGATCAAAAATAAATCACTCATAATATAGTGACTAAGGTACTTATATGGTATTCATGTAGGGTAACAAGATTATTATTAGGCATGGATACAACGGAACGTCAAAATGGAGTAGTGCTTAAAGAGGAAACCGGACGCTCAAGATTTAAACAATAAACGTATTGTTTTTATAGACATTTTAACCTTGACCTTATTCGGAATAATAAATCCATAGTAATTTCGGTTTTAATTTTTAAACCTTACTGTAAAAACGGAAATCCTGCACATTGTCCCGAATCGGAGGGCAGTTACTGGTCATGTCCTTTGGCCTTTTCGTTTCCACCGTGTCTCGGAGAGCAGGTTAAGCCGTCGGTCACGGTTATATCACTAACATCTGATAATAATCGTTACAAAAACTCTTAGCCGAGTTGTATGCGGAAGGACGTGGGAACCAACCGAATTATTATCCTAAGAAAACTCCTACCAGAGAGACGCAGAGAGAGAGTGGTCTCGTACCTCAAATTAAAGCAATCGTGCAACGCTTTGCGCGTCCAGACGTGATGTTTCAGCATGACATTCTGCATTTTTCTATACTAAGATCTTCACACCTCCAGCCTCCTCGGTCCTCAATTCTGAAACATTGGGAAGATGCGCATGATTGTTTGGAAAGCTATCATCTAAGTCAAAACTGAAACATTGTCATGACCTGGAACTGGGAAGTTAAATGTTTCTAAATCATTCAAAAACTCGTGGTTATATGTATTATGATTTCATAGTTTTATTTTATTTCTTTATCGATTTTAAAATAAACAATCACAAAGTAAATAAACAATCCATATTATGTACCTACTAATATGTCTTTCTGTATAGAAATTTATTTGTCTGTCTGTCTGCTTTTACAGCCCATCTATTCAACCAATTTTGACGAAATTTACACCAGAGATAGATTGCATGGGAAATTAAAGATTGACCGCGTTATTCAAAAAACCTTAATCCACGGCTGATGAACTCGCGGCTATCATACTCATACTTACTCATACTAATATTATAAATGCGAAGGTGTGTTTGTTTGTTGGTTTGTCCTTTAATCACGCCGCAACGGAGCAACGGATCGACGTGATTTTTGGCACTGGTATAGTTGAGGACCAGGAGAGTGACATAGGCTACTTTTTATGCCGGAAAATTAAGGAGTTCCCGAGGGAATCAAAAAAACTTAAACCACGCGGACGAAGTCGCGGGCATCAGCTAGTCATAAATAGTTTATATTCAATCTATAATATTCACATCAAACTTTTTTCAGTAACAACCTTGTTGCAATAAAAGTTGCATTTTTTTAGTGGTCAGTATTATTTTGTTAGTCTAATTGCACTGACTCACAGCGGGCGATGCATTGCCTCGGCGGGCGATGACAAATTTATCGCGCGCACAATAAAACGCGCTCGTAAAAATATTACTACCCCCTATCCCCCAACACCCCCACGACAAACACCCCCAGCACCCCCTCGCGCGGTGTAACCCCCTCGCCCGCTGGGATCCCGCGAGAAATAACACACTTTGTCTTAGAGAGAATCGCGTTCAATCGCGGGACATGCAGCTACGAAAGATTCTAATAGGCGGCAGTTGGGCGGCAAAATTGTGATAAGTGTGTGGGCTCTTCTCAGACCAGGGCGCGTTTGGAACCCTCGTAGCTTTAGTTGTAAGATACCGTGGTAAATTATCACCATCACGTCTTATACTTTGTAAACGTGACGTTCAGAACGTGTACTGAGTAGGTACCAATTCTGAATAAATATACTTTGAGTTGAGATGAGTTGAGTTACGAAGCCATACTCCGCCAGGACTGAAGCTAATTCAAGAGGGAGTCAGAAAGGAACCACGGCCTACTGGGGTTTGATTGCAGGAAAATAAGAGCTACAGTGAAACGATGGCATTCACCTCTGATTGCAGGCTGACACTATTGTTTAATTGGCTAACCATAACCTCAGTCAATCATACGGCAATATTATATTATAATACTTGCTGATGCCCGCGACTTCGTCCGTGTGGAATGAGTTTTTTTGGTTCCCACGGGAACTTCTTAGTTTTCCGGGATACAAAGTAGCCTATGTGTTATTCCAGACTATAATCTACCTCTGTGCCAAATTTCATCTAGATCCGTTCAGCCGTTCGGGCGTGATTGAGTAACAAACATCCATACATCCATACGTATATCCATACATCCATCCAAACTTTCGCATTTATAATATTTATTTGAAGTATTATTTACAAACTGAACATTTTTCTGTTTATGAAAAGAGCAACAGCTGAGTTTAAATGCTGAGTTAGAAATAGCTTTCCGAACCGGTGGTAGATTCTTGCGACTTATCATAAGTGGCACAAGATTTCCTACGTGAAATAAATCATTTCATATTCATTTTCAATGCCACATCTAGCTGTAGGGCTTGCTTCCACCCTCCGCGTGTAATCATAGTTTGCCGGGTTACGATATTGGCAGCTAAACCGCGGCTCGATCGGCCTCGGTTACGTTTACGATAACGTTTTATTGGGCTCACTGCGCTCATGGATTACCTATATTCTGCGCTCACGGCAAAGTGGGGATTTGTTCATCCGTCGCCTTGGCGTCGCGGCCATCATGGCGTCATGAAACATGCTTTTCTGTGATGACAACACAAGGTTTATATGATTTTCCAAAATAAAATTGGAAAATGTTTGTTTAATTACGTAATGTACGAAAAATTTGTTATTTTTTTGAAAGATCGATGCCCGCGACTTGTCCGGGTGAATTTGGTTTTTTATTCCCTCGGGAACTCTTTAAATTTTCCGGGATAAAAAGTAGCTTATGTCTTTCACAGGGATACCCATTATAACTATACATCTCATACTCTTTACCCATCAAAATCGATTGAACAGATGACCCGTGAAAGTGTATCAGACAGACAGACACACTTTCGCATAATTATGATACCTATTAGTATGGGTGGTATAGTACCTAGGTATAGTAACATTTATCTTGTTATGAAAACAGCAACTGCTGAGTTTCTTGCCGGCTCTTCTCAGTAGAATTAGCTTTTCGAATCGGTGGTAGAGTGTCATTAGTTTTTTTTTCATTTTATCCGCTACAAATTAGCCCTTGACTGCGATTTCACCTGATGGTAATTGATGATGCAGTCTAAGATGGTAGCGGGCTAACCTGTTAGGGGCATCACAGTTATATTAAACCCATACCCCTATTCGGTTTCTACACGGCATCGTACCGGAACGCTAAATCGCTTGGCGGCACGTCTTTGCCGGTAGGGTGGTAACTAGCCACGGCCGAAGCCTCCCACCAGGCCAGACCAGGGAAATTCAGAAATTATAAATTTCCAAACACTGCCGGGGATCGAACCCGGGAACTCCACACGTTAAGCCAACAGCGCTCAACACTGCGCCACGGAGGTCGTCGAAAACAGTGGCACAAGTTGTACTCCGTGAAATAAATAAAATCATTTCATATCAGTATAATAGGGGTAATGGGTTTAATATAACTGCCATGCCCCTAACAGGTTAGCCCGCTACCATCTTAGACTGCATCATCACTTACCATCAGGTGAGATCGGAGTCCAGGGCTAACTTGTAGTGGATAAAAAAAAAAAATAGTATAGTATGGATATTAGTACCGATTAAGATATTAAGCAAGTACAAAATATTTGCAAAATAAACCTGATTTTTGACAAACGTGATTAAGAAATGCTTCAGATTAATTACCATTTTTGGAATACTCTCTGCGGGACGTAAGTAGTAAGTACCTCCCCCGCTGCGGTTGGAGCTGCGTGTCGGGTGTCCCCACTCCACACTCCACACTCCACAGCAGAGCTGGTGCCACATCTGGAACCACATCACAATAATATCTTCATTTCAATCTATACTTTCCATCTCTTTGCGGCGTATTCCTCACTACTGAGGGCCGTGGGCCCTTTTTTTTTTTTTATCCACTAGGTACAAGTCAGCCCTTGACTGCGATCTCACCTGATGGTAAGTGATGATGCAGTCTAAAATGGTAGCAGGCTAACCTGTTAGGGGCATGGCAGTTATATTAAACCATACCTAACCCTATTCGGTTTCTACACGGCTTCGTACCGGAAAGCTAAATCGCTTGGTGGCACGTCTTTGCCGGTAGGGTGGTAACTAGCCACGGCCGAAGCCTCCCACCATTAATCACATAATCTTCGTGTGATGCCAGTGCCTTCGTGTGTCAAGTTAAAATCACTCGCAGTGCCAGCTTACAATTACACTATTTATTATGGTAAATCTTTTACGGTAGCTGCGACGCGCCTATGTAACTCACTACCTGATAGCATTTTTATGAATAACCCATCTATTCACACCTTTAAACTTCGACTGAAACAGCACTATTTATCTTCTCTATCATAATTATAAATTAATAATATGTATCTGTTATATCATTAAGTATCATATATATGTTGGTATGTATATTGGTATGTATTACATATATATGTATGTTGGTATGTATTTAATTATTTATGTATATATTTATGTCATTAGTATGTATATTTGTGTAAGTTTATCTCGTTTCATTCCATCTCATATCTTGTTGTACCCATTCTTCCTGCACAACCTTTCTCACTGCCAAGGGTCACTGGTAGAGATCTCTTATAGAGATAAGTGTTTCCTTGTCCACTATGTTTCTGTTTTTCTACATATTGTATAACTTTTTGGTACAAAATAATGTTAGGAGTTTTCTTGGGATAATAATGCGGTGGGTCACGTCCTTCCGCATACCGCTCGACTAAGAGTTTTAAACTTTTAGGTTTTTGTAACGATTATTATCAGATTTAGTGATAATAACCGGGATCGACGGCTTAACGTGAAACGGAACCTCCAAATTCGGTCACCCATCCAGTTACCGACTTGGGTAAACTTTACTGTACAATCGCTATCGACTGATACCTATGCGTTGTCACAGGCCACTCGTCCTGTCCTTTCTATACTAATATATCAAATAAATATTATAACTGCGAAAGCTTGGATGTATGGATGTATGTTTGTTACTCAATCACGCTCCAACGGATGAACGGATCTGGATGAAATTTGGCACAGAGATAGATTATAGTCTGGAATAGCACATAGGCTACTTTTTATCCCGGAAAATTAAAGAGTTTCCGCGGGAACCGAAAAACCTCAATCCACGCGGACGAAGTCGCGGGCATCAGCTAGTTTGGTATAAAAGTGAAAGTTTGGATGGATGGACGGATGTTTGTTACTCAATCACGCCAGAACGGCTGAACGGATCTGTATGAAATTTGGCACAGAGATAGATTATAGTCTAGAATAACATAGGCTACTTTCTATCCCCGAAAATTAAAGGGTTCCAGGAAACCAAAAAACCTCAATCCACGCGGAAGAAGTCGCGGGCATCAGCTAATCAGTTGATATCGCAGACAAGAGCTAAGTTGTAGTGGATAAAAAGGTCATTTTTCAATAACTATTTCGTAGCATACCTATTTCAATAATCATACCAATATTTGGTGTCTAAAATAAGTTAACAAATTTTGAGTTTGAACTTGACCATCACCATAAAAACCATAAAAACAACAACGATGGTAGGTACTCAATTCGCATATCACAATAAACAATAACCATAAGGAAAACAAAACGACCCCCCTGTATGTGCTCTGGCTGCAGCTCGTAAACCCAGTGAATGGCGAAAACAATAAATAGCTCCTAAATAACGCTGATCATGCAAAACTGTCCGCCGCGACCCCTGCCCGGAGCCCGGACTCAGGGGTCGGTCCACGAATACCTACCCTCGCGCTGTCCACCGATCGATGTGATACCAAATTAAGGAGAAATATTTTAATTTATTATGCTTGCTGTGTATTTCCATACTAATATTATTAATGCGAAAGTGTGTCTGTCTACGCTAGTCATGCTTTCACGGCCGATCTGTTCAACCGATTTCGATGATATTTGGTACAGGGATAGGTTGTAGGGGAAGGACATAGGTAACTTTTTATCCCGGAAAATCTAAGAGTCCAGAGTTAAGAAAGAGAATTGAGTGTGTTTGTAGAGTCATCGCATGTTTACCTATAAGTTACCTATGTTACCGCCATAAGCTTGTAACAGCGTCATATCGCGTGCGCAAGGTGCAGAAATCCTTTGTGGGGTTGAGTATACGCTTTTATAACATGGTACCAAAAGAGTTTCTGGAGTTGCCATTACATAAATTTAAAGACTGTGTTAAATAGCATCTGTTAAGTCGAGGGTATTATAGTATAGAATTATAGATGATTTTCTCGATGACAAAGTTGCATGGAAGCAACCGGCTTCGCATCCAGCAACCCACAAGTCAGTGTAATACCTACTTGTTACGTAGCGTATGCATTTTATATTATATACAAATTGTTACATTTTTCTGTTTTTGAAAAGAGCAATTGCTGAGTTTCTTGCCGGTTCTTCTCAGTAGAATTTTCTTTCCGAACCGGTGGTAGATTCTTACGACTTATCATAAGTGGCACAAGTTGTCCTACGTGAAATAAATCATTTTCATTTTCATTTTCATTTATAGTTCGCGCGCGAGTTGAATGCAGAGCATTTGTATGGTTACACATACAAAAGCTCTGCATTCAACTCGCGCGCGTGCTATATGTTATTAGGTTATGATTAGGTTATAACTTATAACTCTAGGTCTAGACCAAATTATCGGGATACAAATACAGCCCTTGATTTGACGTTAATTTTTCTTTCGAGTACTTTGTCAGAAGTTGCATTTTCATTAGCTTAAACTTTATTCAAAGCGAATACCTAAAAGAAATCATTATTTTATTAGTACAGTGGTAGATTAAAATTTAATAAAATTAAGTATTTGTGAAAGCATTATTTATTCTTATCACATTTGGCAGACATTTTAACGTATGTAACGTACAGGATGCAATATTGCAATGAATAGCCAGCACGAATTCGTTACGAGGCGGCGCGGCACCGGCGCGGCACCGGCGCGGTTCCGGCGCGTTAGGGCCGCGGGTTTACGACCCGTATTTATCGCTCACTCGGACACTCGCCCGTTTTTTACGATAAGCATAAAAGCTGCCGTGAAAGATTTACGCGAAATATATTCCGGCTAATGCTGATTGCCCCCCGCGCTGCGCCTCCCGAACCTTCTATAAAGTTATAACGCGTCGCCACTCGCTACTTTTTGTTGTACATCTGTAGAACTGTTAATTGATTTATTTTGCATGCTGTTTTAGTGGAATCCCTTAAAACAAGAGTGAATAGGCATCTTCTAGGCAAGCGCGTTCTACCTTAGGCTGCATCACCTGCACTGGCAGGCAGGTATACCTATATTTAAAAACAAACTGCTTTCTGAACCGGTGATGGTAGAGTCCTGACTTTCCAGAGTCACCAGCAGGCCGGCATGGTTTTACGCCCGCCATTCCGCCCGCGTGGACTTGATAATCATGTGGGAATTCATAGATTTTCCGGAATAAAATTTGTCTATGTCCTACTCCGTGAAGCAACTTATCCGTGATAACCTATATTATAACCTATACCTACCACATTTGGTCCACATCTGTTGAACAGATGGACCGTGAAAAAGCAGGCAGTGAAAGTAGGTACAGTTTAATGCACAATAAGTTTAAACTAGATCAGCCCCAGAGGAAAAATAGGTATCAGATATTAATGAAAAGGTCTGGCTTTTCCCTTAGCTCGTTACAATATGGTTTAGACAGCTACAAACACCAAACAAAACAATATTGAATTGAGGCTGAAAAATAAGGACGAAGAAAGCACAATATCTCAAAATCGCTTCAGCCCATTTTATGTGCCTATTTCAGAAGGAGGATAGGACTTTAGGGCTAAAAGTAAATATGATTACGTTATGTCTGTATACGAGAGAGACGATCAATTTTTTGATAGTGTCAATCGGCGGAGACAAGTCATTTCTTCTGACAACATTTGATTCCGCGCCCCTGCAAATTCGATTTGTAGCACAATGCCGCCAAATGCCCGAATCCCGAGCCTGCGGCGACGCGCTCCCGTACCGTGCCCGTGCCGTACCTACTACGGGACGAGCGAAATGAAAAGCAAACTCGAACCCAAATAAATATTCGCTTTAGCAACAATCGAGCTCCAACTCACACAATTACGACGGAATGGAAAACCTTAGATAAATAAAATCGGAAGCGCCCGGGGCGGCGCGGGGGGAGCAGGGGGGACGACGGCTTTTTCGTAAAAGAAAAAAGCGAAGGCAGCAAACGCAAACACGGAGCGAATGTAGCGAAATTCGAAAGTCCATTCGGTTTATTGACATTCAGGGGAGCCGGGGGCCGGGGGCCCGCCCGAATTCAAATCCCCGCCCGCCGCGATTTACAATAAATTTCAAGCGGAGAATATGTTTGCAATATGTCGCCGGGCCGCTCTCGAGACCAATTACTTTGCCCTTTCTGCCCCCCGCGGCTTGGGGAACCCAATTTTAAACACTTGCTCTGGAATGTCGTACTTGTTTACAACGTAATCGAGGATACGGCGAGGGGAGGCTGGCCCGCGGCCGCAGCCTTTTAAATGGGATTTAGAATACTGTTCAGACTTTGTTATCATATTTCACGCGGTGTATTTTTAACTTGGGGTTGCAGTGCGACGACGTCTATTTTTGTCCGAACACACACAAATTGTCTTTCCTTTTTCGGGCTAACATTAAAATATAAGATGTTGACAGCAAAAGATTTGTCTTCGCTTTAGTCGTCTTTTGCATAATATTTTCAAACGATTTTGTTGGTTTTCACCGAAGTGGAACGGAACTTTACATTATGAATAGTGTCTACAAACAAAACATATTTGTAGAGAAATATAGAAAATCAAGTATTAATAATAAACGAACATCATAAAATTGTTCACAGAATTGACAAGTTTTATGAAGAAAACAAGCAACTACTCCGGGATATGATTATGTTTCTTTCTACTACTGTCTTCATTCTTTTGTTTTATTATTTGAAATGAAAGTTTTCTCTATTGTTTTGAGTCACTTACAAAGGTGATCACATGACATGTGCTATAAAATTATGTATTTATTTACTACCTACCTACGAGTATGTATCGTAAACTATCTACTTATTTGATTAATTTAAGATATAAGTACGTTACTTAAGCGTGGCATTTCTTATTGCTGAAAGTTCTGACTCCTTTCTATTAATTTTACATCTCATCTTGTAGACAATCTCCATTCTCTAAATTGTATCTGTAAGAGATTGCTTTAGTAATAAGCCGCCTTTGCACCCGTCTGTATCTATGTTTTTTTACTGTAGGTATGCTACGTTGTTTCTTTTTTAAGTGTGTGCAATAGTTTTTCTATTTTCTATTTTTAGGTAAGCTTGAGTAAGCTCCCAGATCCTTCGTATACAGCTGGAGCATAATTCAACTCTTAGGTCTTACAAATAACAGTACGTTATTGATATAAGCCGAGACGATGTCTTGACTTGATCTCCGATGCACGAAGGAAATTAAAAGACAGATTTTGACCTTTGAAGTGAGTAGCAATAAAACAAAGGTTTCCTCAAATAAAACAGAATACGTTGATGTATTCATCCGCACCTCGCAAATGTAGCGGGTGTGAATCGTTGAAGCTCGCCCGGCAGCCGCGGGGTGCGTTTTATAGCGCGCCGGGTCCTCCTCATGAATACATCTGCAACGGTTACGCGAGGGGGTTCCAACCCTCCTGATGGTTTTATAATCCACTCGCAGCTTTTTTACAACGTTGTCTACATGATTTACTAGCTCTTCGGCTTGAGATATTCTAAAAGGCGCTCTTCATTTCAAAATTTACCATACAATATTTATTGTGCTACTGATACCTGTCTTGGACATCTTAAGACTTAGACGATTGCAGGTAGAGGCGGTGGGATTTTCTTACACCCTAAAAAAGATCTAAAATTTGTCGGGACAATTTGGTCGACTATTACTCGCTAACCTGTACTTATAGACAGATATACAGACTACATTACACTAGGCAAGAGTGAATAGGCATCTTCTAGGCAAGCGCGCTCCAATGTAGACCTCATCATTGCTTTGCAATAAGCATGATTGTCGTCAAGCACAAGCCTATCTCACAATTTTAAAAAAACACTAATATTTTTGAACTATGGAACCCTAATCAGGCAATGAACTTGGTGAATTTTAGAAAGTACCTAACTAGATCTATTTACATAAAAAACGGTATTTCATTTAACTCTGCATAAATACAATATTTTCTCCTGCTAAAAGTTTTTATGAAATACCACCGACATGCATTTACCTAAATAAATAAATTATATATTTTTTCTTAGTTATTATGTATGTATTCGCAATCAGACCTGAACATAATGATATGTACTTTCTCATGTAACTTCTAAAGAATTTCCACAATAACCGCCCTTTAAGTCAAATAATATAAAAAAATATCTACCTATCTGAACAATAATAACTAATCAACCAGTCGTGGGTAAATGGTTAATACTTTTCGTAGACCATTTATTTATTTTTTAATACTGCTAATAATTAATTTAAAAAAGCTTGGGTATTTTTAATGCCTAAGTTGTTATTTTCCAGCTTTTATTAAATCCATTTCAAACAAGCATACTTACTTTAATTAGCCAGCTGGCACTTCATTATAATTAATATTTTATAGTTAAGTCACAGTTTAAGGAATATAATAATACCTATACTTATGGAGTGCTTTAGGTAAGAATTTAATTTAATTTCTAATGCAAAAAGTGGTTATTTTTACGTGCCAATAATTTTACCATAACTTTTAATGCTAACGATTTTAAATGCCATAACCTATACGCCTACGAGGGAAGGTGGGTGAATTATATGATGTCGCGGCGCTACCCCCCTTTGGAGGGTTGTGGGGGGTAACCAGGGACGGTCGGTGGTGGGGGGTGGGGGAGGCCATTCGTCAGCGCTCCGCAGAAATGTTTTCATTTTTATTTCATAAATAAAGAGTGGAATCTCGGTAATGAGGAGCTCTACAATATCTGCAGCATTTCACTGAGATCTTTTCATAAATAGCCATAATATGACTACTATCTTATTATAATTTGAAGAATTTATATTGGTATTAGATGATGCCTGGTAGTCTGCAATAGAAAAATCTTTTGGACTTCGGAATTGGAATATATTCCGAGATAAAATGTAGCCTATATGCTTTCCCAGAATCCAACCTTTCTCAGTGGAAAACTTCATAAAAATCGGTTTAATAGATGGGCCGTAAGAGTGTAGCAAACCGATAGGTAGATAAGTAGATAGAATGAGACACACTTTCACATTCGCATGCAACATGGGTCGAACTGGTCGAGATCTACTACTTTTATAAATTAACCTTGTAAAAAGTTCGTGGCCTATTGAAACAAAACAAATAAAACAAAATAATATTCTGTACATATAGATATTATTGTGTAGACTAAATCTTTTATATCTTCTCTGTCTTAACAAACTTCATAAGAGACGAAAGTACCTACCTAGGTAGTTTCATAGGATATAACTATATTTTTTAAATAAACAAATCTTTTGTTTTCCTGTGTAGATACGAATAAAGCATTTCTTTTTAACAAGACACATTGAAAATAAGACAAGTTTCGTAGAGGGTGCATAGAATGTGTGTCGAATGTCCGGCAGGGGGGTAGCGGTAGCGGGCAGTGGGGGGGTGGGGGGGTTGTATTGTAAAGTAATATGTAGGATTGTAGCGAGTTTAATTCGAGGCGGGCGGCGACTCAAAGATTTTTCAATTACCAACTTTGTGCAGCCCGGCTCCAATCTCGCGCCACAGAGCACGGCTCAGCTTCAGAGACTGAACAAACGACAACTGTAAAAATAAAATAAAAAAAGAAACCCGGCTCGTTTGGAACCCTAGTAGCTTTAGTTTTAAGATACCGTGGTTAATTATTATCACCATCACGTCTTATACTTTGTAAACGTGACGTTCAGAAAGTGTACTGTGTACTGTGTAGGTATCAATCATACTAATATTATAAATGCGAAAGTGTGTTTGTTTGTTGGTTTGTCCTTCAATCACATCGCAACGGAGAAACGGATCGATGTGATTTTTGGCATGGGTTGAGATCTGGAGAGGACCTGAGAGTGACATACCTATGCTACTTTTTATCCCGGAAAATTAAGGAGTTCCCGCGGGGATCAAAAAGACTTAAACCACGCGGATGAAGTCGCGGGCATCAGCTAGTTTTGATTAAATATTATCTCTTAAATTATTACCCAGGGTAAATTTGGGAATTTATAATTTCTGAATTTTCTCTGATCTGGCCTGGTGGGAGGCTAGTCGCTAGGTCCCACCCTACCGACAAAAACGCGCTGCCAAGCGATTTAGCATTCGGGTACGATGCCGTGTAGAAACCGATTAGGGGTATAGGCTACCATCTTAGACTGCATCATCACTTACCATCAGGTGAGATAGCAGTCAAGGGCTAACTAAGCAAATTTTTAAAAAAAGGTATTGCTACCCCCTAAGTACCAACTAACAACTAAGTAGGTACATCTAGTAGGTTCTTATTACTTTAACGGTCACCCGACACTGTCTCAAAAACAAAACTGGCTACATTCAATCGTAACTAGTCTATGATCTGAGGAATTCTTAATATCAGTGCGCGCTAACTAGGAGCGTATAATACGGGCGGACGGAATGCAACCCCCCTCGACCCCCCACTTCAACCCCCCCGGCACATTCCTGATGCTGCAGCGTGCAATAACAGCGGGATGCTTGTGTCACGAGCACAGCTTAGCAAGCAGGTACTCAGGTCACAAGTACCTGTGGTCTGGACGCTCAATGCTAAATAGCTTACCTAGGAATGACTACTCCATATTGCTTTGATTATGTTTTACTAAATTCCTGCGTCTACGTCCGCTTCGGTTAAGGTTTTTTAATGTCCCCGGGAAATTCAATTTTCCTGGATTAGAGTTGCCTATGTCCTTCCTCGGGATGCAACCTACATCTGTACCAAAAGGTTGTCGAAATCGCTTGAGCAAAATGGGCCGTGAAAAGCGTAGTGGATAGACAGAAAAACACACTTTCGCATTTATTATATTGGCATAGATTTTTTTATGTACCTAATTGATTCTTGCCATTTTGGCCTTTTCATACTCAACTCTAATAAGTTTAATCTCGAAGACCTAATAAGAGTTGAAATAGTACCTACTCTTAGTCTAGTCGTATCATGTATGCGGAAGGACCTGGGAACCCACCGCATTATTATCCCAAGAAAACCCTTGCCATTATGTGATTAATGTAATGGAGTCACGACCCTCAGCAATGAATACGACGTAGAGAGATACTGAATAAGAAATACTTAGTTCGTTTCTTTTTATCTATTCCTTTAGTTTTCGTAATGTCTCCTTTTATCAAGTGTCAATAATTTATAGACGTGGTACTTCCTATACTCCTAACATTCCTAACATAATGACGAATTCTGCAAACGAGAAAATTCCGCAACATTTTTCGCTGTAGATTTTTATCTAAGTGCAGTGTGAGTTAATCACTATAGGATTGCACGCCATAATATAATAGCCATAACGATCCACAATATAATAACACTTCCCATAGATTTATTATCATTGCGCTTAAAGGCGATAAAACGACCGACTTTACCACTTTAATATTACAAAATTAAGTTTTTAATGAACACTAAACGCGGTTAGTGGACACTTAATCGTAACTCTTCAATATTGGTTTGAGTGACATTTTAAAAATTGTGGTGATGAAATAAAATTGCAAGGTTTCAAACTCTTTTTAGAAAGGGGCACCTCGCGCCACTATGGTAAATAAAATAGACTAATTATTTCCTTTGAAATTCCATACAAATAGATTGATTTTTGACAATTTACACTAATATTATAAATTCTAAAGTGGATGGGTGGATGTTTATTACTCAATCGCGACAGAACGGCTTATATCGGATCTGGATGAAATTTAGCACGCAGATAGATTATAGTCTGGAATAACACATAACCTACTTTTTATGCCGGAAAATTGAAGTTCAAGCGGGAACTAAAAAACCTCAATCCATGCGGATGAAGTCGCGGGCATCAGTTAGTAATATAATATAGGTATAAGCACCGATAAGGGACGATGCATAAGAGGATGAAAACGACTCAATTAGGTAAGTAAAGTCTTCTACAAATCCCAACGAAACCAAGAATACCAATCTGTATCTCTGTATTTTTGGTTAATGTTTAAATTTTTTTTCTGTGTAATTTCATGTTGTTGATCCTATGGGGGTGACATAGTCAGCATTGACAAAACCCTTAAAAATAATAGAATAAAAAAAAAACACTCCAGTTCAGAATTGGTACCTATTTGGGAAGACCAACAAAGACCTCGAAATAATAGTAGATTGTTCATCAAGGGACTAAAATGAGCCATTTCATACGATATGTTTAGCTTACCGAGCGTAGCGAGGTAAGCTATAGTGTCGAGTAGAATGGCTTTTAGTCCCGTGGTAAACACTCTACTTTTCACTTCGATTGCGAGAAAATATAATAAATAACGATTTTTAATTTATTTTTTGCCATTCTATTGTTACATTTTAATAGTAGGAGTAAGATCTTTATTTTCACTTAATGATATTAACAAATAAATAATCACATTCACTTTACCCTATATGCCTTCACCTTGTATTACGTATTGTGCATCGAAATCCGAAATGGATTAATTACAACATCCCTTTACATAAATCAAATAATAAATATTATAAATGCGAAAGTTTGGATGTATGGATGTATGTTTGTTACTCAATCACGCTCCAACGGATGAACGGATCTGGATGAAATTTGGCACAGAGATAGATTATAGTCTGGAATAGCACATAGGCTCCTTTTTATCCCGGAAAATTAAAGAGTTCCCGCGGGAACCGAAAAACCTCAATCCACGCGGACGAAGTCGCGGGCATCAGCCGCATATCAGTATATATTAATACACTATAATAAAAATATTAAAGATTTCGCGGCAATCCGCAAATACCAACTTTATTTTTCTCCTTATTGTTAACAAGAAGAAATTTAAAAAAAAATACATTAAGAACCATAGACATTGAGCTGTACGCACGTACGTGTAGGTGACGATGGGTAACATTAGCACTGGTAGGAAATAACTTATCTTATTAGACTGTGGGTATGTTCCGAAATACACTGAGAGCACTGTAAGGTGTGACGTCAGTTTAGTACACTGCGAAGCCGTTCCTTTATAGTTAGGTATACTGGTTACTGCTTAAAACGGAACGCAGTCAGCACTGAAAGTGGAAAGCACCTTACCTCGAAAACGCCAGTGCTCACAGTACAAAAATGGCGACGATTTATGACGTCATATTGGATACTGCGGCAGTTTACTGTCAGTCCATAACGGAACGAATTTCTCCACAGTAAGAGCACTGAACAGTGCTCGCAGTGTATATCGGAACACACCCTGTGTAGCTGTGGCATTCGTTTGGGCTGTTGATATTAACCATAGACTATAATTTTTTACTACCCATTTACTACTCGCCAGCAATTATTAAAAAAAATACTTTAATCCCTAGACCCTAAATGCTAACTTTAGTCCGCCTACGCTAAGCTTTAATGACATCTTTTTAGAGCATGAGAGGTGAAATAGTAGATTGTTCATCAAGGGACTAAAATGAGCCATTTCATACGAGATGATTAGCTTACCGAGCGTATTCAATTCAGATTAATTTTCTAGTACAATTGCTCTGTATTGTTAATTGGAAAGTTTATTAGTTAATTATTAGTTTTATGAAAATAACAGTAGGAAATATCCAATAGTCCAATAATTGTAATAATATTGGTTTTTAGTTGAGAAAAGAAGGAATAAGTCTGTCTTCCTATATTATGACATGGCAGTCTGTCAATCTTTTCAAGGATAAGATGATGGTATAACCTAAAAGTTTTTTTTAAATCTAGTTTTTAAAGGGCTTTTATAGGTGACCTATAATATGTCAGCCCTATCGTTACACGCTACATAAATTAAGCCTAAAAAGTTAATGCATGCTATTTTCGTTAGCTGGTATCATACTTAATATTATAAATGCGAAAGTGTGTTTGTTTGTTGGTTTATTGGTTTGTTGGTTTGTCCTTCAATCACGACGCAACGGAGCAACGGATCAACTTGATTTTTGGCATGGATATAGTTGAGGACTTGGAGAGTGATAGGTTACTTTTTATCCCGGAAAATTAAGGAGTTCCCGCGGGAATCAAAAAAACTTAAACCACGCGGACGAAGTCGCGGGCATCAGCTAGTAATATGTATACAATATTAAGATGCATCCAGCATACACGGTCCATTGCGAACCTAACGCGATACACTGCACTCTGCGAGGGGAGCCGCATTCATTATGCATGCCACGATCGATGCACCCTCCCCCGCACCCTGCACCCCGCACCCTGCACCCTTCACCCTTCACCCTAGCACCCTCGGACACGCGCCGAATACGTTAGCGGTATTTGCATAAGCTGATGGGACGCTTTCATTAGAGGGCGAGATAATTGAAGCTGCATGTACCAACTACGACATGGCTCTCGGTGTTTTTGTCTGACTCATTTTGTTAGTTTAGGACTGAGTAATATGTAAAGTGGGTTTAATCCGTGGTTAAATAACCACTTTGATTTAGGTTTGGGACTACTTAATAGATCATTCGCCTTATTAGGTAACTAGATGAAAATGATTTATTTTAACATACACTATTGTATAATTAATATATTGAGGGAATTATGATTGATAAAAAAATAACGTAATTTAAGGCTGTACATGTATATTTTTGCACACTGCTACTAGCAGTAAATTGTGAACGGGACTAATTATAAGATAACAACTGTTGTTACCAGTGGCGTGCACAGGGCTTGAAGCTAGGGTAGGCATTAGTTAGTCAGAATACTTAATTTACTGACTATTATAACGAAAATGAACATTGACGTATTTCCATTTGGGTAAGCAGTGCTTTTATGCCTCTATGAACTGCACGCCACTGGTTGTTACCCACAATTTGGAAAAATAAAAATTATGAATATGAATAGATGACGGCTAGATGCATCTGCGTGGATTCCAGTTTCTGAAAATCCTGTGATATGAAAGGAGGTCATAATAACATAATAACAGAAGGTCTGCCCTCCGATTGTGTAAGGATATTGTAATCGTAAACGTGTGTCAAACGTTAATGATAATAATTTGAAACGGATAATTTAAGGAGGAGAGGAGAAGTATTCTCTCAAATGATTTTAATTTTCTTAGACAATTATTGGGCCTCTGATTTGGTTACTGGGATAAAAAATGTCCTTCGCCGAGGTGCAACCTATCGCCTACCTAACCTAATTTAGTCCAAATCGGTTGAACACATGCGGCGTAAAAACGTAAACATAGTAGGTACATACTTACCGCATTACTTACCTACTTACATTATTACTTACATTTTGCACATTTATAATATTAGTATTTCAGTATAGATTGTTTGTTGTCTGTGTTTTGTACCTACTACCACCAAAACTTAGTAACTGAAAAGTTCATGATTATTAAACTAAACTGAATTATTTTTTTTGGCTGATAAGTTAGGTTGATACATCGTTTTTGAGAAATTTTCGTAAAACGATATATTATTTTGACTAGGTCGCCTTGTTCAATGGCAATATTTGAAAAATAAAATATTTCTATACTTAAATAAAACCCCAGCCTAGATAAAGTACCTACTTTAATTCAAAAACTCAAAGCTCTAATACCGTACCTGAAGTAGTCTTGAAATCCAAATGAAATCCCTTATTACCTACATAGCAAACGAATCGAAGCTAAAACGAAACTAATCAAGGGCCCACAAAAGAGTTACAGCGAACGTCTACGACAGCGTAGCTGCATACCCCCTCCCCCTCCCTCCCCCCGTTCCTCCTCCCTCTCCCCGGGTGTCTCCCCCCCGCTCCCTCCCCGGCGGGGGGTAATTAAGCCTCCCGCGACACTTCGCTCCTCGTTACCGTAGGTCCGGATCGTGGGCCTTATCAATAGACCTAATCAAACCCTACACAGCTATCTGCCTTGCACTCGGTAACTCTACGTCTTCTGACTAAACTAGGAGTAGAGATGACAAATGAAATTAAGTAAATGATTTATTTCATGTAGGACAACTTGTGCCACTTATGATAAGTCGTAAGAATCTACCACCGGTTCGGAAAGCTGATTCTACTGAGAAGAACCGGCAAGAAACACATAGGTATGCCTTTTAGGTATTTTGAGGCACAGCTGCTGATATTATACTTATAACTAGATGATACCCACGACTTCATCCGTGTGGATTGAGTTTTGTATTCTCGGAGAAACTCCTTAATTTTCCGGGATAAAAATTAGCCCATGTCCTTCCCCAGGATGCAACCTACCGCTATACCAAACATCAAAATCGGTTGAATAGATGGGACGTGAAAGCGTAGCAGACAGACAGACAGACACACTTTCGCATTTATAATATTAGTATGGATGTAACATGCATGTGTATCAAATACACGTAACTGCGAACATAAACAGGGGCGTGTTTTTTTTTTAACCCCAGAGTGCTTCGATTAGGAGGCCAAGACTTAACCACTCAGCTATTAGCACTTCTTGGCAGACTGTAAACATAACGGATTAGTTTTATAATTCCAAATAAGGGCCAATTTTCCCATGAAAGAGAGATTAGAGGAAAACTCGAGCACATAAAATTTAAAAGCGTTAATTCCAAGAGGTAATCACGTAGAACCTCGTTATAAGGAATCAATTTACCCCGGGGGGAGGAGGGAGGGGGGAGGGGGAGGCGCCCCCAGACGGCGCGGCGGCAGAAGGGGGATGCAATAATTAGGCGCGAGGATTAGCCGGCGAGGAAATTAACTTGAGCCTGAATGGCTTGCCGCCTACTATTTTAGACGATAGGAGACAATCGCCGACGTCATTAGAGGAACCAATTCCAATTCCAGAGTTTCCAGGTATTGCCAAAATTGTGCTAATTGAGGCTTGGAGGGACGCAACGCGGGGCGACAGTAGTCCAAGTACAATCAGTGAGATAAAGCTAAGCCCAAGTACTTACATGAATTTGCTATAGATTAGTTTCGATTTATAATAATGTTGCACGCCAAAATTGGCAAACTGTAGGTGCCTTTATTTTGTAACAATTAGTTATGACGTTTATTGTAACACAGTTTATGCAATAAATAAATGAAATCAAATGAAAAGCTTTCTCGCAACTTTTTCAAATAAATAAGTACAAATTCTTTGTTTGCATCAGAGTTTTTTATTTCCTATAATAACTAGATATATAAATCTGTACTTTAACCTCTTAGGTTAAAGTATAGATTAAAAAGTTGAATTAGCCCTGACCTGATAGTGCTTAAGTTGTAGGACGTCACATTAAACGATGATATAATTTTGTAAATCCCCTTCTTCAATCATGCTGCGACTGCTCGCGAAAAAAACTAAATTTAGATTGGCGTGACGGCTTCGAGACGGTTTCCATCCTATGTTGGTTCAGTTGTCCGCTTCAAAGGGACATGGCGGATATGTCCGCGTAGGTACTTTCGCGGACTTTAGTGTAGATTGGGCATCAATCATAATTGTAGAAAATTTAAAAAGCAGCAGCCTACGTGAGCTTCATTGCCGTTCCGCGTTGTAATCGTCAAAGCCTTTACTAGAGCTTGGGTGCCATTGGGAAAGTTTATCGCTTTTGAGGTGAAATCGCGGAAAATTCGCAATATTTTTCCTGTGATGGTAACTCTTAAGAAACTTTCGTACTTTATTTTTATTAGTTATACTTGAAGGAGGTACCCAGATAAAATCTACATGTGAAAAGAGCCTGACATAAGAAAAAAGGTATAAAGAAATATATTGGATAGAAGCAGGCGTTACTTTGCGGAAGTCCATGATTATGAAGGAACTTGAAATTTAATTTGCTATAATCCGCAACAATAGGCAAATATATGTGGTGTAGTGTATCTTGCACTTGCAGCTTGCAATATTCACCACACCACATAAATCTTCCAAATTATTCTCAACGTACGTTTCACTCCGACACCGGAGCATCTTCAGGAGATGTTGACTCGACAATGCACGATTGTAAAGTCTTTACACTGTACCACATATATTTGCCTATTGTTGCGGATTATAGCAAATTAAATTTCAAGTTCCTTCATAAAGAAATATATTATGTAACCATGAGTAGGTACTGAAAACTATCCCATAAACACACTTGATTAAATCGTCAGTCTTAATTGCAAAATTTCGTGTTAAATGCCTATTGCAGCAATAATTTCAAAAAGGTATTTCATATAGGTCCGGTGACGGTCCAGTCTATTTACTAATCACGTAAAATATCCGTGGTCTATGTATCAACGGAACAATGCATTCATAGATGCAGCCCACTTGCTCAAGGCCTCTTTTTGACAGGAGTATAATGCCGATCAAATCAGTTTAAAACTTTAAATGCCCTCGTGCAAGCCTAAGACTTAGAATGCTTTTGATGAGGCGTTCCAAGTCCATTCCACGTCTGAATACATCGGGACAAGAATATTATGTCCAGCATTAATTATTACTCATACGAGCCATAATGAAAGATACGTCTCATAAACCATTGCAATAAGCGGCCTCGGATGCTGTACAATGACTTGTGTCGACTGCCGAGCGCACGGGGGACCGCACCGGGGGGAGGGGGAGGGTGCGGCGGGCGCGGGGGGGGGGGGGGGGGGGGGGGGGGGTGAGCAGTGCAGCCCGTCGCCACGGCAACCGCCCCCGCCTAATCAATTGCAGAAATATGTACGATCCATTACCACCACAACCAGGCCTCTGTCCTCCCTCGCGAAACTAGAGATCGCGAATAAATCGGGGGAATAAAATAGAGAAGGATGGGTCAGATTAAAATGGCCGTTTTATAGGAGAACGCTCGGCGACATTACACACACTCGGGAAGCGAGGAAAAGATGTATAGTTGCATATCGGCGAGGCGATTTAAACTGCCGTTTGAGCGTAATATAAGTTTATCCTGTAGATTATTGGAAACCAAATCGTTATTCACAATAGGTTTTTGGTGGTGAGACATGGCAATCACTTCAAGTTTGATTAAAGCCAGATTTGCATATTGTATCGTATGGTTTTGCATATTTTTGTCACTATCTGAACTGTCTTCTGCAAGAGAACGTGCTAATAATGTATTGAGAACCGATACCTCGCATAGGTATTAGCTGTAGTGAAAGTGGTTTATTGGAGTCATTGAATCTGTTTCATAATTTACAAAAAATCTAAGAAAAAGCCAGACAAAAAACCCCCTAAAAAATGGGTTGATTGCGTGGAAGAAGATCTATGAAAAAACGTGAAAACCGTAGAGGAGGTCAAGATACTTACACAATAGGTCGTAGAGCCGAAGTAAGTAGTTATAATTTTTTTTCTTATACCCTCATACCCTCTTTGAGGACAAGTCAAGTCAAGTTAAGGCCTATTTAAGAGTAAGCGGCTCTACTTGTCTGATTTGTTTTTTAGTTGAATAAACTGACAGCTTTAAAGAGTTTATAAGAGAATGTAGACTCTACGCTTTGCTTACAACTTGTAATTTTCTAAACAGTAAATAATACTACCTTTTTTCCATTGGAAATGGTTTTCTTTCTTCTTAAAACCCCCTTATTTCTTTCTTCTTATTGTTACACCCTGAAAAATGAAAAAAAAAACACTTAAAATATAAGTTACCTTTAAACGTCCATTCTATTAATATGTCTGTCTGTCAGTCCACGATCCTTTCAGTGTACCTACTATATAGCCGTACCGATCTTGATGGACATAGAGACATAATCTTCCTTGCTTCCAATAGTTGTGATCTTTGAAGATATAGTAATACTAGCTGATGCCCGAGACTTCGTCCGCGTGGTTTAAGTTTTTTTGATTCCCGCGGGAACTCCTTAATTTTCCGGGATACAAAATATGTCACTCTCCAGGTCCTCGACTATAACCATGCCAAAAATCACGTCGATCCGTTGCTCCGTTGCGGCGTGATTGAAGGACAAATCAACAAACAAAGACACTTTCTCATTTATAATATTAGTAAATATGAAGTATGATGATGATATAGAAAAATATAAACAATACAGACTCACATAATACTCATCTGAATATTGAAGTATACTGACTATTCCTGTCGCTCTGCTTTGACGATTACATACTACAGGAATGTAGGTCGGTCTTCTCCATGGCTCTACTGCTTGTGAATCCGTTGTCCGACATCAAAGAGAACCTCCACCTGCAGAAAAATTAAAAAGGATCATCATTCAGTGATAAATATTTGCAAAATGAACTACCTTAACAGTCTTAATGGTTACAAGTGACAACGACCCGGCCCGAAGACAAGCTCATATTAAGATAGTTGAGTCAGCAACTATCCGGTCTCTGTACCCTGGATTTTTACCATCGTATCTCAGAGAGCTCGTCCCATTAATTATTTATCGCTTGGCAGCACGGCTTTGCCGGTAAGGTGGCCACTAGCCTCGACCAAAGCTGCGCACCAGACCATACCAATTCAAAATTACAAATCTTAAAAATTATCAAAGATAAAGATTGCTCAGTAAGCAATGAAGCCGCCTTTGCATACCTAGATTATAGTTAACTTTGTATTCTTCTTTCATGTGTGCAATAAAGTATTTATCTATCTATCTATTTATCTATCATCCCCGCTGGATATCAAACTCAGGGATTCGCGCTGGCATCGCCATGAAGGTCACAAAAAACAGGTCACAAACCTCAGCTACAATATGCATTTGCCAAATATAGGGACAGCATTACAAAAAACTAAATCGATTATGTCTGAAAGATAATATATGGTTCTTAAACCACAGGTAAATTAAAAGTTAAAGGTAGATAAGTAATATATTTCTAGTTTACACACTAAAATTCTACATATGACAGCAGCAGTAACGCAGCATCCGCGTAACGAACATCTCTCTCATCTCGCAGACGAGCGGCAGGCAATGCCAATATCCGACCGCACCTGCCCCTGAAGGCGACCATTAACATTGTTTATTAGTTATCGCCCCACTAATACAACTAATGCCACTAATCGTTTCTTTAATCAGCCCAATGGCTCGTGAAACTAATTACCTATACTACAACCATTATATCAGGACATGTATACTGTTGTTACTTTTAAAAAAACTATGACTTGAATGATTATTTCCAAGGTTAGATTTGATTGATTGGTCCTTTAATATGATAAATCCTTTAGAAACTTTACATAGGTAGTAGGTACTAATATTATAAATGCATAATTAATGTGTCCGTCTGTCTAACGGTTTCCTGCTACCCATCTGTTAAACTGATTATTGCGAATATTTAAGGATGTAGGATTCATCCTGGGTATAGGAACATTTCATATAAACTAGATATGCTACTATGCGGACGAAAACGCGGACATCATCACCTAGTCCTATATAAAATAATAAGTAGTAGATTTCTTAATAACCAAGCAATTTCTGATGTAAAACTTTTTTTTATGCTCAAAACGGTCTTCTAGTTTTAGTCAGTGTCTTTACTGTAATATTCATTGTTCCATCATACTAATATTATAAATGCGAAAGTGTGTTTGTTTGTTGGTTTGTCCTTCAATCACGCCGCAACGGATCAACGTGATTTTTGGCATGGTTATAGTTTAGGACCTGGAGAGTGACATAGGCTACTTTTTATCCCGGAAAATTAAGGAGTTCCCGCGGGAATCAAAAAAACTTAAACCACGCGGACGAAGTCGCGGGCATCAGCTAGTTGCCAATTAATTGCTTTTGTCTGTTTACGAGTTTCGTCTGACATCTCCGAATCGTATACCCTTTTCTGAAGTCGGTCAGAAAAATAAAAATTCTTTCAGCATTCATATCGGCGTTGTAGGCACCCTCTCCAAAAAGTGAAGCCCCTCAAAAATAACTCTTAAATGGCTCAAACACTCCATTATGCGATTTAAAAATCATATTCAAAACCGTGCAAGCAAACGAGCGTGCAGGCTATTCTATTACCGATATTCCGACCCTAAAATAAATTCCATCGAAGCGCAATAATAATAAAAAAATGTCGAGAGCTTGTCGCGTGCAAAAGACGTGCGGTCACGCGGACCTCCCCCCCCTCACTCCCCTCCGCCCCGCCGCCCTCCGCACCCTCCGGCGACCCTCCGAGCCTCCCTCGCAAGAATATAATATGCATTATGCGAAATCCGTAACTCTTATGTCGGGTCTGGAGAATACCTTAAAGAGCTGACCGACAACTTAATAACAGCTGTACTGAAATCAACATAGGGTCTAGATTCAATCAAAAAGCGAGGAGCGTAAGATGTTCTGGCAGCGGAGGCTGGAGGTTTCCTCAGGGCGGGCGAGGCCTGCACTCTCCAGATAACGCCGGGTATTAATCATAGTATTATCGGCCGCGGCCGGTGGCGGCGTCTTTGTTATGACACCGCGTTATTGCAGTTTTTTCTCTATCTACCCTCTATCGCTCGAGAGTGAATTTTCCGGGACAGATGTTTTAGTAATCCGGGACGATATCGCAGGAGGCCAATAAAACATTCAATATTATTACCATGCGCCATCCCGGCCGGGGTCGCGTTTGTGACTCTATTGAGACATAAAATGCAAAGTTGATCATAATATATTTGTAGGACCTTCGATTAGATTATCATGGTACATAACTTGGCAAACTTTACTTATACTATTAAACTAGCTAGTGGTTCCCATCAAAATCATCGTAGTTCTTATTTCTTATTTCTTCCATCATTATCACAGCCACCGATTTTTGACCAATTTCATCAGAAACGATCCAAATATTGGATAGAAAAAGGCATTATTTTGGGAAATGGATGATACTCGAGGAACAAGAAGCTTTTCAATCCGATCCAAATCATGTAGGCGTAGCATCCGATATGCGACATAAATAAATAACAAAAAAAAAGGAAAAGAGAGCAAGCACCGCCAACACCACACAATTTATTTAAAACGCCCTCAATGTACGTGTTGTACCACAGATTAGGTGATAGTATAGTTGTACGAACGTGGTTAATTAGCTTCTAGTTCACAAGAAGAACATGTTGCACAAGAATAGTTCAGTAGATAATCTCTTGCACTATTCATGTGTTCGCAAACACGACCACTTTCTTCCATCAATCTCATATTCCGAGGGGACATCAATGCGATACCAGCGCGCGGTCAGAACCAAGACTATTATTGCTTCTAAATTTTAATTCTTAGGTATTCAGGATAGGTACAGCATTATCCCCTACATTTCTATTCTATAAAACATTCCCATACTTATAATATAAAGAGCTTTCTCCGCATCATTTTTCACGCTAGACGTGAAAATATAAATCATGAAGTCGCGTCATATTTTAGCGAGTGAACGCGTTGAATGGAGTATTTTCCGGTGAATTTTTCCAAAGGGCTGGCATGACTGGCGCAATTGAAGCTTACATATCTGAGGACAGGGCTCGGGGGGCGCAACAATTTGTGTATGATTAATGGAGTAGATGTCGGAGTAACGGCCGGAAATCTCAGCGCCTCCCGGGACCGCTGCAGAATATAAAACTTGAATAAAGCTTAGATAATGTGCCAACGTTTACATTTAGCGTCACGTCGACATGATATGATGTTATATCAGCTTCACTCGGATGGAATTTCGAAGCCGCGTAAGGTACATTGATATCTGATAATATTATGTTAGTTAGTTTACTTTTTAATTATATATTATTATTTTCATATTATAAAACACATATTTTATGAAACTACAAAAACTTGCACAAAAAGTACCGATCATAACATTGAACAAAGCCGAAATTACATAAAGTGTAAGAGTTTAATAAACTTTCAAATTCCATAAACCAAATCGAAGTCAGGTCTAAAAGATTCTTCGGATATCTTATCCAGTAAGAGAAATAAGCTTATTCAGACAATGTCTGGAAATCCTACTTAGGTAGATGTTATCGGAGCAAACTATGAGCAGGACCGCTTGCACTGAATGGCATACTTTAAAATGTAAATTGGTCCCTGCACATCGGCCTCATAGCAGACATTGGGTTGTTAGCATGCCAGCTTCACTGCGAAGTAATAAGGAGAGGTCGTTAGATGTCGTTTAGTGGCGATAGCTGGCTGCTGCGCTGTACTTAGCTTCAAAGGCAGCGGCTGAAACTTCCCAATCCAATCTTACGCTCACACGTATACAAGGAGGTTACTTATGTTTCGTGTATGTATGGTGTAAGGCGCTTGCAGACAAAAAACTCTTGATCTGATGAAAGTGTTGACTGTTTTATTTGATGAAAACAATGAATCGATCCCTAACAATGCGTGAAGTTAAAAAAAAATCTGTTTGCGCCCGTGATCAAATATGTAATAGGAAGCGTATAACGCTGGGAGAATAATTTGTCGTGAAAATACCTGTGTATCTTGGGTGAAGGATTATTGATTTGGCCATCCAGAGCAAATTGAATCAACGCGAACTTTGCCCTACTAAATTTTAATTCTCTATCCCTTCTCCTATGACATCATCTATGGGAGACAAAGGCTAACTTGCACAATGAGATTATGGCTGTCAGATGTTTTTCGGTCGGTCGAAGTCGGTGAAGCTTAGTTAATAGTGAGAGGACGTCTGAGCTGCCGGTATGTGAGACCCCTTCGCTCCTCTAGTGTGGGTAAAAGATCATTTTTCACGTTTCATGAAGCGCCCGGGCGCGGGGCAGTGGATTAAAATACATTTCGCCGGTCCCCGGTGATGGATGACCGTGCCGCGGACCCCGGGGGGAGGAAAGGGTTGCTACCCCTCCCCTCCCGCGCCTCACAACCCCACAACCCCTCTGAGTATAACGACGAGAGGAAATAAGATGAGGCATCAATGTTTCATTTTAATATGGCTCTATTAAAGTGTTGTATCTACCCACTACAATTTTACGTGTTGGAATAATTTATTATTGCAAGATTGTAACTAATATACGTACCTACTGGAGTAAATTAATACAATACCTGCAGGAGTAGGTAATTCTGTTTTTTTTTACCTGAGGTTTTTAGAAGGTTGAATTTCATGCGTCTTTTATGAACCTACTAACTAGATGTTGCCCGCGACTTCGTCCGCGTGGCTTACGGTTTTTTGATTCCCGGGAATAAAGTAGCCTATGCCCTTCCCCGGGATACAAACTATCTCAATACCAAATTTCATCAAAATCGGTTGAGCAGATGGACCGTGAAAGTGTAGCAGACAGATAGACAGACATCTTTCGCATTTATAAGATTAGTATAGATAATAGGATATGTAATAGTATGGATTAGGTACTCGTAATACGCACTAAATATTTATGTAGGTACTTATATTTTATCAATACTCTTCAAATCATCTCACGAGAACAGTTTTATATATACCTAATTTAAATTATTATAAATTATTTACTATAGAATTGGCAGGGTTTTTCTTTTATTGTTGGCAGTTGAATAAAAAACATTTGAATTTAGAATTTTGAATAAGTTTTTTTTCATGCCAAAAAGCCCAAAAGTGATGATTTGATTGCTATTAGACTTTATACCCAGTTTTTGGATTTAAATTGTTCATTCGAAGGCCGATCGTTATTTACTCAGATATATAACGTGTACATATAAGACAACTTGTAACTGGAAACTGATCAGAAAAACATTTGTTCAGCGCTAAGTGAAAGTCAATATGACAAAAAACTTTCCGTGGACGCAACTATTTGCGTTGTGAGTTGCGTCGTGCGTCGTGTGTCGCTAAAAACCTCTAATGTTCCTATGTTTACTGACCAAAGAGTAGCGAATTTCCTATGCTATCTACTCGTATACTCTGTCTAAGCCGTGATAGTTTAGTGGTGTGGACACCCGGCTTCACATTCGTTTCATCGTAGGTTCAATCCCCGGGAACACGTCATCTTCTCGGAGCTATGTGTCTCGGTTTAACAAAAAAACAAGCATCGCGGTGAGTAAACCTGCATACCCATAGCTTCATATCCCAAGTTCTTCATAATGATTCTAAAGTTTTTTTATTCCCGCGGGAACCAATCCAATCCATTCCAATCTCGTCAAGTTTAACGCTACCAAAACGCAAGCGTGCCTTTTCACCGCGAAACGGAGTTCATTCCCACTCACTCCGACTTTCCGAGGTGTATCCATTCCAATTACCGACAGTGTCGAGCTCCTCGGTATCAACATATCGTCCAACCTCAACTTTGGACAATGCATCGAATCCAAGGCAAAAACAGCTGGCAAGAAACTTGGCATCCTCAACAAAGTCAAGCGGTACTTCACGCCGGAACAGCTTCTTATCCTGTACCGAGCACAAGTTCGGTCGTGCATGGAGTACTGCAGTCTGCAGCCATTTGTGGGATGGCTCTGCCAAGTACCAGCTTGATGCATTGGATTCGGTGGATCGTCGCGCCAGGAGACTTATTGGTAACAAAGCGCTGGTCAGTTCGAAGCTGCAAAGCTTGGAACATCGGCGCAAAGTTGCCTGTCTGTCGGTATTCTACAGGATATATTTCGGCGAGTGTGCCCAGGAACTATTCGATCTGGTTCCTCCGTCACCTTTTTATCATCGAACCGCAAGGCATCGACAAGGTCTGCACCCTTACGCAGTCGAAATTCCGCGGGCTCGTACGAAGCGTTTTGCTTCCTCGTTTCTAATTCGAACCGCTAGGATATGGAATGCCCTTCCGGCTTCCGTTTTTCCCTCCTCTTTTAATATAGGTACCTTCAAATCAAGAGTGAATAGGCATCTTCTAGGCAAGCGCGCTCCACCTTAGGCTGCATCACCACTTGCTAGCAAGTCTGATTGCAGCCAAGCGCTAGCCTATATATTAAAAAAAAAAAAAAACTCTTTAAATTTACGGGATAAAAATGCTTATTTCCTACCATGAGATGTAACCTATCCCCGTATCTACTAAATTGCGTTAAAAACGGTTGAACAGATGGGTCACACAAGCGTAGATACTTAGACAGACGGAGCTCGCACTTTGCATATTAATACTAGCTGAAGCCCGCGACTTCCTCCGCGTGGTTTAGGTGAGTTTTTGTTTTAATTTCCGCAAAAACTCCTTAGTTTTCCGGGATAAAATATATTTAAGCGTCTATTTAATAATTTATTTGAATACTTAGTTAAAAATATTTTACTAGAAAATCTCCCGAAAGTCGTAATATCTATACGTCCCCTGTTAGTTTTATGCTCGAATACCATTTTAAAATATCAATTGAAATAAAAAAATGCGTCGAATTTTGATGACGTCACTGTTCAGTATTTCATTACAATATCCCATACTAAGCGCGCGTTTTGACGTTTAAAAAAAAGTTACTGCTTTGACTTGTCAAATAATTGGAACTAATTTTTATGCCTGTTAAGTTGCCTGCCTGAGCCAAGTTTTTTGAAGTGAAAACTTCTTTAACCGCGTTGAGCACTTTTTGGTACCGACATGCTGTGACGTATTTTTTTTTTTAATATTCGACGTTATATTGGCGTTTGAAAATTTTATATTATTTTCAAATTTTAATACTAACATTCTGTTATAAGTTTTAACTTCTATCGGCAGTCCAATTTTTTTTTTAATTTTTTTGGTCAGGTAAGTTTGTGGGACTGTAAAGCAGTATTTCAGCTGGTAGAGATGATGGTTATTGACAGTGGGCAGTAAGTAAGTAAGTATAAAGTAACTGGCGTGTATCAGTCGCCGACCGGATATATCATTTCCTCCGCACATTAGCGGCTAATGTACACGTGACGCATTATTGATACCGCTCCGCATTCTGCTGAATCTCGCGTACACATACATACATACCGCGATTGATGAGTGGTTAACATTGGGCCTCTACCCTTCGTGTACTGAGTTTTGTATATTTCTACCTGTGTGTTTTTAACTTTATATGTTGACTTGACGTTTTGACTCGAATCTTTGAACTAATGGAAGGAAGTATGAAATTCCTCTATATTTCGGTCCGGTATTGACGGTATATTACCAAAAATATTAAAAACTAGCTGATGTAGTTTAAGTTTTTTTAAAAAGTAGCCATGTCACTCTCCAGGTCCTCAACTATACACATGCCAAAAATCACGTCGATCCGTTGCTCCGTTGCGGCGTGATTGAAGGACAACCCAACAAACCAACAAACAAACACACTTTCGCATTTATAATATTAGTATGATTACTTTACGTAGATACGTTAACGATTTTTTTCCGATTTCATTCTAAAGGGTTTCAACACGGTATCCTACCAGAACCACAGGAGTAAGGAGTTCCCCCGGGAATCAAGAAACTTAATCCACGCGGACGAAGTCGCGTGCATCATCGTATAGTAATAATTATAATGCTTATTGATTCTAATGCAGAAATAAACAGTAACACACACCTACAGTGTACACTAGTCGCGCCCCGCGGCCGCAACCCGACCCCGACACCTCACACCGCGGTCCACGCATTAGCTGATTGCGGCAACACTCGCGGGTTCGCTCTTTGCTTTGCCGCACCCACCGCCGCCATGTCGTCTATATTATTATTATTATTATTTATTTATTTTACAACATAAAAGTACATATGGGCATTCTTAAAATCTAAGAATACAGTTTTACTTAGGGCTATAACGTTTTACAGGCTAAACTTCACCTTTATAAACATTTAAAAATAAGATTACAGTTTATTATTTAGTATTAAGACGGACATTATTAAATATGCTTTACAGTAGAAATGCAGGCAAGAAGTAATATTTAATACCTACACATTACATACATGGATGGGACCTGAATCTAAATTTGAATAGGTACTTACTACAACAGACTGTATCAAGAACTATCATTATAATAAAATGCTGGTAAGTTAACTAGGTAGGTACTTACGCATAAATAAGTAAAATCATTTTATAAAGTAAAAGTTAACCTTACAGTATTAACATATACAAAGTTATGAAAACAATTATCGCATAATATTACGAATAGTGGGTAGTCAATCGCGAGTGAGACAAGCGGTCCGCGCGTCGAGTCACCTACGTCACCGATAACCGGTAAGGACATAGTGATGGGGAAATTTATATCGACCATATTTATCGAGTCGTACTGAATGATGAGTTTTACCTATCGACGAAACTAGTTTATTTGGGTTGCTAGGGTTTTTGAATAGGTAAAACTTACGTGTAAGTTTTAAAATAAAATCTTTTATTAGTGGAAATTTAATATGGTTATGTAACTTTTTTAAGTTTGTTTTGAATGGTGTATTATACGAAATTTTTAACGCTTTATTTTGGATAACTTGAAGGCTGTTATAATTGGAATCACAGGTACTGCTCCAAACAGGTGCCGCGTATGTTATACATGGGCGCACTAGCGTCGAATAAATTTTAGTTTTTGTAGTCGAGCTTAAATTCGATTTTCGGTTTAAAATAGGACTAAGAGCATTTAAAGCTTTCATTCCCTTTAGTCTAAATGCCTTCGTGTTTTCGGTCCAGTTTATCTTTTGATCAAGGTGTAAGCCGAGGTATTTAACTGACTTACTCCATGGTATTGAGTATTCATTAATTTTTAGGGTTCTAATCGGCATCGCACGTTTTCTTGTAAACAGGATAGCTTCAGTCTTAGATGTATTAAGTTTGAGTTTCCATTTGGTATAATAAGAAAGGAGCAGATCCAGCGATAACTGAAGCCGGGAAATGACAAGATCGATATCCTCTGATGATGAGTAAGTAGCCACATCATCTGCAAATCCTGCGATGTGAGTATGTGGCTGCACAGGGATGTCATTAAGGTACACCAAAAACAGAAGCGGACCTAAGATGGAACCTTGTGGGACACCACTTGGAATAAAGCGCTGCTGTGATGAATTATCACCTACATGTACACAGAATGATCGCTTAAGAAGATAAGATTGAATTAGGCGAACTAGTTCCAGGGGGACATTATATTCAGGAGTCAAAAGTTTACATAATAAGCCAGAATGCCATACCGTGTCAAATGCTTTCTCAACGTCTAACAATACCATTCCGGTTGACTTATTTAGGTTTAGGTTTAGTGCAACATGCTCAGTAACCCTAGCTAGTTGCTGGGCAGTTGAGTGACCTTGCCGAAACCCAAACTGTTCCGGAATTATGGTATGGTTAATGGCTTTCATCAGTCTCGTAGAGATAAGTGTTTCAAGGAGCTTACCTAAGGAGGACAAAAGACTTATTGGACGATAGCTTAAGGGCAAGGTTTCATCCTTACCAGGTTTTTTAATAGGTATAATTTTGGCAATTTTCCAAACAGCTGGATAATAACAATTGGTGAACATGTCGTCTATAGGTGCCGGTGAATCTACTATTAAAAGGAAAACACTCAATATTATACTTCTATTACGCCAACTAACTGAAGCCCGCGACTTTGTCTGCGTGGTTTAAGTTTTTCCCCCCACAGGTATACTCCTCAATTTTCCGGAATAAAAAGTAGCCTAGTATGTCACTCTCCAGGTCCTCAACTATACCCATGCAAAAAATTTGATCCGATGCCCTGTTGCGGCATAATTGAAGGGCAAACCAACAAACAAACACACTTTCGCATTTATATGACACAAAAATGTAACGCACATTTAATCTAGCGATAGATCTTCTACGCGAGACCAAACACGAGCTTTTATTAATTCACGCAAATTTTACTAACCTACTTATCTCGAGAGCACGTGACTTGCTCGTAAATCATTATTAAATCACAACAACTATGACAAAAGCTGCCAGGTGTGCACCGACACCAGCCCATAAATTGATTCTTAAACATTTGGAACATTCAAAAAACATGTCACAAAAAGCAAGCCAAAACCTCACGACGCCGTCGCGTGCCTGTACGTTTGTAACTAACTCAAAAAAACCAGCTGCCCTCAAAAAAAGGGTTGCAAAAGGGTTGATACACCCTCCCGTTCAATTCAACCCTATACCGCCACGCGTCCGTCATAAAAAAGGTAAAAAGGCCCTTGAATGCAAAGCGCCAATAAAAAACGTCCGGCGCGTGCATGCGCGGTATGATTTTAAACTGATTTGAATATAGAACATTTACATACGTAGCGCTGCAGGCTGTGATTGGTCGCCGATTTGCGTACGCGTGCGGACCTGCGCAGAGCGGGAGCGCGGAGGCTTTTTAAAGTGTCACTTTAAAACAGCGACGTTTTGATTCGTTGACGTCACACGATTGTTACATTGTTATGTAAATGTGCTAGGGGTAGGTACTGTGATTTGCATTGCACGAATACCTACTCTATTATAATATGATAATGATCAGCGGGTTAGGGTAAAGCTATAGGCATTGGGTTCGATTACATTCGATTCGACGCAGATTCTGATCCTGGTTGGTCACCTAAGTTTTCTATGGAACTAATTGGTGGGATCTAAAATTTATTTTACTTAAGTACTTATATCTATCAACAATTTATTACTAACAATTAATTACGCACTTTTACAGAGCCCACATCGCACGTAAGCAAACTCTGAAATATTGCAAGAAACTTAAAAGTCCTAGAATATCCTTTGCTCCCATGACAAAGAAGGGCTTCGCCCCATTTCGAGACGCTAAAAAGCTGATGCTGTACTTTTCTTTATAGTATACTGAACAATGTGCTTAGGTTATATATCTCAGGTATGGTAGGTTACTCAGGTAATATCTTTTTAAATTCCAAAGAAGAAGAAATTAAAAATCTTTATTATTGGAATTCAATACAGCACAGTATAATAAAATCCATTTCTCACCCTTAAACTAGGAGAACCCGTATCTTCGCGAGTGCCGAATTGAAGACATCATTAATATCAAATACATGGACTTCACCTAAACCATTGTATCTACTCGAGTTTGCAGACTATGTAAAGTCTAGCCGGCGGCAAACATGGCCGCTGGGAAAGGTTGCTTCGTTTCAAAGATTCTGGAGGAAAACCTCATTAGGGGCCGCCCTTTGTAGTTCGCAGGACAATCAGTGTAGCGAACCGCGCACCAGCCGGGGGGGCTCATTATCGAATTGTTTAAAATAACGAGGGAGGACCGTTTGTCCTCCTAGTTAGCGAGTAACGAGCGACCGGCTTCGATATCGACCTCATCTGCGAGGAACTTCGGTGTACCTACCTTGTACGGTATTCCATGTTTTACAAACGAAGGTAGACCTATTTTTCGGTTGGACATTCTATGTACCACTGACGAATAAAATGCTTTTCTTTCTTTCTAATTTGTAATGGCTATAATGGCATGACTGATTAAATCGTAAAAATATAATAATTTCAACGGTTTGGATCATAATTTGAATAAAAAAATTAAAATATTCACAAAAAGTAACCTATGTACTAAACATAAGGCTTAATGAAGTAGGTTAGCAGGTAAGTTTTTTTAGGTTAAAATCAAATAAACTAAGTAAAACTAGAGTTTTCCAACACCCAAAAATATTTGAGCATAGCTCTCAGCTCGGCCATGTAAAAGCGTTTCTGAAATTCTTTAGGCGAAATCTAAATTTTTGTAGACCCAGCGACTTCTGCTCTTCGTTGATTGGAGAGTGATATAGGCTTTCTACTTTTTATCCCGGAAAATTAAGGAGTTCCCGGAATAGTCCAATATTAAAGCTACAAAAGTGCCTTTCGTACCTACTGTCTGTAAAGAAGTACCCCCCAACTAACTTAGCAGAGTATTTTGAATAATTAATTTAACAAACTTGTTACCGCTCTATACCTTTACATTAATTCAATGATAACCATACAATGTAAGCAATTTGACATTTAAAAGTGAAAGAATTAAAATAACACGCTCGTTATAACCTGTTAACGAAACATTAATAATTATTTATCATTTGTCAGTTAAGTTCTGTCTTCTATTTTATGTTCATTAATGTCTTTGTTAGCACGCATCAAACTTTATCATTTGTTTTGTATTATACTTACGAGGCACGGGGTTGAAACACCGCCAACTTCCTAACTCCGGGCTAGTAGGTACTCAGAATTTCTAGTCAGAAAAACCCAATACTTAATTTCTACCTGCTAACACCGCTACATCCAATTTGGAACTATTTCTAGAGCGCAAATAGCCTTGATAGGTTATCCTATGCCTTTCTACCTATTTACCACTAAAGGCAAGTTCATAAAAAGTTTTTCAATAGCTATTTTGTAATTGATTTGATACGCGGTCCCCCGGTAAAGTTGTCATAACCATGTTTTATTAGCGAAAGCTCGCAACTCGCTCCATTTGGTAATTACCTACATTGGGTCCGGCCGGGGCCGAACGCAAACCTCAGTGCAAACAGACAGCGAGTTAGGTACTTTCACAATTACTCTCTAGAATGAACCCCCTACCCTCTGGTTCAATAAAAAAAGATCTTGCGACGACGTTGTCTTGTTTTCCGATCGGCTCCCATTCACCTCCTCGCATTGTTGCATTTTACCTCTTATCGGTTCCTACGCTAATTTGTTAAACGGCACCTCTTTGCCGATAGTGGTAATTAGCCACAGCCGAGGCCTCCCACCAGACCAGACTAAAGAAAATGTATGCTTGCAAAACCGTCAAAATAAACTTGATTTGATTTCAAACTGTGCACTGATCGTAATTCGTATACAATTCGTATACAAGTGGCGCCAAAAAGTAATTTAGAGGGCTCTGATTTCTAACTTCAATACAATTATTGTTTTGTTTTTACTTTTAGGTATTATAATATGTCCTTTGTAATTGTTCTATTTTTTATGCAATAAAGTTATTTAATAATAATAATTGTTTTAAGCTCTCATTATCATCTAAGCATCAGTTCTAGCATCTAATAAAGGTACCTACTTAGGTACTACCTAAATTAAACAAGATGGTACCTAAGCTGTAATATCCCCTATAAGTTTCGAATAAAACTTACCTAGCGCAAGTAGCTAGCTAACTTAACAAAATTGTTAATTTAATCGAAATACGTTGATTGCGAATAAAAGCAATTGTAAGGCAAGTCATATTATGTAGCGACTAGCGAGTAGTGTCACCATATCTCAGGACTTGTCCTGAGATTGCAGAATTGCTGCTGGATTTTCGTAATCTCAGGATTTTTCAATAACACTGGTTGTAATAAAAAAAAATAGCAGTCATAGGGACTGCCGATAGAAGTGAAAACGAATAATTAAAATATAAACCTTAAAACTAAGGCTTAAAGTTTAATTACGAATGTATTATATTTATATTTAAGACCTTTTGTCTTCGTAACAACGCGAGCATGTCGGAGCGAGCATGTCGGTGTCGGTGACGCGAATCCACAAGTTTACCCCCTACCAAAAAGTGCTCAACGCGGCTAAAGATGTTTTTGCACTTCAAAAACGAATGTGTACAATTCACACACGGCAGAAGTGAAACTTCAGAAAAGTGGCCTACGAGAGAATGAGGTAAATATAACTTGTATTCTATCTCATTCTCTCGCCAGCTAAATCCTATTATGAATATGTTTGTCTATTTTGGTACCAATCGCTTTTTCGTTTCCTGGAATTTTCAAATCACAACGATTCTAAAGAAGTTCCACTTCAATGATGACAAAATCTCAGGAGTTTTGTATGAATATCAGGTATATTTTAAAGAATTTGAAATTTTTCATCTGGTTACTCTACTAGCGAGTAGCACTGTACTGCAGACGAGGGGTCGCACACAATGCCGGCGAGGGTGCCACCCCCGCTGCAGCCCTTTGACGTCGCCCGAACAAGCGACTGCCTAAACAGGCAAACATCTACAATTGATTCATACAGACTATTGTGATCGGCTGCGTGCTATTGAAAAACCTATTCCCCTAATAAAGTACCTATGCTAAAATTAAACAAAAAACTCTTCACGTCGCAAAATAGAAGCCAATTCGTATCTGTCCTATTAGACACTAGCTGATGCCCGCGACTTCGTCCGCGTGGATTGAGGTTTTTCGGTTCCCGCGGGAACTCTTTAATTTTCCGGGATAAAAAGTAGCCTATGTGCTATTCCAGACTATAATCTATCTCTGTGCCAAATTTCATCCAGATCCGTTCATCCGTTGGAGCGTGATTGAGTAACAAACATACATCCATACATCCATCCATCCAAACTTTCGCATTTATAATATTTACTAGAGGATGCTCGCGACTTCGTTCGCGTGGTATAAGTTTTTTAATTCCCACAGGCACTCCTTAATTTTCTGGGATAAATCCTATATCACTCTCCAGGTCCTCAACTATACCCATGCAAAAAATCACGTTGATCCGTTGCTCTGTTGCGGCGTGATTGATGGACAAACTCTCTATTTAACGTCCTTGGGGATAAAATTTTCAAAAACTGTGAATCACGTATTTCTTTATTTTAAACCAGAAGCCCAAATACCAACTTTCATGGTTATAACTTGAAAAATTAAGGACTTTCATGCAAACTTTCAACCCCTATTTACCGCCTTTGGGGGTAGAATTTTCAAAAACTGTGAAACACCTATTTATTTATTTTAAACCAGAAGCTCAAATACCAAGTTTCATGGATATAACTTGAGAAATGACGGAGTTTCATACAAACTTTCACCCCCTATTTGACCCCCTTAGGGGTGGAATTTTGAAAAATCCTTCCTTAGTGAGCGCCTACGTCACTAAAGGAACCTGCTGTCAAAATTTCAAGTTTCTAACCCCAGCGGTTTAAGCTGTGCGTTGATATATAAGTCAGTCAGTCAGGACTTTGAATTTTATATATATAGATTTGATAATATTATTTTCTAAGCATTTATTTGGATGACTTTTAAAAGAAAAGGTAATTAATAAAGACAATAAAACGAAAATATTAAAACAAATATAGAGCATGACTTGCAAAAAATCCTATTCATTTTATGTTTCTCAATTTAGACATCGCGAAAATATTTCTGAATTGCAGTTTTTTTTAAAAAGTCTTATTTTTTATATCGTATAAACTATCATCATTAGCAAAGAGAAAGTATAAAGGTTTTTACAAAAAATACACTTTAATGAAAGTCATCACAATTGACACGTAAAGGTCAACGGCGTAAAATTTATATATACGACTCACACGCACTGGGATATTTGCACAAAAAAAAACAAAAATTCATACTGTTAGGTTTCTACTTGTTTCGTATTTTATCCATACGTACTAAAATATTTTAAATGCAAAAGAAATTTTTTTATTGTATAAAACATGTTTCTGAAAATAAACGAAATTGAATTGAATTGAAAAGCGTGTCTGTCAGTCTGTCCGTCCGTCTATCCGTCTGTCTGTCAGCTACGCTTTCACGGCTCATCTGTTTAACCGATTTTGATGAAATTTCGATAGAATGACATGAATTTTTTTTGTACCTCCTTGTTGTAAACATCACTCAACATCGTATCTGTTTTATGAAATAATATTATACAGTCCAAGTTATTAAATACTTAATAGCTTGCACTTATGTAGGTGATGATGAAATCAATTAAATCTGTAAGCAATCATTTACCTACTTTGGCTTAATAATGATGACGCGTGGCTTCAACTTGCAAGTATTTATTTTAAAAATCTACTTGCACTAGCCTTTATTAACCCTTTGGAATTGCCCGCTTCAACTCTGTAGATGTAGATTGTATAGACCAAAGAACCCTAGAATAGAATCAATAATCATATAAATATTATAAATGCGAAAGTTTGGATGGATGGATGTATGGATGTATGTTTGTTACTCAATCACGCTCCAACGGATGAACGGATCTGGATGAAATTTGGCACAGAGATAGATTATAGTCTGGAATAGCACATAGGCTACTTTTTATCCCGGAAAATTAAAGAGTTCCCGCGGGAACCGAAAAACCTCAATCCACGCGGACGAAGTCGCGGGCATCAGCTAGTAATTTAATAAGCTGTACCTAGTACCTAACTACCTACCTACAACGTGGGATAAGTTAAATAGTGATACATAATATTGAATCGAAGCAGGCGTTACTTTGCGGAAGTCCATGATAATGAATGAACTAGAAGTTTAATTCGCTATAATCCGCCACAGCAGACAAATCTATGTGGTACAGTGCGTGTCTTTCACCAATAGCATGCGAACACCCACCACCCAGCAATTCGCACCGGCACACAATAGATTTCTTTACAATCGTGCATTGTCGAGTCAACATCTCCTGAGGATGCTCCGGTTTTGGAGTGAAACGTACGTTGAGAGTGATTTGGAGGATTTGTATGGTGTGGTGCTGTAATCTCTTGTTAATTAATATAAACTGAAGAAGGAGTGAAGGCTGGCTATAAACATATACCCCATGGTCGAGTACCTATGGCACGCTCCATCTGTCAGCAAATAGGTAACTACTTACGGCCGAGATCAAAGAACATTCCAGCACGCGGGACGCAAGCCATTTTCACCTATTTAAAAATCAAATAGCATCGCTTAATCAGAATAAATTAGTCGGAAATGGTAATAAAATATAAATTCCGTTCTGCGTAAAAGGAAATTAGCATTTTAATTTCTCGTTGATTAGAGGTGTTCTTCATTTATTTATTGACTAGTTGCTCACTCCGCACTTGCCTCATAAAAGCATTTTATGCAAGGTAGGTATATGCTGAGAAACGGTGATAGCCCAGTGGTGTAGACGGCCGGCTTCTCGTTGGGGTGATCGGGGGTTCAATCCCCGGGCACGCATCTCTAACTAAGTATTTGTTATGTGTGTTTCAAGCAACGACCTCAATTTACATAGACGGGCCCTGTCAAACAAATTGAATGTGGGCGTATTTTACTAACGCCATCTAGCCTGAAAAGCGGGACAGCGCTATGGCGGGGACAAGGACACGCTTATACAGGTGTGGAACGCGCTCCACAAGTCGGACGCCCAATTTTTTTCTATGAAAGGGCCCATCTAGTTCCTACATACAACTTCATGAGGAATCCTGCATGCCCGAGAGTACTTCATACCTAGTAGTCTATGGCGTATGAAGTTTGCCAATCCGCACTTGAACCAGCGTGGTGAACTATGGCTAAACCCTTCTCACTCTGAGAGGAGACTCGTGCTCAATAGTGGGCTGAAAATGGGATATCCTGAAAATTTCAGCTTTCTAGCTTCATCTGGACCTAAGCTATGACGGTTCGAAAATTCGACGAAACGCTTCCAGAAAAGGTAGGTAGTGCCCCGTTTCCTTTGGCTCGTCTTGGCGGGGGCACTCCCGTGCCCCCAGATTAGTGAGTGATCGAGGCTTGCTGCAATAAGATTGCAACGTACGAATGTACGATGCAATGCGACGTGACGACAATAATGTCGTCTAAGTTTTGGTTGGAGACTGGAGCGCGCGTGCCCACAATATGCCTATTCATGATTCAGTCTTGCCATAATATACCTAGCTTGAATTATCAAAGTAGTTAAGTTATATTATGGGTATGTACATGGTAGCTAGAATTAGTTTTTTTATTTAATTAACTGTTTTATTTTTTAAAGGTTAAGACATCTGCATGACTTCTTCACAAATTAAAAATGTTCGAACGAAAGCGCAACCAATTAAACTTTCTTTTAATTAATTAGTAAGTAGGTACCTACACCTTGTCTTTCAAATAGACAGTTAATTATCTTTAAATTTAATAGGGATGTTTTCTTTGTCACACTGAGTGTTTTAATTTTTTATCCACTATATATTAATTTATATCCACGCTATCTGCCTAAGTTTTATAACCATTTTTAACAATCGATTAAACTATCATGGCTATCCATGGGTAACGTCTTGGGGAAGGACACAGGCTTTTATAGTGCAAAAAATCACAGGATTCCCGCGGCATTTTCAAAAACCCATCTTCTAGATTAAAAAAAAAAGTTTTAAAAATGCTTGAAATGCGGTGATAAAAACGTCAATCTCAAGGGAGCAGCGAAGGTCGGCAATGATAATGGCAATAAGGTAATCTGTTCGCATTCTATTCAAATGCGGCGTCGGCAGTGTCGCGCGTCAGTCGCCCGTCAGCGTCGCAGCCGGAATGCAAATTGTTTTGTTGCATTCCGCATCAGTACCGTTAAATTTGAATTTGTTTATACTTATACTAAAAGATATTTAGTTGAAGCATAGAGCGGATAAACAATTTTAATAATATTTTATTAACGTTTAGAACTTTTTTGTATGACTAAGTAACCTATTCGAGTAACAGGATCTTACGAGTAACTTAACTCGTCAAGTCCGATTGTAGTGATTATTTAATCGAGTAAATATCAAACTTCCAGCGATATCACTCACTTCTTAATCAAACCTTTGTCTATTCAACTTATTTTACCTTAAGTTTCTGGTACCTACTTCTGCATCATTTTCTGACTCTAGCAGACCTAACATGCGTGCTACGAGAAAATTTTGACTATCCATTTTCTCGTTTTATCTTTAAAAGTAAAGCTAACATTATTGCACATAATATTATGACTCGTCTCGTTACGACAAACACTAGCCTGCACTGCACAATATCTACAGCAGTATTTTACATTTGGCATTTTATAAATATCATAATTATCCAGATTGACAGTTGACAGTTAGCATTCTATACTTTTCTCTCAAATGACTGTAATCATTAAAAGAAGTAGATAAACCTACTTTTATACTTCTACCATACCTTTACTACTGTTTTAATCATACTTTTACATCTCTCATATTCGGTAAGTAGGTCCTTATTACCCCCAAATGGAGCTTGTAGGTGACCAATTAGCGCTCTAGGGTAATAATGTAGCTAGAAAAGCCCTAGGGCGGTAAGTAATTAAAAAAAGTATGATGGTTAGATGTACGCGAACTTTTTGAAAGAGTGAAGTTTTTTTTTTAAATTACTTACCGCCCTTGGGCTTTTCTAGCTACATTATTACCCTAGAGCGCTAATTGGTCACCTACAAGCTCCATTTGGGGGTAATAAGGACCTACTTTACCTCACAATCGAGATGTAAAGCAGAGTAGTTAGCTCGGGTGTAAGCATCAATTGCACCCTCGAACTATAGGCGCCCTCCCTGCGCTCGTGCGCCTAAATATCTCGGGCTGCAATTGATGCCTTACAGCCCTTGGCTACTAATCTACTATTGCGGGTCTAAAGTCAGTCTTCATGCCCTAGGGCCGTAATCTAGTCGATCGATCGCCCAACTAGTTGACCAACCCCATACGTATTGTAAATATGCACAACAGAGTCTAGGCTCCAGACTGGTCGACCAAACGACCGTACCATCTGACATAAAAGTTTTTAAACCAAGGAGTATGTATACCTGCATAAACACTGGCAGCATGAAAAGCAAAAAGTTTGAATATCAAAGCAGCGGCGCCAAATGTGACTCTATCGAACGTGAACATTCACTTTTAATTTGTCTTTTCTTTTTATTATTTACTAGACCTATGTATCCTACTTACTATGATTTGCAATAAATATCTAACCGTTACAGTTTGTTTTACTGTTATGGTAGAAGTATAAAGTAGAGTATACACCACCGGGATAAAGCAGTTTTTTTCTTGGGCGCTTGAATCCCTCACTGCACTCAGGACTCAATCTTAATTCCCTCCCTTTGGTCGGGAATTAACTTATAACACCCTCGCTGCGCTCGGGAGTTAAATTTGGAGTCCTTCGTTACGTTCAGGATTCAATGTAGCGCCCGTGACATAAAACATTGCTTTATCCCCTTGGTGTATAATCTACTATTACTATACAGATAGCATCTGGATTGGGTTTATAATACACTCATGGTAAATACTCAATACTCATGTAGAAACAGAAGCTTTTTAGTTAAAAAAATCAGTGGTCGATGTTTTTTTTAAAAAAATAGGAATTTCGTTTTAACCTTAGTATCTCATGATCAAGAAAACACCCCCTCTCCTATATGTCTGCAGACACTACATTTGAAAAAAAAACAAAGTAATATGCATCATTTCTACTTATACCTGCTTGACTATTATGGTGCAAAGAGTAGCCAAGTGGCAGCTTTGTCATTACATTTTCCTGCACAACTTTTGAATATCCATCTCTATACTGCGTGTCTAGTTCATAGGTGTGCGTGCGCGCTTCGATGTGTACCGTTAAATTTGAATTTATTTACAGTGTTCCTACACGGTCGGTGTGTGTGTGTGTGTGTGTGTGTGTGTGTGTGGGGTGTGTGAGTGTGTGCGCGGTATTCGCATGCGCGTTGTCGCGGACTGATGGATGACGGCTGACGTCGGCGCCGCAAAGGGACAGGGCTGCCAGTTCAGCGATATTGACGATACAAATTTTAACCACCACCGCCACCACTACAGCCCATCAATGACCCACTGCTGGGCACAGTCCTCCGCCCTCATGGGAGAGAGAGAATTAGAGCTTAGATCCATCACGCTGGTCCAGTGCGGGTTGGCGGGATTTAACGACTACTATTATCATGTTATAATAATAACCGTGACCGACGGCTTAACGTGCTCTCCAAGGCACGGAGGTGACACACCGCCAACTTCTCCGGGCTTGTACCTACTGATTTTACCCACTGACGAGAAATTTAAACTATTTTCTTAGATTGTTCGTTAGTTTTATGGGCTAATTGCAACAGTTTATTATTCATGAGTGATATGATAATATGGTAGGTGTCTGTAATGTATTAAGAACTATTTGAGGATAGATCAACATAATTTACTGTCATCGATGATTGTCAAGTGCCATTTCGATCTTATTTGGATTTTAACCGTTATGTTAGGTGTTTCTTTTGTTCCTGTGTGTTTCCCGTGGGATCGGCTGTTTCAGTATCTATACCTACCAATACTTTTAATGCGAAAGTTTGGATGGATGGATGTTTGTTATTCAATCACGCTAGAACGGCTGAACGGATCTGTATGTTTGGCACAGAGATAGATTATAGGCTGGAGTAACACATTTTTATCGCGTAAAATTAAACAGTTGCCGCGAGAACCAAAATACCTCAATCCACGCGGACGAAGTCGCGGGCATCAGCTAGTAAAATAAAAATAAGGGAGACAGGCAGTGCAAGCCCTGAGCCGTTCGCAGCTCATTAGGCATTCGTAGGCTTAAAGTTTAAAGGCGGCCTGGATTCTGCCGACACAAAGGGCGCCGCCAGCCCTATCACACACAAATACCATTCAAAATTGAAGCGAACTTAAAAAAGCGCATTTCCATCGGGAGACAAAGTTCATGCAGTTTTTTATTGCACTACAAGTTAGCCCTTGATTGCGATCTCACCTGATGGTAAGCGATGATGCAGTTTAAGATGGAAGCGGGCCAACGAGCTAGGGATATATGGCAGTCAATAGTTATATTAAACTCATATACCTACCCCTAATTGGTACCGTATACGGACTAAATAGCTTGCCGGTATGTTGGTAACTAGCCACGGCCGATAAGGCCTAAGACTCTTCCAATTCCTTCTCAATAGTTCAGGAAATTTTGGTGAATTCATCGCGGGTCAGGAGCTAGATGTTACTATAGCTTCTATATACCAATATAACAAATCATTGTTGGCAAAAGGCTACTTCTTCGGTCTTTTTCCAAAAAAGCTGCATCAATTATTGTTCCAATCTCAATTCTTGCGATTAACTGTTAGCTGATCGCGATCGTTACACTTGAAGCAAAAATTTTAACCTAATAAGCCAGTAATGCCACGCCAATGACTTATATAATTTAACTAGTAGGGCGCGTGGCTGCGCGGCCCGCTAAAGCGGACCGCGTAATGGATCGCGTGGTCCACTGTCTACTTATTCGCTGTCCTACTATCCTGGTTTACTGTCTACGTGTTCTGAACTGAACAACACACTGCGTTGCTAGTGAGCACAGTGGAAGAGCCAGCACGCCAAGCGTCCGACGTGAAAGATATTCTCATGAAGGAAAAAACATAAAACAATGACCACCAACCCGGGAGTTCCCGCGGGAATCAAACAATCTTAATCCACGCGGACGGAGTCGCGGGAATCATCTAGTTACTTAATAATTAATGAATACTTGTCAGTTGCTATCGTTCAGCTTTATTTAAATTTTTTTATACTTTCCGAGATAGACACCTATGAAATTTGTATAGCCACCATCTTGTATCCGCTATTTTAGAGTTTTTTTTCAGCTCATTTTCTTTTTTTGTTTGAGCAGCCCCCACCTATCTTTAATACCCTGCTCTCTAGCTAGCTAGTAGCTCTTCGCCCATCTTGCAAACCCTGAATCTCCATATTTTTTTTCCGAATCATTTGTCAGAATGACAGTACGAAGATACAAACTTTGAAAAGGTCTTGCATAATTTCCAAATCCCAACATACATTTTCGTCAACATTCGCCATACATTTTCTATGGAAAAATAAATTCCGCCATCTTGAATTTTTTTCCTGTTCATCAAGTAGACCCTCATGTCCTGATCATCTCTTGCCGAGAAACCACTCTTCCATCTTTTATACTCTTCGAGATAGATACCGACGGAATTTGTATGGCGGCCATCTTAAATCCGCCATTTTGAAAATTTTTTTCAGCTCACTGTCAATTGGATGAAGTTTCGAGTGACATTTGGTCGAACACCCCCCAAGTATCTTCAATACCCTTTTCTATGGAAAAATAAATTCCGCCATCTTGATTTTTTTTCCTGTTCATCAAGTAGACCTTCATGCCCTGATCATCTTTTGCCAAGAAACCACTCTTCCATCTCTGATACTCTCCGAGATAGACACCGACGAAATTTGTATGGCGGCCATCTTAAATCCGCCATTTTGAAATTTTTTTTCACTCACTGTCAATTGGATGAAGTTTTGAGTGACATTTGGTCGAGCACCCCCCACCTATCTTCGATACCCTGGCTGGTGCTCTTCATCCGTCTTCGAAATCCTCAATCATCAGCTCTCTCTGTATTTTTCCTCTTAATGAATTTTTGTCTTCTATACGAAACGATGAGTGAAAAAAAAAATGTTCATACAAAATTTTACAGGAGAGGTGATCAATGAGTCAGTCAGTCAGCACGAGCAGCTATATATATATTAATATATTTACCTATTGTTCTGAAATCAAATTCATCGAACATCAAGAGCAATTACGTACAGCTTGAACATTTCTTTTCAAAGGGTAGTTAAGTAGGTACTTATTTACACCTATTTTAATGTTCAAAACGATGAACATATTGTCCCTCAAACCTTCGAAAGGAAAAGCTATTTCCGCGCCCGAAAATTGAACTTTATGTCTAGAGTAACAAGAGCGATATCAGGATATAAAACATGTGAATTGGATCATTTCAAGGAGCACTCCAGGAAGTGAGTGAGAGTCGGTAATGAAATCAAGCGAAGGATATTCTCAATGTACCCACGTACGGCGTATGACTCGTGAGGCGTGCAGGATTACATATTGAGCTTACTGGAATTTATTAACTCAAATCAAGATTGAACTTAGGATGTCAGAAGAACTGAACAAAGAGGAAAAGTTGTTCTTAGCTTGGATTGTGTATTTTCAGCTGATGCATTGACTTATCGAGCGAATCGCTGGGAGCCACTAGGTAGACGTAGATCACCACAGCTGGACGTCTATTGGTTGGCGATGACGACATTGCTACATACCATTGTTAAATCCATACTTCCATACTAATATTATAAATGCGATAGTGTGTCTTTCTGTCTATCTGTCTGTCTGTCTGCTACGCTTTCCCGGCCCATCTTTTCAACCGATTTTGCTGAAATTTGGTGGTAGATTCTTACGACTTATCATAAGTGGCACAAGTTGTCCTACATGAAATAAATCATTTCTATTTCTTCTATTTCTATTTCTATAGAGGTAGGTTATATCTCGGGGAAGGACATAGGCTACTTTTTATCCCGGAAAATTAAGGAGTTCCTGCGGGAATAAAAAACCTTAATCCACGCGGACGAAGTCGCGGGAATCATCTAGTAGGTACCTACATATATTTACAGCGAAACACTTGGGCTCATTATGATAAAAACAAGTGCCTACTAAAGTTAAGTGCTTGACAAAAATTAATCCAATCAAGCAAACTCCTTGATTGGATTAATTTTTGCCATAAGCCATACTTCATTTAGATAGATAAACTCTTTATTGCACACACTTAAAACAAAAACAATAAGGTTAAAAGATAAAACAGAAGGATACATTTACATAATTTTAGTACCTACTCATCTCTCATAACCTGGCTTTCACCCCGCGAAGCCAGGTATCTTATGAAGATTTCCCCCTCGTGAAAAAAAAAAAAAAAAAAAAAAAAAAAAAAAAAAAAAAAAAAAAAAAAAAAAGGCATGCGCGCTCTACCTTAGGCTGCATCACCACTTGCCAGCAAGTTGGATTACAGCTCTTCACATGTGGCAGACGGTGAGGCCGAAATCCGAATAAGTAAATAATATGTCTAACTGTCTAGTCATGTGAAGCCAAAGTCCAACAATGCGGAGGTACCAATCGCTAAGAAACAAGACGTTAAAAAATTAAAATGAACAGAATGGAAGGATAAAATACAGCAAGTGTTATTAAAGTAGGAGTACGTGGAGTGGTCATAAGCCGATGGAGCTGCAATATGTTATTCAGGGCGGGCGTGCTGCACATAAAACTGCAGGAGCGACATAAAACTATCGTTCATTATACGTAAACGGGCGATATTACACGCGGCGCCCCGACCCTGGCCCACGCTATGGGGCCATGCTACGAAGATGTCCACAAGACTAAGGCATTCCCATGATATTTTAAGTTAAAGCGATTGTTACTGATCTTTTGAAAACCGTTTGATGCCTATGTCTGGTTCGAAGGACCATAAAAAGGTAAACTATCTAAGATGGCATTTTGTACGTAATATGGACCCAATTTGTGCCCACAAGATTTTAGTTGAGTTAGGACCCTTTCGATGGCACGATACATTTTAGAGATTTTAAGTATTTCTGTGTTTAGTAAATGTTGGGTAACAAATAGAACACATTTTCAACCCGTTGCCGGCTCACTACAGCTGAACACGAGTGTCCTCTCAGACTGTAAGAATTTGGCCATAGCTCACCACGCTGACCGAGGATAGATTGGGAGACTTCACACACCTTTGAGAACATTAGAAAGAACTCTCGTACATGCAGATTTCCTCACGATTCATTATTTCCCTTCACCGTTAAAGCAAATGATATAATAATAAGGAATCTGAATATTTATCACTGTGTGCACAATACATTTATATTTTTAACCCATACATTGGGAAAAGTATTAAAACTATTTGTAAAATTATATTAATTTACATAATATAACTTCTACTTACTTTAGTACGTAAATTGGAAAAAATTAACGTGAGATTCATCTTTTGGCAGTGGTAAGTTTAAAGGGTCGTAGCGGACATGCATAAAACATCTCCTCATGCGTCGTGGCCGCGGGTAGAGGCGAGGAGAGGCGGGTAGTGGCCGGTAGAGGCGGGTAGAGGCGGGTAGAGGCAGGGCAGGGGTAGCGCGTAAGATAAGTCGCATCAATTCTTTGGGACGCCTCTCAAAATCCCCTGACAACGGCCGCACCTAAAATATAACCCACTTTATGCGTGGAATAATAAACACATAATCGTGCGTTTTTCTAAAAAAGTTTCTATATTTTCGTGGGTCACTATGTTACGGCTTATTTTTACCTAACGTAAGGATTATGAGTTTAGACGTTTGTTTGTACAATCTCCCAGGAGTCTCCCAGTGTTGAGCGCTGTTGTCTTAACGTGCGGAGGTCCCGGGTTAGATCCCCGGCAGGGTTAATTTGGGAATTCATAATTTCTGAATTTTCCCTGGTCTGGCCTGGTCAGCAACTCGAATTCAAACTAGGGATTTGTATATTAGAAACGAGGAAGCAACCGCTTCGTACGCGTCCTTCTACTGAAATTATTATTGTTCAGACATAAGTATAAACGTTTGGCCTTTGTTTAGCAACCTGTGGCTAAGTCATGAAAACATTACATGTGCTAGCACGGCATGGTCATAAAAACACATGTATAAAATAAGTAGCATATTGAATTTAGTATCAATTTAAAGTTTATATTGTACGAAAACTTTTCATCATATCTGTTGTCGGATTTAAGAGCTGAAATCAAAGGGCGATTGTGCTAATCATACGAAGGTTATGAATTTAATATCGCATTGGCTTTTTAAACTATGGGGTACAGAAAAACTTGAAGCCGAGCGCTTGTTTTCTCAAGACTGGACATGTTTTATATTTGTAAGTCAACTCTCGGGGAATAACGAGGGCGCGCAAAAAACGCACCAAAGCTGTCTAAAAAATACGCGTTCTTAGTGTCCCTCGCAAAAAGTGTGCGTCCCTCCGCGCAATGTTTATTGTATGAGCCGCAGAATCAAGATCCGCCGGGGCTGGAGTGTTCTTCCCTAATGGATTGTAACTGGCGTTCAAGTATGGCCTACATAAACGACGTATAAAATAATTCTTTGCATTCCGAATAAATTGTCGTGACACATTGTTCTTTGTTTTTTGATTTTTTTTGCTTGTGTCCTCGAAATTGCTGCCAAAATGAGACTGGAAGTGATTAGCATTTTGCCATTGAGTAATAAAGTACAGTACATTATTGCTTATAGCATTTCGATGTCCAATTTAATCAATCCGCTGTAGATATCGGTAGAATTCTATATCCTCAGCTCTCTGATCCAACCCGGCTCCAATTAATTGGAAATTGGTTGGAAATTGGAATTTCTCAAAATCGTTTCGTAGTAAGTACCTAAAAGTAAATAAGTACTTGATAACTAAGTAAAAGTTAGTTTTAAATGATTTATTCCAAAAGTTAGACTTTTGACTGCAAGATTGCTTGGTGGTGCTTAAGTGACGAATCAATAAAATGGAAGCGGGCTAGTTTGAAAGTTTGGGCGACTTTGAAAGTTTGAGGAGACGGAGTCCTGAAATCCGACAATTCGTAAGTAGGTTCCTGTTCCAATCATTACTCAATGCTTGACAAATCTCACCCGCTTAATTAACGAAGATTACATAATACTCAGTAGGAAAATAGGTATATTTTGAAATGACTGATATATTCTTAAAACAATTCAATTTTATAAATTTTACACCTAAGTATGTGAAGAAATGTCTTGCCTGGCTTATTTCAAGAAATTAGGTTACCTCGCGTTAGAAATTCAAAACCTCCCCTTACCATAACTTCGTTACTTGCATATATATTATCATACAAGCCAAACGTACAGAATTGGCGGATAAACGATGGCCATCCAGTCAGTTGGCTTCGGCAAGTCATGGTCGAAATATTAGTCATGACGTCAATTTTACGACCAAAATGAAGCATCCTTTACACGGATCTCGGATATCTGTGGTATTTTAGCATTTCATTTCACGACCTCCCTGGCGCAGTGTTGTGCGCTGTTGTCTAAAACGTGTGGAGGTCGCCCCCAGCAGGGTCAATTTGGGAATTTATAATTTCTGAATATTCCCTGTTCTGGCCTGTGGGCTTCGGCCGTGGCTTGTTACCACCCTACCGGCAAAGACGTAGCGTTCCGGTACGATGCCGTGTAGAAACCGAATAGGGGTATGGGTTTCAAATAACTGCCATGCCCCTAACATGCCTAAGTTAGCCCGCTACCATCTTAGACAATAGACTGCATCATCACTTACCATCAGGTGAGATCGCAGTCAAGGGCTAACTTGTAGTGCATTAAAAAAAACAAAAAAAAATTCTTTGGGAAACATCTTTTCACGAAGAATTATGTTATCTATGGGAAACTATACTTAGATATAGATTCTAGTGACATGAATATCGACACGTATGCCCTCGCAACCCGTTAATGGCAATATCGCGTAGACAAAGACACCATCCATCATTTAATGGTGTAGGCACATCACGCAGTACAACCCTTTCCATCGCCTGCTAACAGCCTGTCATCTGCTCTTATCCATCATTTATGATGCTCTTACTAGCTAAGATTAGATAGATGTACTCGCGGATAACAATATTCTCCTTAGGTATTAAAAAAACTCCACTCTTGCATATCTATTAATCCGTTTTTCATTTGCAAAGTTAAAAAGTACCAAATCTAATCTAAAAAAAATTGGCAGTCATATGGACTGCCGATAGAACTGAAAACTAATATAGGTAATACCTATATTTTTTTTAATAAAAAAATTTGAGTACCTACTTAATAAAAAAAAATTAAAATATAAACCTTAAAACTAAGGTACCTATTAAAGATTAATTACAAATGTAGTATATTTATATTAATTAAGACCTTTTATTTTCGTAACAACGCGAGCATGTCGGTCACGCGAATCCACAAGTTTACCCCCTACCAAAAAGTGCTCAACGCGGCTAAAGAAGTTTTCACTTCAAAAATAATATTAAAATAAACTAGACTAACCTAAAATAGGTATATGCAGCACATTTCTGAACTGCTTGAAACAAAAATTTAAGTCGAAAAACATCTAAATTAAGATCCGTATTATTTTACTGATTTCAAACGACGCTTAATAAACCAGGATTCAGGAAATAGGTTCCAAAGTTCCTTTAACGAGGTCAACTTTCCCCCGAAAATGGCGACTTCTTATACGATCACATTTCCTTGCTTAGTGAGCACTAAGGAAAAAATTATTACATAGCGATGTAAATGCCGTCGTGAAAACACAATAAAAGATTTAACTACGACACGCCTCGCGCACATTCCGCGTGTAATAACCGAGAACAATATCTCCCTTACGATTTATAATGTATCTCTTTTATTACCATAGGAAGAAGCGTGCAGACTGAGGCTGGATTAATGATTCCACGCATTATGTATCCATACTAATATTATAAATGCGAAAGTGTGTCTGTCTGTCTGTTACATTTTCACGGCCCATCTGTTCAACCGATTTTGATGAAATCTGGTACCAAAATAAAATACCGCGGGTATCAAAAAACCTTAATCCATCGCGGACGAAGTCGCGGGCATCATCTAGTGTTTTATAATTCACTTTGAGAGCTAGCAGAGAATCCGCCCGCCTCGCTGCCGAAGGCGGACGTAGAAACTTCTACGAATAGGTATTCTGATTTGGTCAAACTGCCGATTGATATACCTATTTATTTGCATGAAACCCTCAAAAAATAAGACTAAAAATGCTGACAGAACTTAGCTCTACATACGAGTACATCTAGATATTTTAGAGATAGGTCCGCTACAGGACCACTGCTATTTTGAGGATCTTACCTACAAAATATCAACTTTGAAAATCTACACTGAAGACTTGTCTAGGTATTTCTCTATCTTTTAAGTTTATTATATCAAAGTTAGTTAACTTCTTGCATAATATATAGGTACTACAGTGCTAAAGAGCAATAATTCCATGTGATTTTATGCGTAGTAATTATTACAGTCGGTTCTGTCGCGGTATGCCGTAAGATGCTGACCGGAACATCGTAAAAAGTTTAGCACAATCAGGCACGCATCAGTCACTGACCCTCGCAGCGTGGGATCATCATTTTAATAGTTTTGAACACACAATATTATGCAACTGAAAGTAGGGGTATTAGCGTAATTTTCTTATTTAAGTACTCGTATCTAACTAGAGGGAAATTGTGAAAATGTGTCGCTTTTAGAAACATGCCTAACATAGCAATTTTTTTTTAAATATACGAGTATATAGCGAGCAAACGAGTAGGCGGGTCACCTGATGGTAAGTGATTACCGCCGCCCATGAACATTTGCAGCACCAGAGGAACAGCCAATGCGTTGCTGGCTTTTGAGATGAAATTTATTGCATAGATTTGCATTGTTTTTACTAAATAAATCGTCGTAAGTAGTTGATGTTAAGTACGAGTGTAGCAATTGCTAATCAAGCACTATTAGCAATATCCAGCAAATAGGCTCCAAAAGTTATTTTCTAAGAAGATTGAATTTTCTTGCTAGTTGTACCTACTCGAAGCTCAGCTTACAACTTTATTCATTATTGTATACAGATTATAAATACTTATAGTAAAAAAATCGTATAGATTAAGAACCATTTGGCGTCCTAGTCCTAATGTCCGGTCTCCCGTTACAAATGGTTTATTGTCTCGCAGGATGTAGGTAGTCGTAATTCGCAATAGTAAAATGATCTTAATATCGCGTAAACCTGCTCTTACCGCGTGTGACATATGGCACAATAAGTGGACCCAACAAGGACTTGCACTTTGAGGCCGCTACTAAACAATTTTACGAATGGGACAATAATTAGTTATGACAGCATAAATAGTAGCTAGAATGGTACCTAAGTATTGTAAGAATGACGTAAATTCTGTAGACTCAAAGATGGTCAAGTACAATATTTAGCTAATTACTTGAGGTGGTAAACACTATGTTTGGTAAATTAAGTGCAAGAGTGTGGCACAACAAACATCTTACTATTAAGACCAAAATAGCAGTAGGTATACCTATCACAAATGTATCGTAAGCATACTCTTATACGGTGCTGGAGCATGGACTTCCTACGCGAAACAGGAACGCAGACATAACACCTTTCACATGCGCTGCCTGAGAAGAGAAAGATAATGGGCATCACTTGAAAAGACAGAGTGACAAACGAGCTAGTCCTGAAGAAAGCGAAGTTGCCCAGCCTCACTGCTTTACTCAAGCAAAGACGCTTGCGCTGGCTAGGGCTGCATGTGCATCGGATGGAGCCTTCTCGCTTGCCTCGGCAGGTTCTCCTTGGTGCTGTAGCGCACGCTAAAAGGCCGGTCGGCCGACCCCGGTTGAGGCTGAAGGACTGTGCCAAGAGGGACATGGCTGATTTCAACATAAAATTCAGCCAATGGGAAGAGCTCGCGCAGGACAGAACCAAATGGCGTAAAAGCATTAAGGATGGTTGCCGTGCCCATGACGAAGCCTGGTTTGACGTTCTCGCCCAAAGAAGAGTAAGGAGGCATACCACCGGCTCCTTGATTTGCGACGACAGGTTCAGCTGCCCCATTTGCGGCCATAAGTGTCGCTCGCGTATCTGCTTGTTTAGCCATAGAAAAAAGTGTCGCCTAGACAGTGCGTAAATCGTCTGTCAAGACTTGAAGGCCAACGACGATGACAACTTGAGGTGGTGGAATTCAAGTTAGGTACCTATAGTTCGATATTTGAGTCTCCGAAACCTTCGAGTAAGTGAAAGCAATCATAATCTCTATACTCTATCCCTTTGCAAAAGGTAAGCAAAAATAGCGTATACTTAGGTAAGTACATACCTAATATTTAATATTGGCAATAGGACTGACTTCATCGTCGTTCTAGGCAAAAGAAAAGTTTCTAGGCCTATGATTAGAACTTTGTATTACAGGCTACACTCAGCAATACACCCTCGTAAATGATCTTAGTTGTGCTAGGGAGGGATAGTGTCCGTTAGGGAGGGATAATAGCGCTTAAAACTAAGTTATTTAAACACAAAAGTTATTAAAATTACGCACCCTCGTGAAAGGAACGAACTAAAAAATAAATCCCCTGATAACTGACATACGAGAGTGCATGTCGAACTCTATTATAGCACACAATGCAACATTTTAAATCAACACAATGAGCGAAATAGCCCCTATTCCAACACAGTAAAATCGCCGTTCAGCAGAATGTTGCAGCAATTATTCGTTTTTGCTGGCTCTAAAGGGATTTGTGCTTACTCCGGCATCGGACCAAGTAATGGTCACTCCCAGTTTTCGATCGTTAGCGTAATAAAAGCATTTCCAACGTGTTTTTTCTGAACGGGATTATCGTGGCGTGGGAGTGTACGATATTTTAGTTCCGCAATTAGGAGGCATGATGCAAATGTTAAATTTAAAGCACGTGTGATACATTTATTATGTTAGCTGAGCCTTTATGTTGAATGTTCCCTGAGAAATTATAGTTATGGTAGCTCTTTGGTAGGTATATTGTGTTGTTAGGTACCTGCGTGCTACTGGAAAATTAGGTACTAAGAAAGCAAACCTATACCAACGATGATTAGGTACATATACAGAAAACTGACAGTTAGGTACCTACTTTGCAAACGCGAGAGCGTTTTCTGAAACTTAAATAGATATCATTTGACTGCTAACTAAGTAGTTAATTTCTCTGAGACTAATTTATAAGCTCACTAATAGAATGCTTGAAGTTTCAAGATAGGATACGGTAATATTATCCAGATATTTTCTTTCTGAAATCTATACCTACTTCTATACTTTAAACTTAAATATTATAGACAAATTCGAAACTTTGGATGGATGGGCGACGGACTCGGGATGGATGTTTGTTACTCAATCATGCCAGAACGGCTGAACGGATCTGGATGAAATTTGGCACAGAGATAGAATATAGTTTGGAATAACACATAGGCAACTTTTTATCCCGGTAAATTAAAAAGTTTTCGCGGGAACCAAAAAACCTGAATCCGCGCGGACGAAGTCATGCCCGCGACTTCGCTAGTAACCTTATAATAAGAAGAAAACTGATGAAGACAAACACTGGCAACTTGTATTAAGTACCTACCTACACACAACAAGTAAGCACCTATTCGGCAACGCGATCCCTTATTTCCAATGGCTCAAATCGTAGCACCTCCGCAAATCGTAATCCTCTTAGAAAACATTTCCAATTTAAAAAGAATTCCACCTTTTATCCCTCCGAGGAGGGCACGCGTAAAAAATAAAAGGAAAAACCGTGTGACACGCGCCCAGGCGTACCTACGAGTATGTACCTATAGATAACAGAGTTTTTCGCGTCCCTCCGCTCGATTCCTTACAGGTCGCTTCTTCCATCGAGAAAGCATCTATTGAAACTCCACTCAGGCCGTGTTAGCTGCCTATTTAGTATAAAAAGGGTCGGGAATTTCCTCGAGATCCTTTTTTATCCGACGACGGCCCACCCCCGTCACCCGTCACCCGCTCTACGTCCGGTAGGAAGGTAGGTATACCTACCTAAGTATCCTACAAAAAGCGGCCTTCATTGCTATTTAGTTTACTTACTTCGACTCTTTTATTTATCAAAAATAAATACGACACTTTTAGACTCTAGGCAGAGAACACTAAGTATTATATGCAAGAAAACAAAAGATAGTAACAACCAAAATAAATTTTCTAGTAGGTAATCAGCTGTTGTTAGGTACTTTTTTAGCTAGGAGAACCTGAGAGTTTTCTTTGAATATCTACACTGGATATCACAAAAAGGCTAAAAATATATTATTGGCATTTGGCACTAAGCAATTAGCAAAGGTAGGTACTACTTATCTCAGGGTGGGCCAATTAACTCTACTCTCATTGCGACTTATAAGATTTAACTAAAAAAACCTTTTTCAATAATTCTACCTTAAAAATGCCAAAATGGGAAAACGGATTACTTTTTACGGGTATCCATTTACTCTATCCCCTGTAGTAACATCAGTTCAAATATTTAAAGAGAAGTCGAATTTGATCGGGGACCGCGAGTGGCCGCAATTGGATCACACGAGCGGTTGAGACTTGCGAGCTCCTCCCGTCTGACTTGTTCCACTGAAATCAACTTATCAAAGCAAATTCGTTCTCAATAGCCTTGAGTAAACTTAAATTTGTATCAATTTGGAGCCCCGACTCGACTAAAAGCTGTTATATAGCTCCCGGAGATTCCATTTCGATTCTTTTTATATACCCGCTGAATACTTAAATTTACCGTACTACCTAATCATATTGGAACTACGAGTAGGTACCTACTGCGCACTTGACTACTCTTAGAAACTACTCTCTAAACCTAGAGAATTTTAGATATTCAAAAAACAAATTTGTTGTTTAAGTTTATAATTTTCTATAGCTAAAAAGCCAACCCGCATTGGAGCAGCGTGGTGGGTCTAAGCTCCAATTCCCTCTCTCCGGAGCCTTGAACCCAGCAGTGGGGTATTAATGGGCTGTAGTGGTGGTGGTGGTGGTGGATAGCTAAAAATATTATAGTTTTATAACGCAAGTTTTTGCAACTTATTAAAGTAGGTACCTACCTAAGCTCAAAAGTATGATTTGGAAAACAGTACAATTCGCGTAAGTGCGTCGGCGGCTCGCCTGGGGATCGGTTAACCCATGTTACCCGCGCGCCCGCCGCTCCCGCTTCCCACAGGAGCATCCCGACTTTCCACAAAGAAAATAGCAATCAAAATTTGATTTACCGTCGCCCGCGGCCGTATATCGCATCGCTCTAATCCGCGAACAGAGCCTAAATCTTAGGGGATCCACGACGGGCTCGAATTGAAAATCCTACGGACACGAGTGACCTTTAATATTTATGAGAGCGTAAAAAATACAGCAACCTCTCATACATTACTAATGTTATACTTTTTTAGGGCAAGGAAAAGCGTTAAAGATATTATTTTGATTGATATTTTAGGTAATTGTATGCATTTACTAAAGTGACTTACAGTCGAATCAAGATAATTAGTTAGGTATCTCCCACCTTTGATTAATAACAAAGCCTCCCACAAACTTAACCCGGTGGCCAAAATTGGAACTACTTTTTATGTCTGTTTATTAGTTTTTGTTTTTATTTTAATTTTCACATAAAGTAAGTAGATAAACGCTGTCACTCAAAACGGGCGTTTCCTCGTGCTCCTATTAATTTGTCCTATTGATGGGAGCACGAGGAAAGTTGGAAATAGTGTAGTGTAAGCCTCTAGTTACTATTTAAGTTCATGTATCCATTATTTAGTGTGCATTATTAAAGTATCATCCGAAACCTGTGGTCGTTTCTCATTCGCCTACCCAAAACCCTATATGGCGACCCTGCCAGCGCGTGCGCGGCCAGTGACCGACCGTGTAAGGAAACTATAACATAAACACTGAGTGGAATGCAGTGCTGAAGAAGATGTTATAATCATGGCAATAATTGTATATTATAATTCGTCAAACTGGCTACGTGTGAGATTTGTGCTTTGGCAAAACACTTTTATAAAGTGGAAAAACTAATAATGGGCAAGCAACAATCAAAGGAGCAAGAAATTATAATTGCTCAGAATGGTGCTGGGAACTCTGCTTCCACGGAGCAGTTATTGTGGCACGCCAGTTCGACATCGTATGCTATGATTGCCATTTGTGGTCTTCTGTTTATTGGGGCAGCGATACTGCTATTTCGACATTATCAAAGGTGTCATGGAAATTGGATCCAGCGGAGGATCGAAGCCTATGACCTGCAAAGGTCGATGAGTATGTATCGGCGACAGCAACGAGAAAACGTTGCCGCTTCAAAGGATTCGCCGGTGTGAGTGTGTGTCAGTGCGCGGCGAAAATTAGTGAAATGTGTTAAAAGTGTTTGCCGCACAAATATTAGTTAAGAGTTAGTTAAGTATGTGTAATCCTATAATTAATTATACCCTTGCTATAATATTAATCATGTTATTAATTTTAAGGTATTGTGAGTGAATTTACTGATTTTTATTTAGGTATAGGTACCTTTGTGTTATGGCAGATGAAGCCAAAGAAATATTAAGCGAATTACAATATATTAAAGATTACCTTACAAAGTTAGGACCTAGTAGGCGATCACCCTCTATAAGAGAGAAAAAGGGAACCGAAGCAAAATGTTTGTATGATAGATTTTGTTTCTTAAAAAAATTTAATTGTAACTCAAGTAGAACGTAAAGAAATAAAAAGTTCAGAGAGTGAACAGATTTATAAAATATTTGATAACATTAATTCGCTGTATACGAAAGTAGTTCAACTTTGTTCTGAGTGTACTGATAGTTATCCAAGTGCACCCATCATCATGGAGAAGTTTGAGCTAAAAACTGCAGTCTCTCTGCTACCAGTTATGACGGGTGATGAGAACGTCACGAAACAATTAATTTCGAATATAGAGATGTACGAATCAATGATCGACGAAAATAGTAAAAAGCATCTGATACAGTTTGTTTTAAAATCAAGGTTGTCCGAAAGCGCTAAGCTGCGCATGTGTTCTAATTATTTGTCTATTACAGAATTACTCAAGGATATGCGAAGTATATTGTTACCCAAGAAATCTGACACGGCGATTCAGTCTCAACTACAATGCATCCGACAAGATAACAGGAGTATTCAAGAGTTTGGTAAGCAAGTCGAAAAATTATTTGTTGATTTGACGGTTTCTCAGGCCAACGGAAATTCTGCCTCGTATGAAATTTTGAAGCCAATAAACGAGCGGATTGCAATTAAAAGATTTTCCGACGGTTTGCGAAATAGTCGACTGAGTACTATCATTGCAGCTAGGAACTACAGTTCACTGAAGGACGCGATTCAAGGTGCATTAGACGAGAACCTTTCCAGCGGTAATGAAGACCGAGTGATGAATTTTCACCATAACAGAGGTAGGTCTAGTTTTAGTCGTAACCCACGAGGGCGTTTTCTAAATAATTCTTTTAGAGGATTTTCTAGGGGGATGCCAGCATCTCAGAATTCGAGTAATTATGGTCGTGGTCGTAGTAATCGTGGCAATTTTCATAATGTCGCTTCTCGCGGACAAAATAATTATCACGGCTCCAACGGTTTTCGTGGCCAAACATGGGTTCGTAACCAGGCGCGACGGAATCAAATAAACTTAGCCGAAATGAATCTTAGTGGTGATTCAAATCAAAAGCGTGGAGATGAGGTCCAAAACAACAAGGACACTGACAAGGATAATATGTGGTTTTTTCGAGCATGAACATTTCTATTGCGAAAATATAAATTCAGTTCATATGAATGTTTTTGATGAGGAATGTAGCTGGCTAATTGACACCGGTGCGTCGTTATCTGTAATACGACTAGAGTTATTAGACAAATGGAACATTCCTTTCCATATAGAGCCTATTCGAATAAACGGTATAGGAGGACATATATTTTGCGATGGATTTGTTTGTTTAAAATTAAATTATAAAGACTTTTATTTTGAACATAAATTTTATGTTTTGAAAAACTTTTCTTGTAGAACAGATGGTATACTAGGACAAGATTTTTTGAGTAAATTTAATTGTTTACTAGACTTTGAAAGAAACATTTTGACCCTTCAGCAAGGATCACCCATTGAGATACCTTTACAGATGGGACAACTAGGCTATAATAGTTACATAACAATCCCGCCTAGGTGTGAATTTACGTATTTTATGCGGACGAACTTAAAAAATGAGTATGTGGTTATGCCTAAGCAATTGAGTGATGGAGTATTTTTGGCGTCGGTTTTGGTTAGTCCTATTGGTGGTAAAATTCCACTAAAAATTTTAAATACTAGAGAGGAAGAAGTTAAATTAAGTTATTTTGTTCCTGATATAGTAAGCTTGAATGAATATTCCTTGTGTTCATTTGAAAAAAGTAACGTTAACGCGGAACGTGTGAAAAAATTATTCTCCTTTTTGAGTCTAAGCCATCTTACCAAAGAAGAGCAAATTTCTATCGAAAATATATGTGCTAAATACTCTGATATATTTTTACTACCAGGAGATAAATTAGGTGTTACAAACATGTATAAACAATCAATACATTTGAGAGATAATGCTATTCCTACGTACACAAAGCCGTACAGACTACCAAAAAGTCAAAAGAATGAAATTGATAGGCAAATTAGACAGATGTTAGATAACGATATTATAGAGGAGAGTATGCGAATGGTCTAGTCCAGTCCTTCTCGTCCCGAAGAAAAGTGATAGTCATGGAAACAAAAAGTGGCGAATTGTAATTGATTATAGAAAATTGAATGATAGACTCCAAGATGACAAGTTTCCATTGCCTAACATAACAGAGATACTCGACTCTTTGTCAGGAGCTATATATTTTACACATTTAGACCTTAGTCAAAGTTATTATCAATTAGAATTATGTCCGGAAAGTAGAAAATATACTGCATTTACTACCGATAGGCAGTATCAAATGAAACGACTGCCGATGGGTTTGAAAATCAGCCCAGGTGCTTTTAGTCGATTGATGACAGTAGCAATGTCTGGTTTACAATATGATAAGTGTCTTGTTTATCTCGATGACGTCATATGCTTTGGGAGAAATCTCGATTCTCATAACAATAATTTAATTGACATTTTTGAAAGATTTAGGAAAGTAAATTTAAAAATAAATCCCGAAAAGTGTAAATTTTTAACTAAACAATTGCTGTATTTAGGCCATGTAGTATCTTCTAAGGGTGTCTTACCTGATCCAGAAAAAACCCGAGTAATGCAATGTTATCCAAATCCAAAAAATGCAGATGAAGTTAGACGTTTTGTAGCTTTTGCGAATTACTATCGTAAATTTATTCCACGTTTTGCCGATATAACTATACCTTTGAATAAACTGTGTAGAAAAGGTGCTAGTTTTTTATGGAGTACAGAATGCGAAAATTCATTTACTAAACTTAAACAATCCTTGGTCAATCCACCCATTTTGCAGTATCCCAATTTCGATGAAGAGAATGAATTTATATTGCGCACAGATGCTTCTGGATTGGCTATAGGCTCAGTACTATGTAACAAAAATGATTTACCAATAGCATATGCAAGTCGTACTTTAAATAAATCAGAGATAAACTATCCAACAATAGAAAAAGAGCTTTTAGCTATTGTATGGTCAGTCAAATATTTTCGACCATATCTATTTGGCAAAAAATTTACAATTAAAACGGATCACAAACCGTTAGTCTATTTATTCAGTATCAATAACCCTTCCAGTAGATTGTTAAAATTTCGGTTAATCCTAGACGAATATGATTACGTAATAGAATATGTTAAAGGTGTGAGTAATGTAGCTGCAGACGCATTATCTCGCATTATTTTAACGTCCGATGAATTAAAAAATATGAATAAAAAAGTTTTGAATGTTATGACTCGACGAATGGCGAAAAAGCTATATGATAAAACAACTGACAATACTGACAGTACAGACAATACTTTGCTTAACAAGAGTGACGAAGACAAACGGCCTGATCAACCGAAAGTCGTTGAAATTCTTGGGAAGCCAAAGAATTGTACTGAATTAAGGATTTCACATTATAAACTAGGAAAAAATATGAAATACGTACGTTTTAACGATTTCGTATACGTACCAAACAAGGATAAGATTTTTATAGACCCATTTTCTCGATCATGTTCGACGCGAGACGCTTTCGTGAGAGATTTGGATTCTATTTGTAAAAAGATATCGATCGATGAACTTTACATAATTAAAAATAATGAAAGTAAGAAGTATATAGAATGGTTAACCAAATATCGTAAAAATAATTATAATCGAGAAAGTACTCGAATTTATATTATAAAAAATGTAATAAGTATAGACAACGATGACGATAATAGTAGTTTATGCAACTGTCATATAATGAAGGGTATTAAAACACGAGTGTGAGTTTATGAAACGAGCGCAGCGAGTTTCATAATAGTAACGAGTGTTTTAATACCCGTGTTATATGCAGTTGCATACACTACTTTATCTTCACTAATGCAATTTATCAAACAACAAGAGTAAAAGCTGACAATACAAAACACATTGCGAAACATTAAATTCACGCGTACGTGTATTGTCACAGTGAACTTGCCGCCATTAAAATCTAACCAATGAGAGCGCAGCTGCGCGCGCAGGGCCAATCAGGAGCGAGCGCGCGCTGTTCGTTTTTTATTTAATTGGCACAAGATCTTACCAAAGAGTTTTGTGTATGTAAGTTTAGTAGTTTCGACGAAGTTTTCACGTATAACCCAACTGTTTTCAAAAGCCAGCCTAATATCAAAATTTTATACAACTTGTATGAGGATTTTGACATAAGGCTCGCCAGGTTAATTGGTCGCGTTTTATTGATGTTATAATGAGATTTTACGATATCGATGTGGATATTATACCATCATGTGAAATTGCTTAAATTGAGTGTTTTGTTATCTGCGCTATAACAGTAGTAATTATAAGTCAAGTATTGGAAACATAAGTAGAATGTTATAACATTAGTGTAGATAAAAAAGTTATTCTCAATGATTATCATTTACTACCTACAAGTGGGCACGCAGGTATACGGCGTATGCTCAATAATATTAAGAAATGTTACTTCTGGCCAAAAATGGTGGAAGATATAACGGAATATGTAAAAAAGTGTAGCAAATGTCAAAAACAGAAACATTCGTTACACACCAAACAACCTATGGTTATAACTACTACTGCGCAGTCTGCCTTCGATAAAGTTTTCTTAGATATAGTTGGGCCCTTAGATAAGGATTATTATAATTACTCATATATACTCACTCTTCAGTGTGAACTAAGTAAGTATGTTGAAGCATTTCCATTAGTTAATAAGGATAGTGTAAGTGTAGCGCGAGCTTTCGTGGATAACTTCATACTACGTTACGGGATACCACGTGAAATAGCAACAGATCGAGGATTGGAATTTGTCTCTAAGACAATGACTGAGGTATGTAAATTGCTAAATATAAAACATACTGTATCCTGTGCATATCATCATGAATCTATTGGTTCACTCGAAAACTCACATAAAAGTTTAAATGCATATTTGAGAATTCAAACCGACAACAATTCTAGAGATTGGAGTTATTGGCTACAATATTGGTGTTTTTCATATAATACTTCAGTACATTCAGCAACTAAGTATACACCATATGAACTTGTGTTCGGTAAACCATGTAACATACCTTCTAATTTAAAAAATCATGTAGTTGAACCACTATACAATTTTGAAGACTATCCACTAGAGTTAAAATTTAGACTCCAAAAAGCACAAAGTGATGCAAGACAAAATTTAATTTTATCTAAAGAGACTAGAAAATATAATCAATATTTAAAACCAGTAATGTATAGAAAAAATGATTTACTATTAGTTAAAAATGAAGTAGGAAATAAGTTTAGTGATGTATATTCTGGTCCATATAAAGTTTTAAAAGATATGGAACCAAATGTAAAAATAATACGTAATAATAAGGTAGAAATAGTACATAAAAATAGAACTAAATTGTATGTAGAGTAAAAAAAAAAAAAGGTTATTTTCCTTTTCTTTTTTTTTTTCATTTTGTTGGGGCGTGTAGTGTAAGCCTCTAGTTACTATTTAAGTTCATGTATCCATTATTTAGTGTGCATTATTAAAGTATCATCCGAAACCTGTGGTCGTTTCTCATTCGCCTACCCAAAACCCTATAATAGGTCGTCCTCGTGCTACTACTACCGTAATCCTATTTCAATTGTCTATTATCTGTATGCTTAAAAGTACACAGAATTAGGAATCCGCCGGATATGAATCTTGAATTCATATATTTATATGATTCTATGAGATTTTGACCTACAGTTCTCTTTTTAACGTAGGTACCTACCTAACCACAGATGTGTACCTAACTATCTAAGAAATAATTTCTCTGAATAAATCTTAAGAACTGATATCCCTGGATATAGCTCGTCTAAGTACCTAAATCCGCATTTTCCTTCGCTGTAAAACTAGGTCTGCCCCTCGAACTCGTATCGTGTATCTTTGCAAAATATTGCGAATTATACGGTCGTCCGTCGTTCAATATTCAGTGGCATATAAAAGCGAATTGGATTTCATTTGATCAGACACCAAATATTTATGCCGCGTTCGGTGATAGCCTATACATAAAGAATGAATTTTGACCTTCTGATGTTACATTCAAATTACACCATATAAAAAAATTGGTTTATTAAAAATGATGTTCAACGTATTTGGGTGCGAATCCCAAGCACGCACTTCTAACTTTTCGTAGTTAAGTGCATTTTAAAATATCACCTTCTTTAACGGTGAAGAAAATCATTTCCCACTGCCAAGGGTCACTGGTAGAGATCTCTTATAGAGATAATTGCTTCCTTGTCCACTATATTTCTGTTTTTCTACGTATTTTATAACTTTTTGGTACAATATAAATTTAAAAAAAACATCGCGAGGAAACCTGCATGGCTGAGTTCTCCGTGATTAACGTACTATGCGAAGTGTGCCAATCCGCCCCTGGCTATCGTGATTTGGCCTAAAGTCTAAGCCTTTTCATTCTGAAAGGCCTGTGATTCGGTAGGTAGGTAATAAATAGATAGGTATTGCTGACAGATTTTGGTCTTCCCAGCAGAAAAACTGTTTACTACACCGTAAAAGGAGAAAAAACGTGGATTTATCGTTTATTGTTAAAATTTATTGCGAGTAGGCTCAATAAAGTAGAGCAAAAAGAAACATGAATAAAGACATAAAATAAAATTATTATAGACGGAAACAAAAGCATCCCCAGCGGCGGGGCAGTCTCGGGCAGTAACTTTGCATCGAGATCGATCGGAGGGTATCCGCGAGGGCCGGTGAGGAATGTCGCATTAGGGAGTTTGCATGGGGTCACGGTAAGCCGTTTCCGATAAGGCCCCCGGGCCCGGCAGGACCTTCGGCAATTCGGACTCAGGCCTCGCTTATCTGCCTGCCACACTCGCCTGCAACGCGCGTGAGGTGAATAATAATACATTACTACACTCGCACCTCCAAATTGAAATCATTTTTCTATAACTCTGCAGTAATGATGGGTATTCTTCATACGTCCATGGTATTCTTATAAGATTCCATTTGTATAAGTTGTTATCAGACACCACTGATCAGTATCTTCCTAAAGTCCATATATAGGTACAATATATTATACAACTTTAATTAGGTAAGTGAGCAAACTCAGTATATACTTAGGTACGTCACTGAATAATTTATAGTTAAAGTATTTTTTGTTTTTTTTTTGCCAGAATATGGTAGGTACATGTATCATTTTTACATTCAAATAAACTTTTAAAGTTTCAACGTCAAGTGAAATACCTATACCTATATCTAACTATTACATTAATTAAGGTAGGAACATCAGTCAAGCAAGGTATAGTCCCACAAACATAATCTGATCTGGTGGCCATAATTGGAACTAATTTTATGCCTGTTCAATTTTTGTTTTTATTTTATTTTTCATATATATACTAGCGACGCACTCACCGGGTCAGATAAATTTGTGGAAGTATGGTCTACGCGATCTTTCTATTAGGTACCTACTCATTGGGATGCAAATTCCCAGATGAAAGTAAACAATCCATTAAAATTATCTTGAAAGAAACACAAGACACTTCACACTAGTGTTACAACGATTAGGTAGAGATTAGGCAAACTGGAGGGGGCAGCAAAGAGCTCACGCCGCCGCAAGATTGAGATCTCGAGGGCATCAGCAGCACCACACGTCGCCAATGATAAATAGCATCTCTGCCGGTTTTTACGCGGAGGGCGTCACGCGAAAAAATGAATAAGGGCCATACCCCACTACGACGTTTTTGCGGCGATACAAGAGGTATTCGGTATAGGTACTTTGTCTAATTTAGGGAGATAATTTAGGCAAAGGCCATTTGCATGCATGTACCTACTGCTTCAGTCTGTCCTCTAGTTCCTCTAGTCCTTCACTATTGCTATAAGTATACCTCTCATCTGTCATAATCATCATCCGAAATTAGACAAGGCAATTGCAAAACGGTCGCGATTCTTTGTGGCCTGTAGGTCTAGAGGCGATAGGTCATATATTTAACATCTGTCTAGGTTCGCCCAACCCTAACCACGATTCTATACCTAAATTGATCCAGACAGATTTCGGCTACGAATCAATGGACCCAACTATGCAGAAGAGTTTATAGTCTTTCTCATATAATTCTATAGGACGGCAATCTGACACGACCGGAGACAGATCGAGCGCAGGACCAGCGGCGACTTATCTTTCCGAGTGACGCAATATGACAGCCAAGTTTTCTTATCCGAACTTTGGGCTGCTACTTAGAATTTCTTGATAAACATGCGACCACAGAAGTAATAAAGTACCTAGTTATTAGTACGCTCAAGAAACGCGCTACTGCATCGCCGCATAATCACTGTGCTATGACCCTTAGGAGGGTGTCACGCAAAAAATGAATGCGGAAATTTACCTAATGGTCGCGATTCTTTATCCTCCAGCGCCATTGTGAGAGGACAATACTGTAATGGAGGGATAACGTGAGCGAGCCCGGAGGAATCGCGCTTTATATCATTCATCCTTTTTGCGAGAGAACTTTTTCCTTTTCTTGAATTTTCGTATTTGAGGACCATTGGTTTGTTTTTTACCGATTTCGAAAGAGTTCTCTTCACAACTCTCGTGGGGGTAGGGGCTATGTTTTAGAGAGAAGCCCATGCAAATTATAAATTTTTTAGACCTTAAGTGCTATGTTGATATGTCAGTCAGGTTCTCCTTTTCATACAGGGGTCACACTGCCAACGCATAAAGCCATATTGTTGACTTTCGTGTTTTATAATTAATATATCTGGGTAACCAAGCTTTGCTCGGTATTTATTTTTTGGTAAGTAAATCAAATTAAAATTTAATAAAAATAATATCTATATATATAAAATTCAAAGTCCTGACTGACTGACTGACTGACTGACTGACTGACTTATATATCAACGCACAGCCTAAACCGCTGGGGTTAGAAACTTGAAATTTTGACAGTAGGTTCCTTTTGTAACGTAGGCGCTCACTAAGGAAGGAATTTGCAAAATTCCACCCCTAAAGGGGTGAAATAGGGGGTTAAAGTTTGTATGAAAGTCCGTCATTTCTCAAGTTATATCCATGAAACTTGGTATATGAGCTACCAGTTAAAAATAAAGAAATACGTGTTTCACAGTTTTTGAAAATTCTACCCCCGAAGGGGTGTAATAGGGGATGAAAGATTGTTTGAAAGTCCATAATTTCTCAAGATATATCAACGAAACTTGGTATTTTGACTTACAGTAAAAAATAAAGAAGTACATGTGTCACAATTTTTCAAAATTCCACCCCCAAAGGGGTAAAATAGGGGTTGAAACATTGTATGAAAGTCCTTCATTTCTCAAGTTATAGCCATGAAACTTAGCATTTGGGCTTTTGGTAAAATATGAAGAAGTATGTGTTTCAACATTTTTGAAAATTCTCAAAGGGGTGAAATAGGGGATGAAAGTTTTATGAACGTTTTTCAAATTATATCAACAAAACTTGGTGTTTTGACTTTCGTTAAAAAATAAAGAAGATTATGTGTCACAGTTTTTCAAAATTCTACCCCCAAAGGGTTATAAAATAAGGGTTGAAAGTTTGTATGAAAGTTCTTTAGTTTTCAAGTTATAGCCGTGAAACTTAGCACTTGGACTTCCTGCAGTTAAATATGAACAAGTACGTAATTCACCATTTTTAAAAGGGGTGAATTAAGGGATGAAAATTTGAATGACAGTCCTGCATTTCTCATGATATTTTTCAAGTTATATTAACGAAACTTGGTATTTTGGCTTTCGGTAAAAATAAAGAAGTACGTGTGTCCCAGTTTTTCAAAATGTCACCCCCAATGGGGTAAAATAGGGGTTGAAAGTTTGCATGAAAATCATTCATTTTTCAAGTAAAAGCCAAGCCACTTCTTCATATTTAACAGAAGAAGTACATGTTTCACCATTTTTGAAAATTCGTTAAATAGAGTTTGTCCTTCAATCACGCTGCAACGGAGAAACGGATCAACGTGATTTTTTGCATGGGTATAGTTGAGGTACCTGGAGAGTGACATTTTATCCCGGAAAATTAGGGAGTGCCTGTGGGGAAAAAACTTAAACCACGCGGACGAAGTCGCGGGCATCAGCTAGTCTAATAATAAAAATCGGAAAAATTGAAAAAAATAATCAGACTGGAGACTGGACTCGAACCGGGGTTTTTGGTTTCGGGATCACCCGATTCCACCTGAGCTATTATAGATAGAGGCGAAATTTACCTTCGTATTCTAATGACATCGTAGCAGTTTGTCATTGCCTGAAAACACGGATAAAACGACATTTTCTAAAAATGAATCCTAGCTAGATCGATTTATCGCCCCGAAACCCCCTGCATACTAAATTTCATGAACATCGTTGGAGCCGTTTCCGAGATTCAGATTTAATTCTGGTATATATATAGATATATACAAAAATTGCTTGTTTAAAGTATTAGATAATCCTTATATTAAGTAGGAACATTAAAGTATGTGACATCAAATGAACATTTAGAGTAGAATTGCTTTATGCATTGGCAGTATGGCCCATGTGAGCCATATTCTCCTAAAAATTTGTGTTATTAATTCTACTAACTTAACAATAATATTAAGTCAGGATAGGTTCCTATTTAAAGGTGTCTAGTAGTGGATCCAGAATACACTACCACTATTTACTGAGTAAAATACCTACCTGTATTATAACTTATTTTTACTAAAATTTGATAATGATTTCCTTTCTGAGCGACTGTAAATGTCTTTTCAAACTGCACTCTGATTGTCCCGCAAGTCAAACTATCACAAATGATACAGATCCCATAAGATATTCCTTAGTTATAAAAGCATGGCTAGCACAAGTTTGAAAATCATCCGGTCATAAATTATACCTAAACATGAAAGAATCATTTTTAATAAATAACAAATAGTCACCTAATGTACTAAAAAATAATACCAATACATAATACTTATAGAATAATACACAAAACAATAAATATGCTCACCAAATTCAGTATAAAATCCATCAAAATTGGAATCACCCCGAGTAAGTTCCACAAAAAAAAGTCGAAGTTAATATTATCAGTATTCACGGAAAGCTATTGATATTCAAATTTTATTTCAATCACCAAGCGTGGTATGCAAATTTATCAGACAGGTTTATTCCCTGACACCCAAAGGGAGACTGCCGTAGAATATCTACCGGAGCACCCACGGAGCAAGGCCCAAACTATTCCTCGGACGAATAATATCTAAATTTCCTAAACCCTTCCTTGCCATTGGATAAAAAATCCCCAACCTCGTTGCGCGTGTGCTAAAAAATATAAAGGGTTAAAAGTTACCCCTTTTAAACAACCCTCTGTTTTCTCTGTCTTCCCATTGGCACCCTTTTTAATTCAGAAACAAAAAGGACTGGAGACATTTCGTGCTGATGTTACCTATATGGACAAGTAGAATTAGAAAAAAATATATAATTATTCCACAAATAAGCAATAAAAAAGCTATTTAAGTTTAATAAGCAGGTAAGAAAACTTTAAAATCCTCATAATTTATAGAACATAATGTACTTATAAAAATGTTAGATATTATGAAAATAACGAGAAATTGGACTAAAAATATTATCAAGTTAAATATTTGCAATAAAATTAAATTTGAATACCTATTTTGATTAATTTTGTATAAAATTCGACAAGCAAAACAAAACAAAACAAACAAATAATGCTGTCAATCAGAGCTCTCAATGTCACCACTGTCAATGTCAAAAACTTTAAAAAAATAGGTTGTGTCAAACCAACGATTTGTGGGGCAAGACAAATGATTTGTGGGGCATTTCCGTTAACGTTGTAAAATCATTGATTGATATCGTTGCACCCGAGTTAGCATTAATATTTAATAACTGTATTGATTGTGGTGAGTTTCCTGACTTAATGAAGCACAGTAAAATAATTCCTCTATTCAAATCAGGTAGTACCAGTGACCCCACTAACTTTAGACCTATATCTGTACTACCCACTTTCAGTAAAGTATTTGAAAAATTAATATTAATTCAATTGCTTAAGCATTTTTGTAATAATGACTTGTTACATAGTAAACAGTTTGGATTTACACGGGGTCGCTCAACAATCGATGCTGGTGTTGAGTTAATTCAAAATATATTCGAAGCCTGGGAAGAGTCACGTGATGCACTTGGCGTTTTCTGCGATTTATCCAAGGCTTTTGATTGTGTTGATCATGAAACATTAGTCAGAAAACTGCACCATTATGGAATTAGGGGTGTAGCACTGGATATGATGAATTCCTACTTAAAAAATAGGATGCAAAAGGTAGACGTCAATGGAAAGCGGTCTTCCGGATCGATTGTAAAAATGGGGGTTCCACAAGGTTCAATTTTAGGGCCTTTTCTATTCCTCATTTACATGAATGATCTTCCTTATCTTGCCAAAGATAATCATGGAATAGTATTGTTTGCTGATGATACATCACTTTTGTTTAAAATAAATCGTTACGAAACAACTCTTGACGAAGTAAACAATTCTCTCACTAAAGTGGTACAGTGGTTTGAAGCTAATAACCTACTCCTCAATGGAAAAAAGACAAAGTGTATCAAATTTACATTACCTAATGTCAAACAGGTAAAAACCACTGTACAACTTGATCATGAGGAATTAGACTTAGTGGATACCGCTGTTTTTCTCGGAATAACGTTAGATGCTAAACTCCAATGGGGCCATCACATAAATGACTTGTCGAACAGGCTTAGTTCTGCTGCATACGCGGTTAAAAAGATTCGCCAGTTGACAGATATAGAAACGGCGAGATTAGTTTATTTTGGTTACTTTCACAGCATTATGTCATATGGTATATTATTATGGGGTAATGCTGCTGATATTAATTCTGTTTTTGTGCTGCAGAAGAGGGCTGTTCGAGCCATATATAATATGGGACCAAGAGAGTCACTAAGAGATAAATTCAAAAAATTCAATATTATGACAGTGCACAACCAATATATATTTGAAAATTTAGTATACGTGCATAAACACATTGATAAATTCAAGAAGAAAAGTGATTGTCATAATGTCAATACTAGAAATAAAAATAAACTTGTAATGCCTGCTTCTAGGCTTAGTAAAACTAGCAATTCATTTGTTGGAAAGAGTGTCCGCTTCTACAATAAGCTCCCAGAAGACATGTTGAAGATGTCTCTGAATAAGTTCAAAGTTAATGTAAAACGTAAACTCATTGGAAAATCCTATTACCATGTGAAGGATTACTTAAATGACAAGGAAGCTTGGCAATAATTTGCTCTAATGGCTCTGATAGTTCCTTAGTTAAGATGATTTGTGAGATGGTGATAATGAAAAAAAAAAACCCCCCAGCTGAGTTTGTTGTGGGCTCTTCTCAGACCTGGGCGCGTTTGGAACCCTCGTAGCTTTAGTTTTAAGATACCGTAACAGATTATCACCATCATATTTTTATGTCTGGACGTCAATAAGTGTAGTGCATCTACCTAAATTGAATAAATATTTATGACTTATGACTTATGACTTATGAACGATTATAGAAGTAAGAGGAGCTGCCATAAACTGTAATCGCTATATATCTTGGACATGCCGTATTCACCATTTTAATTTCTATTTCTTGAGTACTTCAAGTGTCATCGCCTGGTAACGTGTAATTTTTTTGTTGAAAAATTGTGTATTTATTCGTTACTGAGAATAAATGAGTGTTATTTTCGTATATGGCGTCAAAAACAATTTGCAACAATGCCTAGAACTTGTAATATTGTGGGATGTGGCGCAAGAAAAAGAAAAATCTGACAAATTTAACATTTCACCGTTATGTAAACAATTTTTCTCGTATATTGATTCTTTAAAGTAGTCATTACACTACGAAGAAACATAATATTTTAGTTTAGTTTACTGTAAATATTTTTGATTTTAAGCTAGATTTTTACCTGTTGATGCATTTGATAAGTACCTACTAGAGGTTACATAAGAGGAAATTTTCATCGATATCGATATTTGCATGAATAATTTATCAAAATTATTATTCATCATTTAACGACCTCCGTGGCGCAGTGTTGAGCGCTGTTGTCTTAAAGTGCGGAGGTCCCGGGTTCGATCCCCGGCAGGGTCAATTTGGGAATTTATAATGTCTGAATTTTCCCTGGTCTGGCCTGGTGGGAGGCTTCGGCCGTGGCTAGTTACCACCCTACCGGCAAAGACGTGCTGCCAAGCGATTTAATGTTCAGGTACGATGCCGTGTAGAAACCGAATAGGGGTTTGGGTTTAATACAACTGCCATGCCCCTAACAGGTTAGCCCGCTACCATCTTAGACTGCATCATCACGTCTTACCATCAGGTGAGATCGCAGTCAAGGGCTAACTTGTAGTGGATAAAAAATAAAAAATAAATCATAATATCAACTTTTTAAGCAATTTTCAGCTTGAGACCATCGTTCTAAAAATATTATGTTTAAATTTGAAGTAATTATATTCACTCATTTAAGGCTCTGACAGACTGACGGACGGGTGATCAGACGAACAAGTGCAGATTTACATAAGTAGACCCAGTGATCTGCTCGCTTAGCTCTGTCAACTAATTTTTAAGTCTTATGTTTTGTACATAAGATTTACTCTTTACAGCCATCTTCCTATCTAGAAAACCAAGCTGTTCCAAATTAAATGCTGCCTATAGAAGACCAATGTGCATCGAGTTCAGCACTTGGGCGATTTTTTGTCTATGCAATAGGTAGGCCCACCGTGTGAAGCAGGGGTAATGGCCGGGTGAACTAGTAATTAATAAATGTTTTAAACAAGTTGTTATAATTAAAAAGCCTATGATGGGTTTTTCTATATTCATAAACAATTAATTTATTTTTACATTTTCTACATACCTAACGACAAGTAAACATTGTTAAAAAATGCCATGAAAATAAATGAGAGAAAAAATGTATTGTTCAGTGATTTGGAAGTTTTATTTCATTGCTCCTTAATTCAACACAACATTATATTTGTTCCCAATAGGCAATAGTGGTTGAGTCCTGGATATTCCTACAGGTAGGACCACGGAATACTACCATGTAGTTTGTACTCTTAATATCACAGCACTAGATAGATAGGTATGTTGAAGAGCAGGTCAGGTTTATCATACTAATATTATAAATGCGAAAGTGTGTTTGTTTGTTGGTTTGTCCTTCAATCACGCCGCAACGGAGCAACGGATTGACGTGATTTTTGGCATAGATATAGTTGAGGACCTGGAGAGTGACATAGGCTACTTTTTATCCCGAAAAATTAAGGAGTTCCCGCGGGAATCAAAAAAACTTAAACCACGCGGATGAAGTCGCGGGCATCAGCTAGTTGTACAATAATTGACATGTCACCCAGTTAAGGCATATGCAAGAATGGCATAATATGATGAAACAATATAATTATTATGTTGCGTCATCTGCATCACAGCAAAGCCACATCGATAAAAATATTATCGATAGTCATCAGGGCCGCACTTTGGTAAGTCGCCATTTTAGTATACCGTTAATGTTTAGGTGTACAGCTTTTTTTCGTAGGTATGACAAGTCCTTTAGTTTCCTTCGTCATTGTGTCAAACGAGTACTTCCTATGTCATTGGTCCATTGGTCAAACGCTGAGGGTCAAACGAGTGTCAAACCTGTCAAACAAACTGGTGGTCACATGGAGGTAGGAAATTAGTACCTTGGTCACGTTGTAGGAATCTGTAGAAAAGAAGAAGGAATAATCTGAGGATGGTCAAGTGCATGGACGTATTATACTTAACAGGACCGAGTACTCCGAACGAAAATGAACCAAATTACAAGATGTTAGAGTATATTTTCGGTTGCGCCTTACACAGAGGCTAATCCGAGCCGAAAGTGATAGCAACATAGAAGAAGGAATCTCTAGAATCAGGGTCAGCGTGTAACCGAAAGGGATAGGTAATACTATGAAACACCTCCCAAACGTCATACAAACGTCGGCACAAGATATGGCTTGTTTGTATGCAATAGGCACAAAATCCGTGACACGCAGAAAGGGAGAGAAAAACACATATTTTTTTCTCATTCTATCTTGTGTAACATCCCAACACTGCATCTCTTTCATGTGGGAGTGAAAAGGAGATATGGCGGCGTCTATATATCTTACTCAGTCTATGGATAGCAATAACGGAGGCCGTGTGCCTCGTTCTTTCATATTGCCAGCTTAAAAAATATTTTTGAACAAAAATTTTGTTTCTCAAAACTTAGTTGAAACACTACCTAATTGTATTTTATTGTTATTTTAACATGCTTAAGTCACCGTATTATAATTGCATTAATTTCGTTATATATCACCTCTGTGTTATATATCTTAACTCTGTGTTATATGTATATATCATAGAAATAGTATGTATATTCATACAACTAGAAGGATCACTATGTGTTTTTGTTAAACAAATTCACACCTTTTTCCTTAAATAATAAAGTTCAATTTAGATTACCTTTCACTCATAAGGAATTTCGGTCTCGACAAGGACTCACTTTTTCTTCGCGCGTCTCGTTCACTCTCGTGTTCACTATTGTGTCTCGTGCAATTAATAATAATTATGGTGTCATGCCAGTGTAGCGGTAAGAAAGAGACAACGCGAGAAATATTAGCTCTCTTTCGGCTCGCGTTTCGTGCGCTAAGTGATCCTTCTAGTTGTAATACATACTATTTCTATGGTATATATATTCCAAAAAGAAAATAAAAGTATTTAACTATCTATCCTATTTTTTTTCTAATGGTAACCCGTTAAAGCGCCATGTCATCATGGCGTCGGTGAGATTCTATATCATTTGCGTTCGTTATTAAAACAATTCTATGGAATAAAATCAGCTAAAATGGTGAAAAGATGGTGGTTAGACCCCCCCCCCCTCAATATAAAAGGGGGCTACCATACAACAAACGTGTATTTTTTACTCGTTTTTGTTCTGTTTTGTGTTGTTTTTGTATCGCACTTGGGCGGTTTTATTTAAATGTCAATTACTGTAACAAATATGATATTAAACATTAAAGAAAGCAATTAAAAATTATTAAAACATTTAAAAGGTCAATTAATAAAATCGATATCTTGTAGGTACTATTTGTTTTATTTATTTCGTCATCCATTCCTAATCCCTGAGTCCATTGCTCATGAAATACTTCAATACCTGTGTTTATAATAAACTAGTAGTAGAAAGATTGCAAGATTGAATTTGTCTCACATAATAAAAATATTATTGTCACCCTGTTAGAAAGGGTCACACGGCCTCTGTACTACCTATCTCGGTCGGCTCGCTTTTCAGCTGCGAGTATTCGGTCCTGTTTAGTACACGTATAATACGTCTATGGTCAAGTGTATGTCTATGGTCAAGTGTCACTTGCTATGTCGACGCTTGTCGACGGGTACCTACCTAACTTTAGAAACATAGCTGTCAAAAACTTGATGCCGTGCACACATAGAATAATGAAGACAGTAAGATTGTGTTTTTAGTTTGTCACTAGGTAGGATTTTCCTAGTGATGGGTGGCAGTCGTTTATATTATTGTCTATTATTTAGTACATTTATTGATTACAAATTTCTTGTTATTTATTTATTTAATACTAAAAATAATAATAAATAACCTTATTTAAACCCAAATAGCAACTAAATAATTTATAAAAGAAGGTAAAATTTTAACTATATTACTAGTTACTAAATTAATTAAAACTAAAAAAATCTTTACGTGGTTGGCACCACACTCCTTATACTAATTACGCACGGGGTTATTGATTAAAATGCAGTTTAGTTAGTAAGTTTCAATATATTTTATTTTATTTACATACTACATGTACAAAGAATATAATTTGCCCAAAATATCGTCTTCCAAATATCCCATTTCAAAATGAAATGATGACAGTATAATACCGCAAATATCTAATGTTTTAGAAACAAATTAGAAAAAGAATTCTAGTTAGAAAAACTCGTATTATTTAAAAATTATTGCATCAGTGTAACAATCGTGATGACCTCTGATTGGCTGCACTTACGGCGTTCTTGGTGTATTAATGCATTTTAACCTTTAGCGGGAGAGTGGAAGCCATTGCGATCGTTACACCAAATCAATTTTAGAGAATACCACCAACTTTCGTAATTATTTGATTATGATTGCTTCATGAAGGTGTAACGGAGGAACATTCGTAAATAGCTAAATACCATCGACAGCTAAAATCATACTCCAGAACCCTTCCTTTGGGCTTTGTCGTAGTCGGGTAAAAATTGGTACGATATAATATCCGATCTTATATCTATATATATATATAAATCTCGTGTCACAATGTTTGTCCTCAATGGACTTCTAAACCACTTAACCGATTATAATAAAATTCGCACACCATGTGCAGTTCGATCTAACTTGAGAGATAGGATAGTTTATATTATATAGATTAGGATTATTAGTGCTACCCGTGCGAAGCCGGGGCGGATCGCTAGTAAGTATATAAAAATCTCGTGTCACGATGTAGGTATGTTCGGGATAAACCCTGAAACTACTGAACCGATTTTGATCAAACTTCGTAACTATCTGTAATTTGGTCTAACTTAAAAGATAGGATAGTTTATTTGTTTTATTCTTATAGATAAGTTGGCGGTACGAAGTTCACCGGGTCAGCTAGTTAATTTATAAATATTAAACTTTCTTGTCGTGATAACGCCTATTTCTTGGGGTAAATTTATAGTGGGTATAGCATTTGATTTCAGTCGCCTACATTTGGTGTATTCGTTTGGCAAAAATGAGTCTTCTGTGAAATGTTTTGAGCAAATACGACTGTTATGCCGCGGTATCCTATTAGGTCTTTTTATCATTTCTATCCATTTCCTTTTTATTAGTTCATTTTTAAGGAAATCTACAACATAGAGATTAGAGAGTACATAATACTCGTATGTACGTACTAGTGCAATAATTATCAATAATCTATTTCACAGCACTAGTAACCTAAAAGCGTTTTGGCGAAATATCATTATTATTATTAAATAAGTATGTAATTGAGTACTTAAACATATTTATTTACTTTTTCTTACCTTTGCTTACCTATTTACTAGTAAAATCCTTAGTCTTAAACAAGAACCATTGCCAAAACTCACCGATGAAACCCGACAGATTCTGTATCATTTTATTTTCTTAAACTATTGGATTTACGTCCCTCAAAGGCACAATACATTTTTTGTGGACACTTGGCTTTGATTTTAGAGCTTTATGCACCTTAGAAATTTACTTTAATTAAAGAAATTCTTAAAAATCTTTTCTGTAACCTCGAATGTAAACAAACAAATACTAAGCAACAAAATTATGTGTACAGTTAACGACCCGTATTATTCGTACAAGAATAGGGTATTTTGAATTTGACAGTATTAAAAGATAAAAGATATAATTTGACAATCTGAACCTTGTGACCAGTTGCTAATCGAATAGACACAAACAGCGATATTTTGTTTCACTCACACTTACGTGATGGTAATAAACAGAAATTGGATAAAATATAGTATTCTTAGTTTTTATTTTAGTCCTACCTCCTTAGACGGCAGTCGTAATTCCTTCCTCCATGCGTGCACAGGCCGTGGTGCAACCACAGACATATGAAATTTACACAGAGTTATAAAGGATAATTTATCATCTGTATGTAGACTTATGTCGTACCATGAATGTAGGAATCGTCTTTCATATATTATAGGGAATCGTACCTACGAATTGTACAATATAGTCGTCGTCGTCACTCGTCGTCGTCTCAACCGTCTCAACCTATAGACGTCCACAGCTGGACGAAGGTCTTCTGCATGGATCGCCACAGAGCAAGGTCTTGTGCCTCTTGTTTCCAGCGTAAAGTCTATACCAAGGCTGTGTTCCGTTATAGACTGCGAGCACTGTTCAGTGCTCTTTACTGTGGAGAAATTCGTTCCGTTTTAACTGACAGTAAACTGCTGCAGTAAGTATCCTAGGGAAATATATATGACGTCATTAATCGACGCCATCTTTGTACTGTGAGCACTGGCGTTTTCGAGGTAAGGTGCTCTCAGTGTTTGTCTCAGTGCTGACAGCGTTCCGTTTTAAGCAGTACCCAGTTTAAAGGAACGGCTTCGCAGTGTACTAAAGTGACGTCACACCTTACAGTGCTCGCAGTGTATTTCGGAACACAGCCCAAGTCTATACCTACCTAGAATCGTACATACCTATGCGCTGTCACTGTCCTGTCGGCTGTCAAGACAAATTGACAATTGACAATATTTTGACTCTTGATTTGAGGGATTTTGCCTAGATTTGAAAAAGAAAGTTGTCACGAATTTGACTGAGAAATAGTTACACATAACTTTAGAAAATTATATAAAAACGCTTTAATATTAAGTGAAAATGACTCTTTATCACTTCGGAAATTGTCTAGCATTAGTTTATGCTCCCTATCACATGGCTTATAAGTTTTCTGGGATGTAAGTTTTTATCTAATTAGGTTAAGCTCTATTGTACCAATTTATGGCTTCAAAGACTATTCTGTTAAGCTCCATGGAGGATCTAACTTTTTTCTGTAATGTTGATTTCAGATCGGAATATGCATCCTTCTCAAAATGCGTTTATGCCGGCGGGCTATATATTTTCACACAGTTGTGCAAAATGCTGTTGTTAGCCACATTCTTTCCTGATTCCGATAATATTCAAAGTGGAGGGGAATACAATGTGTTTTTAGTAAGTATTTTGAGAATGCAGCGTAGAGTGCTTTTAGTTATGGAACGTGTGGAAACCTGCTTATCTTGGGAATATTTTTGCACTAAACTACCACTAGCACTAACTTGCCACAAACCTGCACAGAAGCAATAAACTTGGGTCCTTACCTTCAAAAATTCTCCTACAGTAGAGGTAGCTCTCCAGCAGTGTAGTGAGTAAAAGAGACTTCACTTATCACAATATACTTACTTAAATTATTAATCATTTTGTTAATTTTAGGAAATCCTGAAGGCAACAGTAGATTTGGCAGATCTTGTAGGAATCTACATTGCACTGAATTCCATTCCCGGCAAGGGACATGCAAAAATATTTACTGCAGCAGTAGGCTGGGCGAGTGCTGAGGTATGTATCTAGAAATGTTCTTGTTGTACTGGTAGCACAAATGCCATTGCACTATCTACAGTTCCTGTCCAACTGGTTGCTGCCGGGACCAGCAGCATCACCTTGACCAGAAGCCCTAATGTATAAAACTTACATCAGTCATAGCTAGGGCTTCCAATACCGGGATCCCGGTATTGGCCAATACCGGGATCCCGGACTTTTTTCGCCGGTTTTCAATACCGGTATTGAAATGTCTAATACCGGGATACCGGTATTGGTGACACTATAAACGAAACAGTGACTATCGCATTTATTTCTTGGTACATGACACTGTTTTTTATTCGGCTAAGTTTAAAACTTGTATCATAAGCAGATTAGCTCAAAAAGAGTGCCTTTATTGCTTAAAAGTTAAAATTAGTAAAGAAAAGTCGTTTTTGTTCACTCAGAGGGTAAAATTAGTGTTTGAATTTAGATCACTGTGGCTTGGCATTTATATTTCATTGTCTGTCAAAACGTTCAGAAATCTGTTTTATAACTAATGCATATTTTATTATGATGTATTTTCATTTAAATAATAATAACTATTGAATTTTAGATTAATTTGTATAGTGGTTTAACGCTCAACTACCTCGGCAGAGTTTCTCAACTGGTGGGCCTAATAACAAATATGAGCCGAAGATCATGTTTAATGCACACGTTCATGTCATATACCTGGGACATACAGTCCAGTTAGGTAAGTCCAATTTCGAGAAAGAGGCCAACCGCCGAATCCAACTCGGCTGGGCATCGTTCGGGAAACTCCGCGACATCTTCTCGTCCAAAATTCCTCAGTGCATGGAGACGAAAGTTTTCGAACAGTGCGTGTTGCCATGTGATGACTTACGGCTCCGAAACATGACCGCTAACTATGGGCCTGATAAGAAGGCTCAGGGTCACTCAGCGGGTGATGGAGAGAACTATGCTTGGTGTATCCCTGCGTAATTAAATCAGAAATAAAGAGATCCGTAGGCGAACCAGAGTAACCGACCTAGCTTGAAGAGTCGCCAAGCTTAAGTGGCAATGGGCGGGGCACATAGTTCGTAGAACCGATAGGCGTTGGGTACCCAAATTGCTTGAATGGCGGCCTCGCACAAGGAAGCGCAGTGTTGGATGACCCCCCACTAGGTGGACGGACGATCTCAAGCCTGTAGCTGGGAGCCGCTGGAAACAAGCGTCACAAGACCGTGGCGATCCATGCATGAGACCTTCGTCGAGCAGTGGACGTCTATAGGTTGAGACCACGACGACGATAGTGGTTTAAATTACAATCTTCGACACAAATTTCACTCATTATTTAAAATTTCCAGTCATATTTATTTGGTTTTGTGTGTACGTTGAGAAAGTGCGTCACAAATATATTTTAAATGGAAAGTTCAAAATTGAATGGAGCTTAAAAATATATATTTTCGTAAAAAAAATGTTCTATTTTAAAAATCATACAGTTGATATCCTGATTGATATTAATTAGAAATTGATTATAATATATAAGAATAATACAAGTATTATAAAATGATGTGATGGAGTTTCAGAACGTTACGTGTTCCGTAATTTTCACCTTCTACATGAAGCAAAGGATATTTTCGTAAGAATTAAGTCAACGCATAAATAATTATCTCAATACTTAAAATACAAATGAATCTAAACATCAATACTTGGTGATTTTTTTTTAAGAAAATACAATTTCATCAAATATTTCATGATATAAAAAAGAGTGACGGAGACAATAAAATAGACATACAACATAATCAACCACAGCTTGTTTTAAAATCGAAACATTTTGTCTCGCTGAGTGAAAAAACTGGCTTTTCTACACTGAACTTAAGCAGAAAAGGCGACCTTTTTAAGTAAATTTGGTGAAAAAAATTTTTTTATTTAAAAACTGTTTGTTATGGTTCCATTTGCTTTAGAAAATACTATTTTTAAGTTAAAAAACATCTACCGCATTTTAATTTTTTTCCAATACCGGGATCCCGGGATCCCGGTATTGAAAAAAATCTTTCCGGTATTAATACCGGTATTGAGAAAAACCGGTATTCGAAAGCCCTAGTCATAGCTGTTATAGTCTCAATGGTTGTGATTGATTGAAAATATGGTATTCTTGCTGCAACAATATATTTGGCCAACAACAGCAGTGTTTGCAATTTTTACAATGTAGCAGTCACTTTTACTTAATAAGGCACCAGAGGCCCAATTGTCTATGCAAATTATAATCATTTGACAGCTTAAAAAGTTAAAAAAGTCAAAAAATATTTATTCAATTTAGGTAGGTACACTACACTTATTGACGTTCAGTTACGTAAAAAATATGATGGTGATAATCAGTTACGGTAACTTAAAACTAAAGCTACAAGGGTTCCAAACGCGCCCTGGTCTGAGAATAGCCCACAACAAACTCAGCTGGGTTAATGTAAAACATATTACATTAACTGTTTAAGGAGTTCATATACAATATGCTTTTGACATGCAGGCATCTATGAACTCCTAAAATCAGGTCAGATTATCCGTTTGTCAATACTTCATCTCTATCGATAAATATCATCTCTAAGTATAAACTATCTCATGGATCATAAACCATTGGACATGAAGACAAAACCTTTTTATTATTGATCAATAGTAATTGATTATAATTTAATCAATTACTATATTATGATAACAGGGAAAGTTTGCAAGATTTTGTGAAGATAGTTCTCAATATATTATACTAGCTGACGCTTGCTATAATACAAACAACAATCATCTACAATCGTCGTTTACAATCGTACATTGTGGAGTCAACATCTCCTGAAGATGCTCTGGCGTCGGAGTGAAACATACGTTGAGAATAATCTCAAAGATATGTGTGATGTTGTGCCGGTGCAAATTGCTGGCTTACTGGAGAATATTGCAAGCTACACGCTGCACCATATACATTTGTGGCGGATTATAGCAGATTATAGCAAATTAAACTTGTAGTTCCTTCAGTACTCGTTATGTGATATGTCGTGCTGCAGGTGGTGGTGTCGCGAAGCGTGCTGCTGTGGACGGGCGCGCGCGGCTCGGAGTTCGACTGGCGCTACGTACGCGCGTGCGCAGAGTCCAACGTGGCGCTGCTGCAGCACGCGGCCACCGCGGCGCTCGTATGGCTGTGCGCGCGCAGCGACCTGCCGCGCCGCCTGCTGCCGCTCGCTGCCGGCCTGCTGCTGCTCGTGCCCTACAGGTATACTGGCGCTAACTCGTCCCACCCTCGGAGTTCGACTGGCGCTACGTGCGCGAGTGCGCAGAGTCCAACGTGGCGCTGCTGCAGCACGCGGCCACCGCGGCGCTCGTGTGGCTGTGCGCGCGCAGCGACCTGCCGCGCTGCCTGCTGCCGCTCGCTGCCGGCCTGCTGCTGCTCGCTGCCGGCCTGCTGCTGCTCGTGCCCTACAGGTATACTGGCGCTAACTCGTCTCACCCTCGGAGTTCGACTGGCGCTACGTGCGCGCGTGCGCAGAGTCCAACGTGGCGCTGCTGCAGCACGCGGCCACCGCGGCGCTCGTGTGGCTGTGCGCGCGCAGCGACCTGCCGCGCCGCCTGCTGCCGCTCGCTGCCGGCCTGCTGCTGCTCGTGCCCTACAGGTATACTGGCGCTAACTCGTCTCACCCTCGGAGTTCGACTGGCGCTACGTGCGCGCGTGCGCAGAGTCCAACGTGGCGCTGCTGCAGCACGCGGCCACCGCGGCGCTCGTGTGGCTGTGCGCGCGCAGCGACCTGCCGCGCCGCCTGCTGCCGCTCGCTGCCGGCCTGCTGCTGCTCGTGCCCTACAGGTATACTGGCGCTAACTCGTCTCACCCTCGGAGTTCGACTGGCGCTACGTGCGCGCGTGCGCAGAGTCCAACGTGGCGCTGCTGCAGCACGCGGCCACCGCGGCGCTCGTGTGGCTGTGCGCGCGCAGCGACCTGCCGCGCCGCCTGCTGCCGCTCGCTGCCGGCCTGCTGCTGCTCGTGTCCTACAGGTATACTGGCGCTAACTCGTCCCACCCTCGGAGTTCGACTGGCGCTACGTGCGCGCGTGCGCAGAGTCCAACGTGGCGCTGCTGCAGCACGCGGCCTCCAGTCGTTCCTTCATTGCTGAAGATCGTGGTCCTGGGGATTTTGCAACCTTGTGCGGATTAAATCTTTCCATCGGGTTCTATCGTTGTTCATTGCACCAACAGAGCGCTGCTGGAGGACGCGGTGGCGCACGCGCTGGGCCTGAGCGCGTGGGCGCTGCTGTGGCTGCGCGCCGCGCACGCTGCCGCCGCCGGCCTCGCCGCGCTCGCTGTGTACGCCGCGCACCAGCAGCAGTGAACACTGATCAGCGGCAGTGAACACCGATCAGCGGCAGTGAACACTGATCAGCAGTAGTTAACACTTGTTTGTTTTTCCTTGCCATCAAGTTCCATTACAATTTTATAATGGCAACTTTATCGTCTACTACCCATCTAGCCTCAGTGAATAGTGATCAGCGTCAGTGATCACTAATCAGTGACCAACACTAGTGATCGGGAACGTGTCAGCCTTAATCTCATTAAAATGTGGATGAAGGAATCGCTGAAGGTGTTCAGTCACTACTGCTGCTGTTTACTATATCACTAGGGGGTTGCTATAGAATACGGGAGCCTTAATTTCATTTAAATGAGACGATAAGCGATCCTGGATCCCCAATTTAAATTCCATGACGTGAAAAAAAAAATTTTTGGAAAAAGTTTTTCGACAATAAGATATTTTTATTTTTTAGCCTATGTTTGGCATATTAACCCAATCGAACCTAATACACTATCCTCTTCATCTCCCTCCCTTCATGCTCATTTAAATGAATTTAAGGCTCACGTATACGTACGTAAGCAACCCCCTAGTGATGTAGTAAACAGCGGCAGTAGTATAACTGGGCACCGCCAGCGCTCAGTGCAATAGTTATCAGTGATTGGTGTGCTGTGGTGATCAGTGATCTGTGGCAAGCGCTGCCGACCGTTGCGTTACCACATTCCCCATTGTAAACGACCTCCGTCATGACCACCTTATGCCTGGTTTTTAACTCCTTGTTTATTGTACCCCTTTTGCGTTTCATAACTTTTTCGTTATAATAAATGGGCGAGGATCTAAATATATATAAAAAAAGTGTGGACCGTGGGACACCAGATAGGAATTAAAAATTGGATTAGGATAAAAATTGATTACAATATGAACCTTAACACTAAGGCATTAAAGTTAAATTTGGAATGTAGTATATTTATATTTAAGACCTTTGGTCTCCGTTAAAAAAATCTTACTCCACGCATTTACGGACGGACGCGTTACGCCGGACGTTTTTTGCCGGCTAGAGTACCCCGTCGTCCCATAAGGAACTTTGTTCCAATAGGAAAAGTTGACTGACTGACTGATCTATCAACGCACAGCTCAAACCACTGGACGGATTGAGCTGAAATTTTACATACAGATAGCTCTTAGGACATTGACGTCTGCTAAGAAAGGATTTTTTCCCTATAGTGGTAAAATAGGGGTTTGAAATTTGTATGAAAATCGAACCTAGTTCTTATACATAATAAATAAAACATACCTTAACGGAAAACTATTTTCTAAGATTGCGAATTTGGTTTAACGATTATTTATTATTGAATAGAAGCAGGCGTTACTTTGCATAAGTCTATGATAATGAATGAACTAGAAGTTTAATTTTATTAATTTATCGGAAGTGTACCATTAATATTTTGTATTTCTGGACACATTAATGAACATTCGAAACTAAATAATAAGATGAAGCGCTATGAAAAACTTTTTTTCAAGAATTTTAGTTTATGGTAGGTAGTTTAAAAAAATTGTATTTCTTTTTAAGTATTTAATAAATTACTTTTAAACTTTTAACCTGCTTTTTATTTTTTACTTTATTTACATAGGTAGTATAGTCCGCACGCGAGCTCCGAGGAATCGGGGGCTGAGGTAGCGGGCGGGTGCGCATCGCGCCCGACCGGCGCGGCGCTTCGTACCCCGCACGCTACGCCTACATTATTGGTATGTTCCGATATACACAGCGAGCATGACTGTTCAGTGCATAAGAGCCGTTTATTCGATTGTAAAAATCGAAAATCGATTACCACATGCTATGATTATGAAATTACCTTGTGATGTTGAGGACGATATTATAATTATACCTTTCACTAACATCTTATCACTAACTTGTTAATAGTCGTTAAAGCCCCCAATTTGATATTTTTGGATGTGTTAATCATACCTGATCAGCCCCCCTAGCATGGGCCGGAGATAAAAATGTTATCCCCCGATTTTATCCACTGACAAGAGATAAAATTAACTTATCCACTTCTCAGAGCACGGCAACAGGGGAGAGGAGAAGTTTATCCCCGTTTGACATTTCACGTTGACTCGGGGGACTAATTATCCACCGTTAATTAGCATTTTTATTTATTTATTTAGGAATAAAATTTTTATCCTTTCCTCGGGGAGAAAATTGTCTCGGCCCATGCTAGGGGGGCTGTGGTGTTAATGCGCAGAGTACTTTGCATAGAGGTATAATATAATAGTAGGTAATACCTCTATGGTACTTTGTCTATATATTGTGATATATAAGCGACTTGCGACAATTCTCTAGTATTTATGGTATTATCTATGGCGACAATTCAAAGAGTTTATTAATATCACAGAGTACATTATATATACTGGTATAGAGTTGCTACTCGACTTTCCATCTGCAGCGACATCTATCGGGAAGTTGTCCAACTAAAATATGTATATACCTACACACACTACTACACACTACACAACTACTACAGTCCTATAGTAGGTACTATATAATATTATAGTCCTTGTGTATCGTATAATAATTTATCTTAATTATTACAAGATCACCTAATTCTGAAACTATAGAACTATGTGACCTTGTAATAATTAAGATAAATTATTATACGATAAACACAAATTGTAAAAGATGGTGTTCAGATGTTACTAAATGAAACGCATGTTGATTATTTTCTCTTATATTCTCAATTACAAAGAATACACATGAATTATAACAATTATTCCACAGTTTTATGTTTTTCACATCGTACACACATAATACACACTAAAATAATATATTGTTTCACATTTCAACGAATTTATAAAACAAAAAATTAGGTACTAATTTTGTCCACCCGGCATCCGGCATGCCGGAACACGTCAATGTCAAACTTGTCAAACTTTAAAATGGCGGCTGGCCACGTTTAGAAATTAAAACACTAATGTTTCATTAAACTTCTAACTCACTAAATTTATAACAGATAAATCTTTATAAATTATCTAAGATAACTCATATTCTGCTCAAAAAAATTGTTTTACATATTATTAGCTGTGTTTATTTAAATGGCAAAAGCATTAAATTGATCTAAAACATAAACTTCTGAACGAACACTTACTTCTGCGCCATCACAGACCTGATCACAGACTTTTGGTACACACACTTTCAGTACAAGATAAGCGCCATGAGCGCCATCCTTTAGGGAGTTGTGGAACTAACACCCCCATACAACCGAAAAATGTTCTAAAGGAGGCCATACACGTAAGGGTTTGCATGATGGTTTTAGCCGTACATGCATAACCGACAGGCAAACCCTAGCGTGTATGTGATAAAACTGTACAGTTATCGGCGCATGTACATGCAACCAAGCAAATATCAAAATTGATATTTTTTGCCGCTCGGTTACGTTTGCGCGCGAGCATAACCGAGCGTGTGTGGCGTCCGGCGAGCTTGCCTGCACAGTTCTCAGTTTGTTGTTGTAAAATTGACGAATTTTACAACAACAAACTGAGACGGGGGGCTTTCAAAGTGGAGATTTTCTAACGTCAAAAGTTGACCTTAGAACTCTCAATTTTCTGAAAGGCTGAGCCTGAAACATGATCAATTATTTGAATTATATCCTGTACAATTGTATAGTATATAAAATGTATATAAAATTAGATAAATATTATAAGGAAACGAAATTGAGCTTCAGTATTTTTAACAGAACTTCACACTGATGTCAATAAATGGCGCTCTGTTAAAGTTTATTCGTTTGTGCTAACAAATAATATAGACGTTAGCACCATCTTACGTGGAATTATCTTTTTCTGTTCTGTAGAACAAGTGTTATGCCATGTATAGCTATCACATCGTCGTCGTCCATTGTTAAGTTTGGTATACCGTACACGGTACACAGTACTTAGAACTGTCCTTCACAGTTCGTCACGTAGCTCCAACTGAGAGTTTATGGCAAAACTGTGCATGCAAACCCTAACGTGTATGTGTAATATGAAACTCGGTTATACCTGTTGGTTATGCATGTACGGCTAAAACCATCATGCAAACCCTTACGTGTATGGCCTCCTTAAGTGCAAAGGCCCTGATTAATATACAGGGCACTCTGATACAGGGAACAATTTAAGCGATAATTTTTGATCGCATTTCAGGTTCAGGTTCGCATTTTTGATTTTCATTTCACAATACATTAACTATGTCGCACTCATAGATAATCGCACTGTACGTGGGTTGAACAAATCTGGAACAAATTAATATTTATAATAATAATTTTCGCTGTACAGGCAGGATCTCGGTAGGCCCAAACAGTGTTACCAGGTTAAAATTATAAACTACCGTGTTAACAGGTTAGAATTACTGTGTTTCGGCTCCAAATTACCGTGCATAGATTTAAAAAATACCATGTAAATTACCGTGCAAAATAAAGAGAAAATGCTATGATTTTTCGATATTTTTTATGGGCTGAACGTTTGAACGTAAAATTTTAACGTTTTGTAAATGTTTTGTACCTTCAGAATGTCTTTTTATGATAGTTAATTCTGCATTCATCGTTGTGTCGCAAAATGAGCAGAAAGCTTTATATTGGTCTTTACGATGTAGCTGAAGCCATGGGGAAAAAGCTTTATTATTTCGCCACTCATCTTTGAATTTTTGTTTAGGTATACCTAATGCTTATGTTTTTGTCCAGTTTTCGGAATCTTGGATGATGACGCTCCTTTATCTGTCTCGTAGCTATCAGTGTCACTACCCATTTCATGTACGTTGTGTCGAACAAAAATAAATATTGTTTCACTGATTAAAAATACTGCGCACTTGCCATACATCAAACAGCAACAAACAAAATTAGCGAAGAAAAAAAGAGTGTGAGCAAGCGATTCATTCATTCATTATTATGCAACCAATTTTCAAAAACATTGATTGCTTGAATGGACATGTAAACTAACATATTATTTTTACATTTAGACGTATTGTGATGAATAAAATAGTGGATTTCCCCGGTAGTAGTTAGTGAAGCGAAATAGCGGCGACTTGATGTTGCCATGACATATAAAGCTGGATTTTCGTTTCGTTTTACGTATCTTTTTTTAATAAAATCAATCCTTCTGAATAATTATTTACATATTGACTGTCAAGGTAATTCATAATTAAAAATACCGTAGAAAAGTACACGGTAGTGAAACATTACCGTAGACCGTGTTTTAGCCAAAAATACCGTGCATCTACGGTAATTACCGTGTACCTGGTAACACTGGGCCCAAATGTCCTGTTTATAACCAATCGAATACATAAACAATGAATATTGTGTTACTGCTCTTGTTTTCTTGTGTGGTGTCGAAGGCAGATAATAGTTTTTACGATGTTATATGTGACGAAAGTGTCGACAGTGGTTTGTATTTTAAGCCCGTCACTCCCGTGTGCATTCGCGATAAATGTATTCCCGGCCGATATGCTCTAAAGTGGTGTACCTCAGCTGACGAGACTGTCAATAAGTGGACGCTAGAATTGACATACTCAACATCGTTGGAGCCTGAACGGTGCAACAAAGATTTTTTAAATTCCAACTTTATGGACGAGCTTTCACATTCATACATCGAGAAACCTGTCCAGATCAACTCAAATTGCACAAATGTATGTATATCTTGTACTTTTACTTATTGATTATTTCAGTAAGAAGCTGACCCTGGCTTCACATAGATGGGCTTACCTTACATGCCTCTGCAGATCACAATAGATTTGCTATTGCCCACTGAGTAGTTCCACCTCCCATCTATTCATTAAAACCTCACTAAATTCAGATGGGACCAATCTAATTTTCTTAAACCGTTGAATCCTGTACCTATTTTGACTTTAAGTTGCCATCTAGTCTCATGTTAATTTAGTAAAGAACAGATGAATGGTTTAAAGATGGTGGTGGGCTGGCTCTCCTCAGCAAATCAATGTATATGCCTAATATTTGAGTTCAGTAATATAGTATAATATAGTAGTATTAAAGTAGTCATAATCCATACTAATATTATAAATGCGAAAGTGCGTCTGTCTGTCTGTCTGTCTGCTACGCTTTCCTGGCCCATCTTTTCAACCGATTTTGCTGAAATTTGGTATAGAGGTAGGTTATATCCCGGGAAAGGACATAGGCTACTTTTTATCCCGGAAAATTAAGGAGTTCCCGCGGGAATCAAAAAACCTTTATCCACGCGGACGAAGTCGCGGGAATCATCTAGTAGCTTTATAAAAATTAGATGCTAAACTATATGCATAGTAAAGCCTGTACATAAGGTTAACACACGGGTGTGAAGGTGGGTAAGCTAAATGATGAATGAACTAGAAGTTTAATTCGCTATAATCTGCCACAGCAGACAAATCTATGTGGCACAGTGCGTGTCTTTCACCAATAGCATGCGAACACCCACCACCCTGTTGCTGTACCACATAGAGTTGTCTGCTGTGGCGGATTATAGCGAATTAAATTTCTAGTTCATTCATTATCATGGACTTCCACAAAGTAATGCCTGCTTCGATTCAATACTTACTACTACTTAATAAGCTTAAGTAAATTGTTACTGTTTAAGTATTTGATGTAGGACATAGTACATGTGTCTCTACTGTCTGGTTTTGACTACCATCAACTTGGTGGCATGTAGGTTCTACTAATTCTGTTGGATTTACACCCATTGTGCCCATAATCCATTGCCTTATTTGTACTTATTTGGTACTAGATGATGCCTGCGACTTCATCTGTGTGGATTAAGGTTTATATGTATATATAATAAACCTTACAGGGATAAAAAGTAGCCTATGTTCTTTCCTGGAATGCAATCTACCTCTATACCAAATTTCATCAACATCAGTTGAAAAGATTAGCCGTGAAAGCGTAGCAGACAGACAGACACACATTCGTATTTTATATTTGTATGGATTTGTAGTAGTTATTTGGTGGCTTGCAGGTCTGTTTTTCGACCACCATGGATGCAATATTCAGCTCAGCATGCTACCACATCTACACAAGGCAGAGTATGGATTCCCTGGAAAAGACCTCCGATAACTACTACCACTATGTGAGAGAGAATGATTCCAATGCTGTCCTTACATTAGAAGGCCTTGCAAGCACGATTGCATTTGCTACGAATGAGAGTCTGAAGTGAGTGTAATCCATAATTGGGTATTTGACTACTAGTCGAATCAGAAACTCCTTATCAATTAATGTCAATAAAGTTTGTATAAAATATGGAATTTTCTTTAAGTACTTAATTCTTTAATCATGGTTTAAAATGAAGTCGTTTGGTGGTTTTTTGGTCTTTTGGAAGACCCTCTATTCAATAATCATCAAATAAATATTATAAATGCGAAAGTATGGATGGATGTATGGATGTTTGTTACTCAATCACGCTCCAACGGCCGAACGGATCTGGATGAAATTTGGCACAGAGATAGATTATAGTCTGGAATAGCACATAGGCTTTTTATCCCGGAAAATTAAAGAGTTCCTGCGAAATTGGGTATTTGACTACTAGTCGAATCAGAAACTCCTTATCAATTAATGTCAAAAAAGTTTGTATAAAATATGGAATTTTCTTTAAGTACTTAATTCTTTAATCATGGTTTAAAATGAAGTCGTTTGGTGGTTTTTTGGTCTTTTGGAAGACCCTCTATTCAATAATCATCAAATAAATATTATAAATGCGAAAGTATGGATGGATGTATGGATGTTTGTTACTCAATCACGCTCCAACGGCCGAACGGATCTGGATGAAATTTGGCACAGAGATAGATTATAGTCTGGAATAGCACATAGGCTTTTTATCCCGGAAAATTAAAGAGTTCCCGCGAAACCGAAAAACCTCAATCCAAGCGGACGAAGTCGCGGGCATCAACTAATATTAATTAAATAAGAATTTAATTATGACACAACAGTACTTAAACTAGATGCCTGTTACTTCGTTCACATTCATTACGTTTTTTCTTATTCCTGTGGGAATTTCTTAATTTTCTGGTATAAAAGGTAGCCTATGTCCTTCCCCGGGATATAACGTATCTCTATACCAAATTTCATCAAAATCTATTGAGAAGATGGGCCGTTAAAGTGTAGCAATAAAGTACTGTAAAATGTGTGTGTCAAACTTTTTTTATTCAATTATGACAACAGTTTAGCCCTTTACTGTGATATCCCCTGATTGTGATGCACATCTAGATGGTAGAAGGACAACCTGGTCACCCTGGTTTGCTACACCCCGTAGCAAATATTCAAAATCGGTATTTGTATATTGTTATAAGTACTAGAGAAGATACAGTGATGTAGAAGTACTACTTTTTCCCGCCAAAATTTAAGAGTTTCCATGGACTTTTCAAAACCTTACTTAAAACCTAAATCTATACAGCAGTCATAATATTATGCATCATCTAGTTATATAGGTATTTTGACTGACACACTCATTATGCACTTTTCAGTGAGGTTGTGGTGCTAAATTGGTACCCCGGCATTCCTGCTTCTCAATATGAGGTGACCATGGAGCCCTATGGCACTAGCTCTACTAATAACACGGTAATGAGCAGTTTCACTCTTAGCCTATAGTTTATCTACTTTTAACACAATAACTAAGGAGATAAGAGTAATATTTTTCCTTGTTAAAAAAATCTCCCAAAACAAAACAAAAATTGGGTCATTTCAACCTATTGCCATCACTACTAAGCACGAGTCTCCTTTTTTTTTATCCACTGCAAGTTACCCCTTGACTGCTATCCATCGACCACACAACCAATAGACGCCGCATATAGGGCGAACACTTTCAGACAACACATCAGACTTATTAGGTCTTATATAATTCCACGCCCACTTATGTCGAATTAGTAACGACCAGATCTGTGACCTGTCAACATCTCTGCGCTCGCTTATACAATTATCGTAAAAAATTGTAATGGCTCCATGTACATTAAAGTGGTGTGGCAAAAAAAGTCAAACCTCAAATTTTAAAGCGGATGGTATAACATTTCACCGGTAAGATACGTTAATTTTATTAGTATTAAGATAATACACACTCGTTTATGTATCACCGGAGTTCAACATTAAACTGGTCGGTCAGTAGAAGTTGTCAATGGCACGTGTAAATAGTGATGGGCGCTTTGGATATTATGGATAAAATAGTTAGATGGTCGATATCGGTTCTAATGAATAAATTGTATATTTTATGATTCGATTGGTATAATTATAATTATATTATGATTTAGATATGTTAATATACTTTATTATTAATACTATAGCAAAGATTATTGAAATGTAAAATCTCCGTATTTTGGCTAAATGTTTTGACATACGTCAAGGTCTAGTTTTGAGAATATTTTTGAAGTAAAACTTCTTTAGGTGCGGTTTGAGAGTAACTCCGATCATTTTTCGGACGGAAATAACGCTCTATAGTCTGTAGACGCAGTTTCCGCTATTTAAAAACAGAAAAAAAACGATACGTCTCAAAGGTTGGTACACCTGTATATAATTTAATATAAAGAAGATTTCGTTCAAAATCGATATCTCAGGATCCCTAGGATCACTAAACGGGAAACTGGTACCAAAATTTAATAAAGTCAGCGCCATTTTGAAATTCTATGTTATTGAACCGATTTCGTTCAAAATCGATATCTGAGGATCCCTATGATCACAAAACAGGAAACTGGTACCAAAATTAAATAAAGTCAGCGCCATTTTGAAGCGCCAACGAAATCGATATACATTGTAAAGAACCCGGCGTAGCTAAGAATTTTCGAAATTCTAGAGGAACGTCAAAAGCACTGGTCTATGCTTTTTGGGTTCGTGAAGTCTTCCGATATACCTACTGCCGAATATGGGATTCTAATCATATGAGTCCATCGACCATACAATTGTATGGTCGATGTATGAGTCTAATAATAAGAGGTAGTTATTACAACATCACATGCCGTAACTTAAATTTTATTTATATACTAGCCGATGCCTGCGACTTCGTCCGCGTGGACTTTCTGGGATACAATATAGGTAGGTAGGTACCTAACATTCATTATCAAAACTTATTTAGTCCACTGAGGTAATAGTCGTCGCAAGAGAATCAAGAGCTGTTAATAAAATAATTAGTAGTTTAAATTATGTGCGAGTTAGGTACCTACTATTGATTTCATTAATTATACACCATGATAATAGTTTAAATACAGAAAAACTCAACTAAATGTGTAACAAAACCTACCGAGTTATTTAAATGTTTAGAGTAGGTATATCGATAATTAATTATCGATAAATAATTATTAGGAGTTAGGACCCCATCCCTATATTTGATTTATGATTTTTTTGACCTTGAGTAGACCAATCAGCGTTTAGTACCCCGCGCCCGCTTACCTCAGTCATTTGACTGAATTGTTTGCATTATGAAAGCATAGTAATTAGGCGTCTATTGGTTGTGTGGTCGATGCTGCTATCTCACCTGATGGTAAGTGACGATGCAGTCTAAGATGGTAGCGGGCTAACATGGCAGTTATATTAAACCCATACCCCTATTCGGCGGCATCTTACCGGAACGCTAAATCGCTTGGCGGCACGTCTTTGCCGGTAGGGTGGTAAGTAGCCACGGCCGAAGCCTCCTACCAGACTAGACCAGGGAAAATTCAGAAATTATAATTTCCCAATTTGGCCCTGCCGGGGATCGAATCCGGGACCTCGGCTCGTTAAGACAGCGCTCAACATTGCGCCACGAAGGTCGTCAAAAAAATCCTCCTCCTCTTGAATGAGGAATGTTCGACCATAAACCACTATGCTGGCCAAGCGCATATTGGCAGACAAAATTGGGTAGGTATTTGACAACTAATCAAATCAGCAACTCTATCAAATGTCGCGCTATAGAGGCAGGGAAGGCTAGGAGCTTGAATTCAGTATGAAATACTGACATCATCTACATTCTACATTCAACACTACTAACTATCAAATAGTTATAACAATTGATATACTAGTGTAAAATGGTTATCAAACTTAATGTTTATTTCATCCAAAAAAACTAACAGAGGAAAACGAATTTATTTTTGACTAGCTGATGCCAGCGACTTTGTCCGCGTTGTTTACGTTTTTTTCGATTCCCACGGGAACTCCTTAATTTTCCGAGATAAAAAGTAGCCTATGTCACTCTCCAGGACCTCAACTATACCCATGCCAAAAATCACGTCGATCCGTTGCACCGTTGCGGCGTGATTGAAGGACAAACCAACAAACAAACACACTTTCGCGTTTATAATATTAGTATGAAGTATGGATACAGGAAACATCTCTCAGGGGGTTACTTGTAGGTACCTACTGTACATAATATTTGATATTGCATAATATATTTTGCGATAATTAGCTGGGTTTTTGGATAAATTATTTATGAGGAAAACTTTAGCACATAGTTACCTACTGATTATGATATCAGTCTTCCAATGGCCAGTTAGATTTTTTTTTTTTATGTTACTTAACTACTTATTGATTTTTCAAATGAATATTCTTCTGAAGATCATTCTATTCAACTGCTTTTATCAATATCACTCTTATTATAAAACAAAGTTCCACGGGCCGCGTCTGTCTGTCTGTCTGAACTCTATAAACTCCAAAAGTACCAAACCGATTTCCATACGGTTTTCATAAATGGACAGAGCGGTTCAAGAGGAAGGTTTTTGTGTATAATTTATTAATGTTTTTTTATAAATTGGTTGAAATATGACAGTGATTGTTGAAGATGTCGAAAAAAAATCAAGCCGACTGGAAGCTTTCATTGAAAACACTACCTAGTTAATCCCTATGATTAACAAAACTATGTATGATGGAATTGTTCCTCTTTTGTAGGTCTGCAGTAAAGTCCGCAATGGCATATATCTATCTTTAATTTGAGGACTAGCTGATGCCCGCGACTTCGTCCGCGTGGATTTAGGTTTTTCGGTTCCCGCGGGAACTCTTTAATTTTCCGGGATAAAAAGTAGCCTATGTGCTATTCCAGACTATAATCTATCTCTGTGCCAAATTTCATCCAGATCCGTTCAGCCGTTGGAGCGTGATTGAGTAACAAACATCCATACATCCACATCATACATCCATACATCCATCCAAACTTTCGCATTTATAATATTTATATTTAAGGATAGTTTAGCTATCCATTAAAATGTTCTATATGTGAACATTTTTCATGTGGTAATTGGAAAACTATTTTGACGGATACAACAGTAATTCTTACCAAATTATATACGTTTGTAATAAGCATTTCATGTACATAATAATTGTCCTTTACACCAATGTTTACACCATACAATTTTAAATAATATCTTAGGAGTTATCGCAAAATTAAAACTATCGCGTGGCCAATTGTTGGTTTGTTCTTCAATCACGCCACAACATGGTAACGGATCGACGTGATTTTTGCATGGCTATAGTTGATAGGACCTGGAGAGTGACATAGGCTACTTTTTATCCCATCGAAATAGCTTTTGAAATAGGTTCTGTACAGCAGCCATTATGTGCGAAAATGGTTATTGCCGCACTCCTTTGTAGGTTAATAACTGTGTGGTAATATTTTTATCGCCCAAGGGTGGGAAAAGACTACGTTATAGTTTTAACTGAGATAGTAAGTAAGCTTACCGAAAATGTATTGAAAATATTATACAGTAAAATCGGTTCATGGCCTTATTATCATCGAACCGCAAGGTCTGCATCCTTACGCAGTCGAAATTCCGCGGACTCGTAGGAGGCGATTTGCTTCCTCGTTCCTAATTCGAACCGCTAGGATATGGAATGCCCTTCCGGCTTCCGTTTTCCCTTCCTTTAATATAGGTAAGTATACCTTACCTTCAAATCAAAAGTGAATAGACATCTAGGCTGCATCACACTTGCAAGTCTGATTGCAGCCAAGCGACAGCCTGATATTTAAAAAAAAGTGTGTGTATGCAATTCACACACGGCAGAAGTGAAACTTCAGAAAAGTAGCCTTAGAGATAATGAGATGAAATGTAACTTGTATTCTACCTTATTCTCTCGCAGGCTAAATCCTATTATGAATATTATGTTTGTCTCTTTTTGGTGTCGCTTTCGTTTCGTTTTTCGTTTTATCAACCAGGGTGGATTAAAATAATACATAAAAAACAATTAACAAATCAGACTTTCTACTTCTACATTTAAACAATCAAACAGAAAATTACAAAAATAAAAAACCGGCCAAGTGCGAGTCGGACTCGCGCACCGAGGGTTCCGTACAAACCTGTAGTAAGTTTTACGATTTATGACGTATTAAAAATAAAAATTACGTTTGTTGTATGGGAGCCCCCCTTTAATATTTACTTTATTGATATTTAATTATTTATTTTGAAAGGTAATATACAAGTTAATATTCTGTGAAAATTTGAACCGTCTACCTGTTACCGTTTTTAATATTGAGCAAAAAAATACGAAAAAAAACACGTTTATTGTATGGGGACCCCCCTTAATATATATATTTTTTTAATTTTTAGTATTTGTTGTTATAGCGGCAACGGAAATACATCATTTGTGAAAATTTCAGCTTTCTAGCTATCACGGTTTATGAGATACAGCCTGGCGACAGACAGACAGACAGACAGACAGACAGACAGACAGACAGCGGAGTCTTAGTAATAGGGTCCCGTTTTTACCCTTTGGGTACGGAACCCTAAAAATGGAACGCTTTGGATACACGTCCGTCCGGCGGCGCCACTCGTACCGTGGAGACAACATCCGTTTCATCAAATTTTTCATCATTCCTATTTATGAATATGTTTGTCGCTTTTTCGTTTCATTGAATTTTCAAATCACAACAATGCTAAAGAAGTTTCACTTTGAAGACCTCCCTGGCGCAGTGTTGAGCGCTGTTGCCCTAACGTGGGAGATCCCGGGTTCGATTCCTGGCAGGGTCAATATAGGAATTTATAATTTCTAAATTTTCTCTGGTCCGGTCTGGTGGGAGGCTTCGGCCGTGGCTAGTTACCACCCTACCGGCAAAAACGTGCCGCCAAGCGATTTAGCGTTCCGGTAGGATGCCGTGCAGAAACCGAGTAGGGGTATAGGTTTAATATAACTGCCATGCCCCTAACAGGTTAGCCCGCTACCATCTTAGACTGCATCATCACTTACCATCAGGTGAGATCGCAGTCAAGGGCTAACTTGTAGTGGATAAAAAAAAAACTTCAAAAATGTGTCCCACATTCCAGGTGCACATGAACTGCAGTACGGAAACGCCGATGTTGGTTCGTTGCCGCGCGCGCGCCGCGCTGGGCGTCTGCTACAACGCTACGTTCAGACACACCGCGCCGTGGGATTCGCTGCACATCAAGCCGCGCACTTACTTCCACCGTAGCTTCTGTGAGGAACAGCTTTTTTTTTTTTGAAGTTAAACTTCTTTCGAATCTTTTTTTTTAATATTTACTACAAGTTAGCCCTTGACTGCGATCTCACCTGATGGTAAGTGATGATGCAGTCTAAGATGGTAGCGGGCTAACCTGTTAGGGGCATGGCAGTTATATTAAACCCATACCTCTATTCGGTTTCTACACGGCATCGTTCGTCATGGAATCGTTGTGATTTGAAAATTTGATGAACGAAATAGAGAGGAGCATAGAGATAATATTATGTAGGAGAGGAGTTAACGAAATTTCGTTCGTTCGTTTGCGAAGTTTCGTTTGAGAGAAAGAGAGTAGACCCCCAGGGTTGATAAAACGAAAAACGAAACGAAAAAGCGACACCAAAAAGAGACAAACATATTATTCATAATAGGATTTAACCTGCGAGAGAATGAGGTAGAATACAAAATATATTTATTTCATTATCTCTAAGGCTACTTTTCTGAAGTTTCACTTCTGCCGTGTGTGAATTGCACACACACACTTTTTTTTTGAAAAATACATGTTTTATGCACTTTTTGCTATTTGTCTCGGGAAGAACGATGGGTTTTTTTTGTCGAGAAACCTCAATTACTTCTTTTGATTTTTCGATTGGTTGTTTTATTAAATTGTAATTAATAATAATAATTTATCATAATTTAATTTAATTTGTAACATTGTTATGATTGCGCTTAAATTTTGCATTTATCTATGTGATATTAATATACTCCTGTTGAAAACAAAAAAAAAGAAGTGTGTGTGTGCAATTCACACTCGGCAGAAGTGAAGCTTCAGAAAAGTAGCCTGCGCGAGAATGGGATAAATATAACTTGTATTTTATATCTTGTAGTCTATTCTTCTATCTCATTCTCTGTGAGATAGAATGAGATAGAAGTTATATTTGTAATACAAGTTATATTTGTCTCATTCTCTCGCAGGCTAAATCCTATTATGAATATGTTGGTCTCTTTTTAGTGTTGCTTTTTCGTTTAATTGAATTTTCAAATCACGATACTACAATACGTGATCGTGGTGTGGTGTGGTGTGGTGTGGTCAGGTCACACGGTGTCCCAGCCGCCGATTCACGAGGTGACACATGCTGAGCTGTGGTGGGCGCTGGGCGGCGTCGGCGGCGCCTTGCTGCTGGGCGCGCTGGCGCTGGCGGCGCTGGGCGCGGTCCGCGCCGCGCGCGCCGGCCGGTTCAAGGAGAGCATACTGCGCACTTGGGTTGACGATATCACGCGGTGGGTACTGAGCACTGACCGCTTACACACAACTCTTCGAAAACAATAATATATTGGACTAGCTGATGCCCGCGACTACGTCCGCGTGGTTTTAGTTTTTTGTTATTCCCGCGGGGGAACTCCTTAATTTTCCGGAATAAAAAGTAGCCTATGTCACACTCCAGGTCCTCAACTATACCCATGCCAAAAATCACGTCGATCCATTGCTCCGTTGCGGCGTGATCGAAGGACAAACCAACAAACAAACAAACAAAGAAACACACTTACGCATTTATAATATTAGTATGATTTGGATAGAAGCAGGCTTAACTTTGCGGAAGTCCATGATAATGAAGGAACTAGAAGTTTAATTTTTAAGTGAAATTTCTTTAGAATCGTTTGAAAATTCAATGAAACGGATGTTGTCGCCACGTTACAAGTGGATGGATGAACGTTCAAAAGGTTACATTTTTGTAATTTTGTGTTTGATTGTTTAAATGTAGCAGTAGCTATCTACTATAAATATAACTTGTATTCTATATTCTATATCTCATTATCTCTAAGGCTACTTTTCTGAAGTTTCACTTATGCCGTGTGTGAATTGCACATACACACTTGTTTTATATAATATTATATAGCGGGCAAACGAGCAGGCGGGTCATCTGATGGTAAGTGATTAGCGCGAGGGAACACAGAAGATGGACTCTGGTTCCATAATTTCCAGATAATCATACTAATATTATATATGCGAAAATATGTTGTTTGTAGGTTTGTTGGTTTGTCCTTCAATCACGCCGCAACGGAGCAACGGATCGACGTGATTTTTGGCATGGGTATAGTTAAGGACCTGGAGAGTGACAAAGGTTACTTTTTATCCCGGAAAATTAAGAAGTTCCCGTGGGAATAAAAAAAACTTATACCACGCGGACGAAGTCGCGGGCATCAGTTAGTTTGCTATAATCCGCCAAAGCAGTCAAATCTACGTGGTACAATCGTGCATTGTCGAGTCAACATCTCCTGAAGATGCTTGCAGCTTGCGATATTCACCGCCCAGTAAGCCAGCAATTAGCACCGGCACAGCACTACACCACACAAATCTTCCAAATTATTCTCAACGTACGTTTCACTCCGACACCGGAGCATCTTCAGGGGATGTTGAGAGGACAATGCACGATTGTAAGGAAGATTGGACTCCATGCGTATGTTTGCAGGCGGCTGCAGCGTCCCGGGCAGGCGCGCGCGGCGGGGCGCGTCCTGCTCCTGTACGCGCGCGACTGTGCACACATGGAGCGCGCCGCCGCGCACCTGGCCGCGCTGCTGCAGCAGGCCACGGGCTGCGAGGTGAGTGTGCCTAACTACTCATTGATCTTGTTCCCCATCCCCACAATTTTCTACTATCGTAACGCGAGGCGACGTCACTCAAAACACATTGTTGAAAGGACTGTAGAAATTGTCTTACTTACTAAAGAGTAACTAGGAAAGCAACCTAGGTAGCTGAACTAAGTACCGACCTAGAACAGTCTTCGACCCCCATGTGGAAGGAAACAGGGAGGACCACATTAAAAAAAAGGACTTTGCCCAAATTCGCCTAAGAATCAACACACGTTTGAAATATACAGTAATTCTTAGCTTGTTTTATAACCTTTATTCTAAATATTAAAATTCCATGGACACTTCAAATTAATGAAAAAATAAATAAATGGATATACAATTGATTACCATACTTTTCCGTCTCTCGATTATTATCCACAGATCAATAACTTATATGATAATAATAAACAATACCACCGCTTGAGCGCTGGATCCGTAACTTAAGAAATAAGATAAAAGCAGCTTAAAGCGCTAAGTGTGCTAGTATTCTGAATCTCGCAACGCCATCTGTTAAAAGTACAATAATTTAATATTTATAACGCCATCTGTGAAGTTCTTGATGAACTACGACGAAACTTGTCTTAACTTCAATCCTAATTAATAACGCCATCTGTAATGTATTTGGTGAACTACGACAAAACTTGTGTTATCTACATACATACTGTTTACAGCTCTATTGCATTTGGATAAAACTGATATTATTTATTTGTTCAAGCAGATTGAGTCGAAATAACCTCAAAATTAATAATTAAGTAATTTCTCAGAAGTGTCCGTTATTTCAATCTGCTCTTAAGTATCGAACCCTGTTTTTTAATTTCTCGGGTAAGTATCGCGTGCTTTACATAATAGATATTCATGTTGCTTAACAAATACACTAAGTCTGAGATCTATACAGCGTACTTTGACTTGGCTCAGACTTTTAGAGTTAAAACGAGATGGACTTACGTGAGTTACATAAATCTGTCTCGTTTTAACCATGTCTTAAGTTTAAGCAAAGTCAAAATTCGCTCTAAAGATCTGACACTAATATCGAAGATATACATGCGAGTAGAAGGAAGTAGGAGAATGTGTCATTTTTGGAACAATGGTCTACATGAATCTGGGTATAATTTCGTTCTTTACAGTCCAATACAGTCACTGGTGCTTTTATTTGCATGGTTAGTATGGAAGCCCTTGTAAATCTGCTAAGGCAGTGGGGGCTATAAAAAACCTTTAATTTATAATTTCTGAATTTTCCCTGGTCTGGCCTGGTGGGAGGCTTTGGTCGTGGCTAGTTACCCTACCGGTAAAGACGTGCCGCCAAGCGATTTAGCGTTCCGGTACGATGCCGTGTAGAAACCGAATAGGGGTATGGGTTTAATATAATTGCCATGCCCTTAACAGGTTAGCCCGCTGCCATCTTAGACTGCATCATCACTTACCATCAGGTGAGATCGCAGTCAAGGGCTAACTTGTAGTGGATTAAAAAAAAAAGCTTTAATCAAGGGTAAATTGTCACTTGTCACTATACGTGCGCAGGTGGTAGACCTGTACAGCCCGGCGACGGTGTCGGCGTGGGCGCCGGCCGCCGCGCCGTGGCTGCGCGCCGTGCTGCAGCGCGCCGACACGCGCGTGCTGCTGCTGCAGAGCCCGGCGCTGGCGCTGTACTGCGCGCGGCTCGCGCGGCACGGGGACACGGAGCCCGCGCTAGAGGTACGCTCAGTGGTCATTAGTTAAGAGTAGACAAGTACCTTCGTTTTAAGGTTTATAAATTATTATTTTTAATTATTTTAAATATTCGTTTTCACTTCTGTCGGCAATTTTTTTAATTTCTTTTAATGTCACCCCCGGCCGCAGGCGCCGCTGCTGGGCGCGCGCGCGGCGTGGCGGCGCCCGCACGCGGCGGACGCGCAGCTGCTGCTGGCGCTGCGCTTCCTGGCCGACAGCGCGCACCACGAGCCGCTGCCCTACAAGAAGTACTACGTGGCGCAGTGAGTATAACAACAACATGATTTTACAATCGTGCATTGTCGAGTCAACATCTCCTGAAGATGCTCCGGTTTCGGAGTGAAACGTACGTTGAGAGTGATTTGGAACATTTGTGTGGTGTGGTGCTGTGCCGGTGCGAATTGCTGGGCGGTGGGTGTTCGCATGCTATTGGTGAAAGACACGCACTGTACCACATAGATTTGTCTGCTGTGGCGGATTATAGCGAATTAAACTTCTCGTTCATTCCATCTAGTAAAGTTTTTTTGCATTATCAGTAGACTCCCAATACATTACCTCCATGTTCTCATTGCAGCGTGTCGGGCCTGCAGCACGACGACGTGGTGCCCGCGCTGACGCGGCAGCGCCGCTACGCGCTGCCGCACGCCGCCGCGCTGCTGCTGCGCGACCTGGCGCCCCCGCCGCCCGACCCCGCGAACCCCCTCGGCGAACCCCCCCTCAACCCCGCCGCGCAACACCTGCTGCAGCAGCTGACTGAAGCGCTGGAGGACTTCCGCAAGTACGCGACAGACAACCCTGACTACTTGTTATACGATCTGGTGCTCGACTAAGGCTATGTGACGATCCAAATGATGTGGCTAATTTGAAATGTATACATTTTGGTTTTGAGTATTTCCATGTTTTACTTTAAAAAACCGGCCAAGTGCGAGTTGGACTCGCGCACCGAGGGTTCCGTACAAACCTGTAGTAAGTTTTAAATTATTAAAAAAAAACTACTTACTAGATCTCGTTCAAACCAATTTTCGGTGGAAGTTTGCATGATAATGTACATCATATATTTTTTTTAGTTTTATCATTCTCTTATTTTAGAAGTTACAGGGGGGGGGGGGGGGACACACATTTTACCAATTTGGAAGTGTCTCTCGCGCAAACTATTCAGTTTAGAAAAAAATGATATTAGAAACCTCAATATCATTTTTGAAGACCTATCCATAGATACCCCAAACGTATGGGTTTGATGAAAAAATTTTTTTCTAGTTTTGTGTGAAAATCTTAATGCGGTTCACAGAATACATCTACTTACCAAGTTTCAACAGTATAGTTCTTATAGTTTCGGAAAAAAGTGGCTATGACATACGGACGGACACACAGACAGACAGACAGACAGACATGACGAATCTATAAGGGTTCCGTTTTTGCCAAATTTGGCTACGGAACCCTAAAAACGAAAGTTTGCGTTATTGCAAGATCTCTTATTTAAATCAGAATTTAAAGAAAAATAAAATCAGTTCAACCGATTCTGACGAAATTTGGTACAGATATTGTTGTTCTTGAATCCCGAGAACGCAAATGCGGGTTTGCAAAAACCTAAATCCATACGAATGAAGTCGCAAGGACCACCCATTCCAAATGTGGTAGATAAGTATAGAACTATACTTCCGCACGCGGCGCGGAACCGGCTTTATGTATACGGTAATAAGAGTGAAAACGCTGCAAATCGCCGATTCCGCTCTCACTCTTTATACCGCAAACATATCCATACTAATATTATAAATCCGAAAGTGTATCTGTCTGTCTGTCTGCAACGTTTTAACGGCCCATCTTTCCAACAGATTTTGATGAAATTTGGTACAGACAGGTTGTGTCCCTGGGAAGGACATAGGTTTATATAGCTGTCGGAATATATAGGAATCTCAAAAAATAGAAGAGTTCCTGCGGCACATAAAAAAACTGAAACCACGCAGACGAAGTCGCGGGCATTATCTAGTTATACATAAAACTTGACCGGCTCAAGCCGGTTCCGCGTCGGTAGGTTTGGTGAGACTCAAGTGTACGGGCACGAAACTAGCGGTAGCGGGGCGACGGCGACAACGGGGCGATGGAATCCGAGAGCTGGCGACGAATTTCAGGAAGGTCCTTTAGGCAAGCGGAAATTGTGGGAAAAATATAATTTCGTTCATTGGTGAATCCAGTTCTGCCAGTCTGGTAGAGCATTTGCGGTTATTTCGCTACTGCGCAGCGTATAACATTTGCAAAAAAATATCGGAAAAACACTTTTTTTGCAACTTGATTTTTTTAATTTTAAATGTTATACTTACAGAAATCGAAAAAATAAATCCCAGACGTTTTTGTCGGTTATAAAGTATTACCAGACCTCTTTCAAATTGTTCCCGAAATTCGTCACCAGCTCGCCGACTAATCGCATCGCCCCGCTACCGCTTGTTTCGTGCCCGTACATTAAGTGGCGGCGGAATGGCTGACTGTTATATTATCAGTAGTGATAGTTGAACCCTTTATAATGATTATAGATATTTGTTAATTAATTAACGCGTTTTACCTAACAATAAAACGCTTATTAATTTACTTACCTTATTCTTTATATTCAACGACCTCAATTTACATAGACGGCCCCTGTCAAACAAAGAATGTGAACTTATTTTACTAACGCCATCTAATCTGAAAAGAGGGACAGCGCTATGGCGGGGACAAAGAGTAAAGACAAGCTTATATGTACATACAGGTGTGGAGCGCGCTCTACAAGTCGGATGCGCAAATTTTTTTTCTATGAAAGGGCCCATATAGTACCTATATTTATATCGATGTTTTTATTAGTTGACATAGGTGCTATGGTTCCCGCCTTTGTACATCTATCAACTATATAAAGCTTTGAATAAGGTACAGTCAAATCAATGCAACATTTTTATTACGATTTATATTAGAGTAAGCCAAAGTATGAACATCACAATATTCGTGATATATTTTTGTACCATCATTGTGGCCAATTCTGTTGAACAAAACTTCTAAGCTGAGCTTTAATGACGCCTTTAAACATATTACTATCTCTTTCGTAACACTAGCTGCGGAAAGAGACAGCACTGAAGCCACAATGAGGCCAATTCTGTTATACACTATCTCTAAAATCTAGTTCTGCCCCTTTCGGCGGGGAGTATTATGAAAGGGATAGCAATATAAAATATTGTTTTAAACAAAATTGGTCACAATGTCTTATTAGTTTACAAATGTTATGTTATGTTATGTGTATATTATGATAAGATAGATTTATGCTGAAATGAGCATGCTTGGACTTGGCTCATATTTTACTTTGAGTAAAAACGAGACAAAGTTAGGTTGAGTTCCCACCGAGGATATAGGTACTACGTTATTAAGCTATCTCTAGTGGAAAGGCAGGTTTATATCTCAAGTTCAAATTCTAATTCGAACCACTAGGATATGGAAAGCTTTTCTGGCTTCCGTTTATCTATCCGCTTATAATAAATGATAAATGATTTATTTGTTTCACGTAGGACAACTTGTGTCTCTTATGAAACGTTAAGACTCTACCACCGGTTCAGAAAGCTGATTCTACTGAGAAGAGCCGGCAAGAAACTCAACTCAATAAGTATTGGTATCTTCAAATTAAGAATGAATAGGCATCTTCTAGGCAAGCGCGCTCCACCTTAGACTGCATCACTACATCCTGCAAGTCTAATTGCAGCCAAGCGCTAGTCTATATATTGAAAAAAAAAGTATATTTCTGTCCCGTTTTAACTCACAGTGTGAGCAAAGTTCCTAGATCTCTCTAAGTTTTAATCGTTTTGATACTGAATTGTGCCTTTTTAATACTGTAGTTGCTAAGCATGGACAGAGAGTAGACTGCAGGCATGGATATTTTTACAATACAATATCTTTATTTTGCAGAAACATACATTTACATAAGGTGTTACAAAGTTAAATAGTCATATGTTTCGCCTAGCAGGAGGCATGCAAAATGTGTTATACTACTCTGTCAAGAAAGTATCGGGAAAAGGTCTATAATACACAAAATGTTAATTATTATTCCAAATTAATTGTATCTCCTTCAAAGTAGGCCCCTTCGGAAATAATACACTTAAGCCAACGAATAATCCAATTTTCAATGCATTTTTTAAAGGCATTTTTCGGAATCGACTTCAGTTCTTGCCGCGAATTCTCTTTTATGTCTTCTATCGATTGAAAACGGGTGCCACAAAGTGGTAATTTGAGTTTTGGAAAGAGAAAAAAGTCGGCCGGAGCCATATCCGGTGAATACGGTGGTTGTTCGATGGTATTTGTTGAGTTTTTGGTCAAAAATTCATTCACAATGATGGCCTTGTGCGATGGCGCATTGTCGTGGTGCATCCAAGAATTTTCTTTCCACAAATCTGGCCTTCATCGTCGTTTAAAATGATACGAATCGATTCTTGAGACACAGAAAGTTCAGCAGCTATCTCTCTCAAACTTGAATGAGGATTTTCAGTCACCATTTCTTTCACTTTAGCGATGTTATTTTTAGTTGAAAACGTTGATGGCCGACCAGAGCGAGGCAAATCTTCCACCACATCTCGACCACTTTTGAATGCATGGTACCACTCGTATGCACGTGTTTTTGATAAAGTAGATTCCCGGTAAGCTTTCTGCAACATTTCCAGCAACTCTGAACACGAAATTCCATTTGCGATGCAAAATTTGAGACAAACTCTTTGTTCGATATTTTTATTCATTGTAAAAATCGCAAAACACTATTGAGATGAACTGACAAAATGGCGTACTGTAAACAAAGTAAATAACAATTGACGCTCAAACTTCGCGACAATATAGACGACAGTTGTGCCAACTTAGCGACAAAAAAGAATTTTTGAATTGAATTTGGAATTAGAAACAAATGATGAATTCCTGGTACTTTTTTGACAGAATGTATACACTCAGTTACAATAAATGAATTCAGAATTTACAATTTTACATTACAATAATTAATTATTTAAGCATTCAGTTAAATTAAGTACATACAGTCAATTACAATAAATGAATTCAGAATTTACAATTTTACATTACAATAGTTAATTATATAAGCATTCAGTTAAATTAAGTACATACAGTCAATTACAATAAATGAATTCAGAATTTACAATTTTACATTACAATAGTTAATTATATAAGCATTCAGTTAAATTAAGTACCTACAGTCAATTACAATAAATGAATTCAGAATTTACAATTTTACATTACAATAATTAATTATATAAGCATTCAGTTAAATTAAGTACCAGTCAACTAGGTCTAAAACTAGTGTCAAGAAAATTTACAATTTAATCAGTTACAATATCTTTATTTTGCAGAAACATACATATAAGATGATTTTCGTTTTTTGGAATGAAACTCGATGTGTTTCTCTGTAAGTAAACGTTTTATTTCTTTAGTTTTAAATTTTACACTTGTTTTTAAAACACTCATTAACAGAACAAACAAAACCAACCTGTAAGTAAAAGAAACGACATTAAAGTTTATTCCTTCGAATATAGCAATATTCTATTAATTGTTTCTTTTATATCGAACTTAAATTTCTTCAATTATTGTGCACAATAATCCGTTTGACTTTGACGTTTTTCATAAGATCATCCTAAGATGGCGGCCCCTAGTTTATGACCGAAGCGGAGCGCGGTAAAATTCAAATTCAAAGAAAAATACATTTTTCTTTACATACATTTACATAAGGTGTTACAAAGTTAAATAGTCATACTTATTGGAATCCGTTTGTCTGTTTGGGTGATATCCGTACAAACAACTTGAGCAAATAGCGGCATAGGGGGGGAAAGTTGACCCTGAGGAGTAGATTTGTCCCATGTTGTGACGTCATATCTGGATGTCATATTTTCTACAGAATTTGTATTTGTTACTAAGACTTCATAATCTTGAAAACTCAAACTCAAACTTTATTTATTCAAACTGTGTAACATTGTACACTTTCTGAACGTGAATATTACTTGTTATTTAATGGTGATAATAATTAAATAGGGTATCTTATAACTAAAGCTAATTGGGTTCCAAACGCGCCCTGGCCTGAGATTGGTTCAAGTAACAGGTGGCATAAATTTCCGATATCTGTATGCCGGGTTATACAAATATTTAAATATTTATGGATAAAAATTGTATTGCGCACTTTTCAATGTTAATATTAGAATAATAAGTATGTTACGTAAGTTATTTGATGTTTACAAAGTTATTCTGTCTTCCCGAGAGCCGGTAGATTTGAGGAGGTGCTTCCATACTAGAAGCGCGTTTTAAAGTTTGATATAGAATTGCTGATTTGATTTAGTTATCATCCCTGTTACCACCAAGTGTTCACGAGCTCTCCTCAACTCAATTTTATCACCTCAATATTTAAAAAAAAAAAGGTAAATTGCATTTTCGTTAAAATATACGTAACTATATATATTTTATTGTGTGTATGATATCAATGTTAAATGTTTACTCACCTATATAATGTTATAAAATATAAAAAAGTAGTTATTTTTTTTTTTAAATTAGGCCTGACTCACAAGCGCTTTTGGTGTTATAATGCAATTATTATTAAAAAAGTTATTTTATGATTATACAAAAAATATTTTACTTAGGTTAAGTACTTTATGTTTTAAGTCCAGTTGCACGACTGACGGCTAAAGTTGCACTATGACTAGCGTTTAACTTTGACTATGAATAAAACGCAAAGTGGGTTGCACAAATATAAGGGGTGATTCATTTGGAGGTAAGTACTTTTTTTTAAAAACTAAATTTTTTTAAATAAAAAAAACCATTTGTGGGTTGTCTTTATTATCATACAAAAGCACCATTCTTTACATTTATTTTTTAAAGATTATTTCTCTCCAATGTTATCCGTAACTACAGTTAACATGGTCCATTCTGCAGTTCCAATTTTGATATATATATATGTATGATAATAAAGATAACCCGATAAATTTGTATTTTATAATTTATTTAGTTTTGAAAAACTACCTCTAAATGAATCACCCGTTACATCCCTTGATTCAGGTTATGTAAACAGGTCCCTTAGACCAAAATAGTCAAAGACAGGCCCTGACTATTGCAAGATTTGCAACCCATTTTGTTTTTTTCCGTAACTGAAGCGTTACTGCCTTGCAACTGGAGATTAATCTGTATTTTCTAAGATCATTTTGTACATTTAGGGCCTGTTTCACCATCGCCGAGTAAACCTTATCTGACGAATTTTGATGTTTTGACAAATATATAGGAATCCTGTCAAAATTTCAAATTTATTTTTCAGTTGGTTGACTTGACGATTGTGAAACAGGCCCTTAGGAAAATAGTTAGTCATAAAATATAATGTCGCCTTGTGTTATACAAAATAAGTCAATTATTGTTACAGTTGTGTAATTAAATGTACCATATAAACACACACTTGGTCTCATTCTGAAGATCGACCCTCATAGGGGTAGGTGCCAACTTACCCCAATATCCGTTCCTGCTTTGTAATAATAATTCAGGGGTTAATACAGCTCACTAAAATAATTTGGTTGTATTCATACCTCTAAAAAGTATATTGCCTAAATTAAATGCCATCCTTTTCAAAAATCCCTGAAATATAATAGCACCAATCACCATACCATTTTGGTACCTACCTATCAATTTAATTCAACCAATGAAAGGTAAAATTGCCGGTTCAACTTTAAAGATAAATCAGACTTTGATCTTCAGACAAACTATAGTCCTACAAACTTATCTGGCCCAATGGCCAAAATTGGAACTAAGTAGTTTTATGCCTGTTTAGTTTTTGTTTTATTAACCGACTTCCAAAAAAGGAGGAGTTTCTCAATTCGGTGCGTTTAATTTCCTTACTCAATCAGGGGGCAAATTGGCATTGGCAAATCTTATCCACAGGTCAATACAAAATCTTTATTAAGGAGTTCCTTAAGCAATGATTAGGTAAGCGACTATGAGTGCGGCAGTCAATACCTATTATATCTGATCCGAACCGCTAGGGTGTGGAACACCCTTCCAGCGCACGTGTTTCCTGCCACGTTTATCATAGGTACCTTCAAGGCAAGAGTGAATTGGTATCTTCTAGGCAAGCTCGCTTCAACCTAGACCTCATCATTGCTTCGCACTAAGCATGATTGTCGTCATGCGCAAGCCTATCTCACAATAAAAAATAAACTTAAGATAGTGAATTTACCAGCTGTATGGCGTTTGTATTCGCCGCGTGTCCAGAGCGCAGTCGCGCGCGTTCGGCCGCCGTCGGGCGTTTCCGGAGCACGCACACAGGTGCCGAGGTGGGGGGGTATGGCCTATTCATTATGCCAAGTGTAGATGTGCGGCGGTAGCTACTATGGACATGCTTATTTGGTGCCGTTGGATATCCACATTACAAGTTGTAAATTATTTGAAACTTTGTGACGTATCATGTAGTTTTATGCTGTCATAATGATGTAGTAGACGTAAAGACTTATTTACCTAGTAAAATATTCAGTATTTTATTATTTATCTAAGTAAGTACCTAGTAAAAGCTCTCATCCTCGCCAGTAAGTGGTATTGCTTCGGTCAAGTACAGCCGAATTTAAACTGTGAAGTCACACGGGTGAATGAAATGAACACCTGAATATTGTAACCACTCGAGGCGTATCCATGCTATTCTTGCACACGCAAGTTTTTATCAGCGATATATTATCAAGTCGTGTTACATAACGCGGACCTGTGTCGGTATCGCCGTCCCTGTCGCGCGCGCGCTCGTTCGGGACGAGCCTCCCGCCGCGAGTGGCGAGAGAGGGACGCACGATGTTGCATTAAATTTCGATCCTATTCTGTAATGTTTTGTCCAATCGCGTCCGATCTGTGCGTGTTCCGGTTCTTTGTCATCAATGGGTCGCCGGGCGAGACCGATTCGAGTGCCACTCGAGAACTATTTACGCTAAATTCGAGCTGCTTTTTAGCTTAAGCGGTGTTTTAAAAGATCGTCCGAGCTAATTTCCAAAAATCGAAAAGGTTCAGTGAAGGATAAAGTGGCTAGCAGTGGTGTTCGGTGCGAGCGACGTTTAGGCCCTTTCGGCATTAATGAGGCGTACCCACTTCAGCTGACTGCGTCGTACGCAAGGCTACTCCAACTAAACTAGTAGTAGTCCGGCGTTCGAGGGAGGCGGTCGGGTCACGGGTGTGCGCGCAGTGCTCTTCGGATATGTTACTGAGGTTGAGGATGTCTTGGGAACGTTCGCCATAGGCGTGCCGTGCGTGCTAGTGCGGGTCGTGCCGTGCCGGGCTGGTGTCGCGCCGGGCGGGTCGTGGACGCGAGTGAGTGAGTGCAGAACTCGGGTCGAGCCGAGGCTCAATAATGCTCAAGTTCCTGACGCATAAGCTTCGAACGCATTCGCTGAATGAGGAGAACGTATCGGAGAAGGTGGGTGTCGGCTCCGCGCGTGAAGGTCACACCGCCACCAGAAAATGGCCGCCCGCTCGAGAACAAAGGAGCGGAACGATCGCCGGCTTCCACACCGCGCGACTCGCTCTTGCTAGCTCCGAACGAAATACAGGCTCGTTCCGAGACCACGGCTGAACCTTTCAGCGCAATCCTCTCAAGCCTATTCGGTACGGAAGAGCTCGAGGAGCGGCTTTTCTGTGGCGGTGCGACGACGGCCAGCTGGGCGATTGATCCGAGTCTGAGGGAACGTTTCTGTTTGCAGGTGGAGGAGCGGGACTCCGGCACCGAGTCTGACGACGAGGCCGACCGCGCCGACACCGGTGAGTGCCCTGGCCGGTGCCGTGCCGTGCCCGTAAAAAGATCTCGACCGTACCTACCTACGCACGCTCACATTCGCCGGCCGGCATCGTTATCCGTGCTCCCTATCGCTACACTTAATATTCAAGCAAAAACATTAAACAATCTTATCACAATCATGTGTGACCTGTCCAACTTGCCCCGTTGGTTCGGTAAATAAATAGAATTATGTACCTATGCAAAATGGAAAAACAACAAAACAAGGTTGAATCGTTCACAAATTATTGTTGCCGGCAATATTTCCTATTAGCATACCGGTTTATCGAGCGAGCTAAATCTACGAGCAACTTATTAGATTGGTCTGTTATGGAAAATTGCCTTTCATTCTGTTCCCTATTAACTAGGTATTAAGTATTCAAAATAGCCATCAGGGATGTTTAAAAAGGATTCTTGGTTCTCGTACTATTTCACGGTTTTTTTCGAATCTTTTTCTTTGTTAGCGTACTGTGACCTTGGACCGCGACCTTGAACTTTTGTATAGGTGGCACTACATTATGCGAAATACTTACAAAATTATAAGCACGTTAGCACACAATAGGCACACGAACCATCTAGAGTTTAGAGTTAGACCTAGAAAATACGGAATTATGAAAACGTACAACGTGTGTCAATTTACGAATTAGCATTTGTAGTACCTACGAGTACCTATCGCCATTTTATGTTGCCGATAGGTGGTGCCGGTAGGTGCTACTAACTAGATGCTAGATAAGGATTTAAACCTAGGTTAAAGCTGAATGAATTCAAAGTTGCTACAGTGCAATATAATAAACCTATCCTCATTCAATCTCAAGCTAGACCTAAGCAATTTTTTAAGTTTTTGGTCGCTAGCGAGGTTCTTATGAGAACAAATTGTGCTAGAAATGAGAATTTCTTTTTCAATTCCGACTTGGTTATAAACTTTGGTCCTTCTAAGCCAGATATTTCTTTGTGACTATTTTTATCAAGGTTTTCATTTTTCTTAATACTTAGTGGATAGTGGTGCAGAGCGTGGACCAATCCTCGTCGATTTAGAGTTACTTACTTCTATTACTTAGTTAGTTGAGTTGAATCTCCAAGTTGTGAAAAGAATAATTGAGCAACCATAGCTTCATTTTTCATATGATTCCCTTAGTTCACGGCTGAAGGCGTTGTAAATCCCTTGGACACCTACTCGCCTGCGTCCTTGGTTTACAAAGTACCTAGGAAATTATTATTTACTCTGTGCCTTGGTGATTTTCTTGAGTTTCTTCTCTTAGTACATTATTGATCTCATGCCAGGACTGTCCATCGACTTGCTTGAATGTAGCTAGCGGTGGGGGTTTCTTTTATCGCTAGAAAAGCTTAGTTTTGCGTTGGAGAGTTTCCCCACTCCAATATCCTGGAACTCTTAAGCTTTACCTTCTGATGGTTTTTCGAAATCTGGAAAACTTTATTTTCAATCGTCACAATCTTGTCTACATAGGTGGGTCTATCAATTACTTATTAGACAATTAATTGGATTCTACCGGCAATTCTTTTGTTTTAAGGTAGGGTGATATCGCAATACGATAGATAAATACCTATTGCATATCAATAGAGTAAAACTGTGATAACACGACTTACTTGAGATAACTTTGGTAGAACCATTTCATAAGAGCCGTTGGGTAGATTGATAGGCTAGGTCAGTTTCGTATTTCTATTAGATTTCTAGATCTCTCTAGTTTCTACATAGTTGCTAGGATGATTCAGATTCGTTATATTTTTAACACTTCCTACTTACTTCCTAGTTAACAGGAATAAATATGTAATAGGTACTTAAAAGTAGTGCAGTATCAAATAAATCTTTTGAAATTTTTTCGCCCTCGACTACGATCTCACCGGGTTATCAATGACGATTGTCGATGTACCTACAGTTCGCGCGTGAGTTGAATGCAGAGTAAATGTATGTGTCACCATACATTTGCTCTGCATTCAACTCGTGCGCGAACTATAGGTACATAGTCAATCACGACGTGTCATGTCGTCACGACAGCCGATGAGTAATTAACCTGAAAGGGGTAGGTATTTACAACACCCCTACGACGCATTGTACTGGAAGGTAAAATCGCTTGGCGGAATCATCGGATCCACCACCACCACCACCACTACAGCCCATTATCGTCCCACTGCTGGGCACAGGCCTCCACTCTCATAGGAGAGTGGGATCACTGGATCAGACCAAAAATTTTCTGAAAAATTATCTATGTTTTATTGATTTAACTGACTCCTCCCTCTTTGAAGTCTGTTACGCTTGAATGTGTTACCAAAGGGTTTCATTGGCTTGTTCAAGCAAGGTGTGCATTGGCTTGTTCAAGCCTCCAAGAGGTGGTCGGAAACAGCTTCCTTCTAGCTCTGGTCTCCCCAACCCTCATGTCTGCCACTTATTCAATCCACTGGCCTCTTGAGACCTCTGGATTGCTATCCAGCAACTTTTTCGGGGCTCTTGTATCTACCGTGCGTTGTATGTCTTGCCCATCGCATATTTAGCAGTTAAAACTAGTTAGTTGGTTTTGACTACATTCGGCTCTCTAAAAAGTCTGCAGAGTTGGAGAATGTAACGTATAAGTACGCCAAAAACCATTACCTTGAACAGCACCGTTAGGAGACCGTTTTCGTCCTTTTAGGACTCTACATTCAAGGCAGTTTTATAGGGGAAAGTAAAAAGTTTAAAACCATTACTTTAACACCTAGGGCATGTACAAAACAGAATAGAAGAGTTTTTATTTAAATCAGACTTTTACAAATTGCTTGCGTATTTTAAAGACCAACTCGGAGGTTGCTGTTTTCTTGGAGATTATGTTAATCTTGGGAGACCCACTAGTGCTGGGATGAGCTGAGCCATAATAATAAACTGCTGATGTGTACATTAAAAACCTACTTGTAATCTCGCGTTATTATCACCAAAGTCACGGCAAAGTCAAGGTCTGCACCTAATCATGCGAAGCCGGCATTATGCCTAGTAGCTACGTTCGTGCATATGCATATAGTACCTACCTACTAACACACCTACTTACCTATGTGTTGGACGGGCGAAGATATTATATATCTTAGCATATTGGATATGTCTCTCAACAAGTTCAAAGTTTTTGTAAAACGGAAACTAATTGAAAAGTCATATTATAGTGTAAAGGATTATTTGAATGACATGCAGCCATGGGTATGAATTGTTCCAGCGGCTAATTATGTTATATTATAAATATAATTTTAGTAATTTACTATAGGTATATATGTGAGATGGTGATAATAAAATTAAAAAAAAACCCCGGCTGAGTTTGTTGTGGGCTCTTCTCAGACCAGGGCGCGTTTGGAACCCTCGTAGCTTTAGTCTTAAGATACCGTTGTTAATTATCACCATCAATTCTTATTCTTTATAAACATGACGTTTAGAAGGTGTACTTTGTAGGTACCAATTTTGAATAAAGATGATTTGATTTGAAGTTCATCGACCAGCGTGGTGGGCTATTTCCTAACCCTTCACATTCGGTCAGGCCACTCGTGCTCTTATGCTGAGATGTATAGAGCGTACTTTGACTTGGCTCAGACTTTGCTTAGAGTTAAAACGAGATGGACTTATGTGAATAACATAAATCTGTCTCGTTTTAACCAATTATTGTCAAAATCAAAGTTCGCTCTATATATCTCACACATAGAAACTCTACGAGTGTGGTAGACTAGACTAGACTAGAGAGCCAGAGAGGCAGAATCCACACTTCCATAATCCATACTAATATTATAAATGCGAAAGTGTGTCTGTCTGTCTGCTACGCTTTCACGGCCCTTCGCTTAACCAATTTTAATGAAATTTGGTACAGAGATAGGGTTTATCCCGGGGAAGGACACTACTTTTAGGATACTTACTTAACTACCTAACAACATAATATATTATGTACATTGTATGATTGTAAAGGTACTCGTATAATAGTGTATGAGTGTCGTGTCGACTTTATATAAAGATATCGATATCGATGCTACCTGCCATGTCATGCTTACTACCTGTAGTTATAATTTTGTATCACGGAGCCACGCGGTCTGCATGCGCAGGCGCATCCAATGCTCATGATGATAATGGCAGCCAAACCGATTTCACGGTTAGGATAAACGAGTTATAATGTACCTATTCTAAATCTATACACATACAACTAAACTAGTTTTACCTTCTAAACTTCTTCTTCTTTCTTACTTCTTACTTACCTACTTCCTTCGGCGCTTCAACACTTGGCCTCCACTACGATTTTTCTCCGGCTCGATCCCTGATTCCTTTGCTGTGTTCTCCATGATCTAGATCTTTCCAATTTTCTGCATATCTTCTTCTTTTTTTATCCACTACAAGTTAGCTCTTGACTGCGATCTCACCTTATGGTAAGTGATGATACAGTCTAATATGGTAGCGGGCTAACCTGTTTGGGGTATGGTAGTTATATTAAACCCATACCTACTTCTCGTCGGTTTCTACACGACATCGTACCGGAACACTAAACCCCTTTGCCCCATCTGAAACCGGCAGCCGGGCGTCTAAACCACAAGTCAATAAGCAGTTAATAGCCCTTCGAGCATGCTCGAAGGGCTATTATCCTAGTCTAAATATTTAAAAGGAAAAGGTGACTGACTGACTGATCTATCAACGCACAGCTGAACGGTTCGGGCTGAATTTTTACATACAGATAGTTGTTATGACGGAGGCATCCACTAAGAAAGGATTATTGAAAATTCAAACCCTAAGGGGGTAATAGAGCTTTGAAATTTGTATGTAAATCGAACCTAACGTGAGCGAAGCCGCGGGCTAAAGATAGTCAAATAATAAAATAGAAGCTTCAAAAGCCCCGTTACAGCTTGCATTATGCTATTACACAAAAAAAACCGGCCAAGTGCGAGTCGGACTCGCGCACCGAGGGTTCCGTACAAACCTGTAGTAAGTTTTAAATTATTAAAAAAAAACTACTTACTAGATCTCGTTCAAACCAATTTTCGGTGGAAGTTTGCATGGTAATGTACATCATATATTTTTTTTAGTTTTATCATTCTCTTACTTTAGAAGTTACGGGGGGGGGACCAACATTTTACCACTTTGGAAGTGTCTCTCGCGCAAACTATTCAGTTTAGAAAAAAATGATATTAGAAACCTCAATATCATTTTTGAAGACCTATCCATAGATACCCCACACGTATGGGTTTGATGAAAACAAAATTTTTGAGTTTCAGTTCTAAGTATGGGGACCCCCAAAATTTATTGTTTTTTTTCTATTTTTGTGTGAAAATCTTAATGCGGTTCACAAAATACATCTACTTACCAAGTTTCAACAGTATAGTTCTTATAGTTTCGGAAAAAAGTGGCTGTGACATACGGACGGACAGACAGACAGACATGACGAATCTATAAGGGTTCCGTTTTTGCCAAATTTGGCTACAGAACCCTAAAAAGACCATTGTAAAGCCATCAGACGTGTGAAGTGGTCGGTGCGGCGCGGCGATGCGGGCGATGTGTGGACTTGTATGGAGCTTGTATGAAAGCGTCGTCATACAAACTAATGACAATATTTGACGCGCCGGGTATCTTATGAATACCGCCGGTACAATGGCGCCAGCTCTTAATGGTACCGCCGTAGTCTTGGAGCATAATATATTATATCTGAGGCCGTAGTTACTACATAAACTTGACGACCTCCCTGACGCAGCGTTGAGCGCTGTTGTCTTAACGTGGAAAGTCCCGGGTTCGATCCCCGGGTAAATTAGGGAATTTATAAATTTTGAATTGTCTCTATTCTGGCCTAGTGGGAGGCTTCGGCCGTCACTAGTTACCACTCTAGTGGCAAAGACGTGCTGCCAAGGGATTTTGTGTTCCGGTACGATGCCGTGTAGTAACCATTACTTACCATCAGATGAGATCGCAGTCAAGGGCTAACTTGTAGTTGATAAAATAAAAAAATACTGATTTGTGGTCGTACCCACAGAATTCTAAATTAGGTTTTAGAATATGGTAACTTCACTTAAGGCATTGGACAATGGACACCCCGCAAGATCGTTAGTTAAAATATTAATAAAAAACGCGCGCGAGTTGAATGCAGAGCTAACGTATGTGTCACCATACATAAGGTCTGCATTCAACTCGCTCGCGAACTATATCTAGTATCTACTCTTTCCATCTAATACTAGTGGGATAGTTGCAGAGACTAATGCTTTTCCTTCAGGTACACTTTTTCCAACTCCGGGCCCTGCGTTTTGTGCTGCCATAAAGAACTTACGTTCTTAAAAAAATCTTAAGTACCTACGTCCCAGTTCAGTTGGTGTAGAGTCGTCTTCCTTTCCTGATATCTTTATTTATTCAGGTGGTCGGTTCCTCAATGTTACAATATACAGCTATGTGTATACTTGTACAGGTGTCGTATGGTATGCCGTATTGCATCACCGCTGAAAACGTCCATGAACATCATATAGCCTAGATATTATATTAGAGGTATTATTCTGCCACCTGCACAAAAATTGTATAGATAGGTAATCAACGTGAACGGAACACCGAAATAGCTTGACTCAGGCCCGTGTTAAAGCTACATCAGTTAAGAACCGGTTATCAAGTATCGGTCAATCGATGCATAAGACCTAATCCACTACAGCTCATTAACGTGCCATTGCTGGGCCTGAAGCTGCACAGGCCTCCACTCATAGGAGAGAGGGAATTAGAGCTTAGACCCACCACGCTGCTCCAACTGCGACTATTACCATGTTAGTGATAATAACCGGGACCGACGGCTTAACGTGCTCTCCGAGGCACGGGGGTGAAACTCCGCCAACTTCCTAACTCCGGGCTAGTACTGAGAATTTCTGGTCAGAAAAATACCCAATACTCAATTATGGCCCGACCCGGGACCTCGTCGGCCGCAGTCGAACACGCCAACCACTAGACCAACGAAGCAGGGCCTAATGCCTTAAGAGAATTGGTGATCATTGTTACAATGTTATAGATATTGGACGTGCTGGATCTACCACCACCTAGTTGGTGTCTGGTGAGCCGCGTCTCGCTCTTTTGCTTGCACAGTTACCCGTGACAATATCTCAATACTTTTTCTAAACAGATTTTACAACAGGTAGAGCTTTTACAAGTTCCAATTCCAATAAGATCCAACCATAATCCTCTGTGGGGCCGAGTGTACGCTTTTATAACAAGGTTCCAAAAGAGTTTCTGGATTTGCCATTGCACAATAATTATTCTATTGATGATTTTCGTTGCATCGAAGCAACCGGCTTCGCATCCAGCAACACACAAGTCAGTGTAAATACTTACTTGTTAAGTAACGTATGGATATTGTATATTTTTACATTTTGTAACATTATTCTTTTTAAGAAAAGAGCAACTGCTGAGTTACTTGCCGGCTCTTCTCATTAGAATCGGCTTTCTGATCCGGTGGTAGAGGTATTTTTAATTGGCACAAGTGGTCTTACGTGAAACAATTGTTAAATCATTTATTATGACTCATCTATACTAATACTTACTAATCTATACTTAATTATAAAGTTTGTAAGTTTGTGAGATTGTAGGGGGTAATCTCTGGATCTACTGAACCGATTTTGAAAATTCTGGTACCAATATAAAGCCACATTATTTGTGAGTGTCATAAGCCGAAAAATTATATTAACCCGAAAAATTGGGGAGTTCCCGTAAGAATTTAAAAAACTTATTTCACGCGGACGAAGTCGCAGGCATCTGCTAGTACAATATAATTATAGTAGTTTTGAGAGCAGTCTTCCATTCAGTAGGAGCACAGGTAGGAGCATACTCTCGTGCAGTTGTAGGTCTTGTACCTACGTCGCCAGCCGACAGAGATGGCTTGAATTAAACATCGCGCCAAAACTGGAGAAATTAATTAGACTCACTTCTGCGAACCGCTTTGTCGCAACTCCCAGTGTGGGCGAGGGTTGTCCACTGTTGTAAGCAGCTAAAAATCCAACAGTTGGTACTTAGTATTTGCCTATATTGTTGTTGGTGGGATGGTGGGTTGGGTGATAGTCAGGTTACTTACCTTAAGTACCTACGATACTTTTGACTCCATGAAGATTATGATATGAGTTTTAGATAAAATCTAAGTGTACCTACGGGCACGAAAAGAGCGGTAGCGGGGCGACGGCGGCAGCGGGGCGATGCGATTAGTCGGAGAGCTGGCGACGAATTTTGGGAACAATTTGAAAGAGGTCTGGTAATACTTTATAACCGACAAAAACGTCTGGGATTTATTTTTTCGAATTCTATAAGTATAAAATTTAAAGATAAAAAAATCAAGATGCCAAAAAATTGATTTTTCAGATTTTTTTTGCAAATGTTATATGCTGCGCAATAGCGAAATAACCGCAAACGCTCTACCAGACTGGCAGAACTGGATTTGCCAAAATTGCCGAAATTATATTTCTCCACAATTTCAGATTGCCTAAAAACACCTTCCCGAAATTCGTCGCCAGCTCTCGAATTCCATCGCCCCGCTACTGCTCATTTCGTGCCCGTACACTCCATAGACTTATTATATTACGAAACTCAATAGCGTCAAGGTCAAACGCTGCATGTCTCACTATTGAAACAATTGGGAAAGAAAGCAGTTCTGATTTGGGAACCTAATCAAAGTTCTTACTGCATTTCAGACTGTGATTTCCGACACTTCTCAGTAGAATCTGCTTTTCGATGGTGATAAACCTCGACGGTCTTATCCTAAATCCAAAAACCACGAGTTAGCTCGCTACAAGATCAGTTTTTTTTAACCAAAGCCGCTGTAATAATGGCTGCAGACACGACCAAGCCGGTTGAAGTAAATAAGGTAAAGGAAAGTCTACCAAGAGACGTAGGTGCCGATCTAACTTGGCGCTGATTGTTGGTATCGGAAAGATACTGTACAAGGATAGCTTGACAGGCATACCTGACAGCCCTAGGAGATTGTGAATCGTTTTAAACCATCAATTGGCAATTGCACAGTGAATGGGCCCCCTGCTCTCGCGCCCCAGCATGGCGCGACGAGCCACGGCCGCAAAAACCATCAGCCTTATCCCCCTCACACATATACCAAACCTTACAAGAGGAAGAGAGAGCCAACAGCCACGTCCGTCAGGCAAAAACAATCGCACTGCCACTCTGTAGTAACAGCGACGTTAATGTGTTTCTGCAGAATCAAGAACTGCTTTTTTCTTTCAATAAGTAGTTACTCCATCGTTTAGGATTCCGTTTGCGAGTTGACTGAATCCCATTAAAAGGCTTGCTGATTCAGTAATTGTGATGGGTTCTTTGCAGTACAGTCAGTAGCTAGGCAAGTTATAAATCTTGAAATCGGATTTCAATAATTAATGTTGCATCATGTTGGTTATTTACCAATTTCACCTGCATACGTTATTAAAAATTGAATTATTGTAGAGTACACTAGTGACTGGGCTGGGTGATAAATTACTTAACTTCGTTGGAAACCTGTGGATAAGAACTACATATGTATTAAGTACTACATTATAATCAAGTAATCCTGCGAGTGGTTAGAGAGTTGGTAACCGGGGGACGTAGAGCGGCAATGCGTGGTGGATAGATCAGCATCGGCCACGCATTCCGCTAAATTACTAGTTATACCGTCAATACCGACGTCGGCACCCGCTCGCTAACTTGCTTCTGATTTCAAAACATTCTACCCATTTCATATTTTCTACATGATTTTGTGAGCGGTCATAGCTTTCCACCAGTGGAGAGCCTAGGACCCACCAAATATAATAAATCAGCCTTTCTAGCGATAGTAACCAAAAGTGCAGCTATCTCCTATAATATTATTGGTTCAGACTTCAGACGTTCGGCAGCCTATCTAGTTGACCGGGGGTTCGGTCCTCGAACACGCTCGTCAACTATTCTCCATTCTGATTGACGTGCATTTCAAACAATTCAAAAAAGAAATTAATATTCAAAGAGATTGCCTGGTTTCCTGAGGTTGGCCTGAGATTCGAACCACTAGTTCATCAATTCACCTAGGTCCTAGATATTCAAAATATCTACTACCAAATTAGGCTTTTCTTGTAATACTAATTACTAACTACCTATCCACTACAGCCCATTAACGTCCCACTGCTGGGCTGCTCCAATGCGGGTTGGCGGATTTGTCGAATGCTTTAACGACTATTATCATGTAAGTTATAATAACCGGGACCAACGGCTTAACGTGCTCTCCGAGGCACGGGGGTGAAACACCGCCAACTTCCTAACTCCGGGCTAGTACTGAGAATTTCTAATCAGAAAAACCCAACACTTAATTATGGCCCGACCCGGGACTCGAACTCGGGACCTCGTCAGCCGCAGTCGAACATGATAACCCCTAGATCAACGAGGCAGAAAGAGGCAGACTAACGACCTATGAAAACTGTAAATTCTTACGCGCAAAATGGGACTTGAATCTTAGAGAATGGGACTCCAGCGAAGGGTCCTGCGTCATTATAGTAAAACTAGGAACCTTTAGTCTGAAAGGGTAGTTAAGTATCGGCATATTTAAGTTCAGTTTGTAATGTATGCCGTTTATTTTGGTGTTAGGTTGAACTCGCCAGTTATGAGTTAGATATTTACTTCAGAGAAGGTTTGTTAAGTATTGGCATATTTAAGTACAGTTTGTAATACATGTAGTAGGTACTTATGCCGTCTATTTTGGTGTTAGGTTGAACTCGCCAGTTAGATATTTACTTCTGAACTCTGACCCCGATTCGTGCCACACCGATGTGGTTATATTTACAGGATATTGTTGCAAAACATTTAGCTCTGTTTGTTTGTTTTTAAATCAACCAATAATACGCTTATGATAATATTGTTATGATATTTTTGTTTCCTTTCTATTAGATTCTATTTTCTTATTCGATAATGATGATTAATGGATGATGACGATTATGAATCGTCCGCGTCATTTAAATAAGATTCCGCTAGGAATCCATTCCTAGTCCATCGGTTAGTAGCTGTAGATATCTATCTATGTAGGACCTTGTATAAAAATGAAAAAAAGAAGCACATTAAAAGTTTTGCATAGAATTCATCACCAGTTACCAGTCTGTGGTATAATCATCACAATATTTTACAAATTGACTCGCTAAAAAAAAAAAAACATACGCGCCGAATTGAGAACCTCCTTCTTTTTTGGAAGTCTGTTAAAAACAAGTCTAACGAGCCCAAACTCGATTTACTTACCATTGTAAGTTGTACATAAGCTATGAACTTCCCCAAAATCCTACCTCCATTACTTAATATGAAAGCTCGAAGAAAAAAATCATCAAAGTTGCATGCTTTAGATTTTCGGATCGTTCTGTTGTCCCGTGCGACTTGTGACCAAAAAAGTAGAGGACGCTAGCTAGATCTGTGGCAAATATCGCGCCGTACAATTCCTCAAAGTGGCTGTCCACAATACTTAGCTAGAAGTCAGACCAGAATTTAAAACGTGGCCTGCGTTTAAAACTAGAAAATATGACACAAACAGTCGCACGCGCAGCCCATTCGCATGAGATTACGGTGCGTCGGCCAATCGCGCGGCTGCATCGCCCCCCCTGCCCCTGCCCCTGCCCCTTGCCCCGGTGCCCCTGCCCCTGCCCCCGCGCAGTCAGCTGGCGCGATCGAAGCGTAATCAAAACCACTGATAACTACATTGCGTGGAAATCAATCCGTTCCCGGTGAGTTTGTTTTAATTGACAGTTGTTATTTTTTTTGTGACGATATGGGGGAACTACATGCACTGAACATACCTATTTCAGCAGGTAGGTATTCTAGAAAGTTTATAATCTGGTGGCAGAGACTGGTATTAGACCTAACTGACCTAAGTATAACCTCTGAATTTATGTATTTCTTCATGACATGTTTATAACCTTGATGAAGTATTTCAAGATAGAGTTTAGTACTACATCTGTGGAGATTTGATTCTAATTTTTATGAACAATATTTTTGGATTACAATTTTTTATGTTGCAACTCCGTCTATATTACTTAGTTCACTGGAATCCTCTGCCTGACTACCTACTTAACAAAATTATTATTTTCTTAGCGTTGTTTGAACTAACAACTGCAAAGTTAGCAATCTAGAAGCTTGGACTCGCCAAGTATTTTATAAAACTAACTCCTAAGTGGAGTTTTTATATTATATCTTCGAGCAATCATTATGACTTTCTCTTCTACTAATTATTAGATTACACCCAAATATATCAACTTGTTTTGTTAATTATGTATTTGATCCGACGCGACGATCAGATTTCGGATTTCGATTTTCACGTCAGTGCTTCCGTACGAATGTTCGGTTTATTTATTTCTTACTTTTATACCATAAAAACGGCTATCCGTTTAAGGTAGCCTCCATTAAATCCAGTACATCTTCCTGGAAGCATACCCATTCACGTCTCGAGTGCATTGAAGCGTTGCTAACTGGTTGCGAAGCTCGCTTCTTGTCAATCGTCGGCCGTTGAATTAAGAAGATGTGTGTCATAATGTGGTAAAGTAAAAAGCCTCGCAGGCTTCGTGATTTCCGTCAACAGCGCGACTTGTTATTATAACTTATGTCACGAGACTTGGACCGGCCGCGACCGGTCTCTGGAGCCAGTTTTACGAGCTCGCTTCACACGTGCCGACTTCGACAAGACCAACTTAGGTTTGAAGTTGGAATAGATCGAACTGGTGTCGTCTAATGGAGTCTGTAGTACATTTTACTCGTTGCATTACCTAAGCCATGAAACAAATCGAAGCTGTAGTACTTTGGAGATTTGCCCCCCGATTGTGTGAGGAAATCGTAATCGTTTGTCAAACGCATAATTCTACATGTTCAAGGAGTTCATTGATGCTTGCGTGGTAAAAAGCATGTATGAACTCTTTAAACAGTTCGAGAATACGTTTTAAGCTGTCAAATGATTAAGTACGATTGGCTTAGACAATTGGACCTTAGGCTTTGAACCTTTTTCGACGGTGCTTCAAACGCTGGTTCTGACATGTTTACAGTTGCCAGTTCTAAATTTTATGATAACATCTGAGGTCTTGTCTACTCACGTTGTTCTTAAAGTCGTGGTGTCCAGACACCCACTCCGAGTAAACTCCCTCAGATATAAACTGCATGGCATCATAAGTAAACGTTATAGTTCTGAAAACAAGCTAACGAGCAACTCATTATGGACGTGTCACGTGGCACATGTCGGCATCCGAATTGTTGTAACATCTGTGGGTGGCTTTACAGCAGAATCGTTTTTACGATTGCCCGTCTCCCCGCCTCCTCCTTAATTCGTCTCGTCGTAAAGTTCACTATATCGTCTTTAGGGGATATCTTGTAGGTATATCAGAGAGCAATTTTCGTCGAATTCGATACGACTCTAAAATTTGATCCCCATCAACTCGGTTGCCCATTTGAGTTCGATAAGTTTCATGTTGCTTATCTAGTAAGAAATTCTTGAGGAAATGATTATTGATGAAATGATGATGTCTACCACTAAAAGCTAACTTTTTAAACTCCGATTTCCTAGCTAGATATATTTTCAATCAGGTAAGTGTATTATTTCTTTTTTTTTTAAGTCTTCATCCAGGATTTCTTGGGACTGCCCAACTTCTCGGAAACTTATAGCAGATGTGTCGTGTTTGGGCTTATAGATTTTTCTCGACGGTAAGTTGTCTCACCAACAGGATCTCATGGTGGAGCAGAAAGGTTATAGGAAATCAAGCTTAGTGAAACTATGTACTTAGGTCCACCAAGTTTTCGCTCCTTGGATTGGTCCCGAAAAGGAGAACATGCGATCTTCTGATCATGTAGAGAGATATAGAGAGGCTACGTCATACATGACAGATTTTTCAAATATAGCTATTCTAAATGTGGCAAAAACTCACAGCAAAAACTCCTCTTTACAAATTGGGAACTTCTATGTTGCTGGGATAGAAAATAGGTCACGAGTTAACGACTTCGGCTCAGTTACGGATTTGGTGGGTCCTAGTTTCGAAGCCCAGAAATGCTCCTCTTAAGTTTTTGGGGTAATGTGCGTTTCAACTCCAAAATTACTTAATTATATTTAACTAGTTCGCGAATTCCCGGCGAGTGGCGACCCGCGACTTTGTCCGCGTACAGTTTCTGATTTGGTTCCACATAGATTTAAAACTATAATGCTGATTTACACTCTACACTTCAAAAACGTAGGACTTTCATACAAACTTCTAACCCCCAGGGATGAATTTTCTCAAATCGGTTTCTTAGCTGACGTTTACGCCAAAGAAGAAACTTACCTTCCAAATTTCTACTTTGTATGCTTTAGTTCCTGAGATATCGTGATTAGTGGGCGAGTGAATGAGTGGTAAGTATTTCGCTTTTATATTAAAAAAAAAAACTTAATAATTATTATTATTTAATTAATTAATCAGTGTCACTTAACTTTAACGGTGAATGAAAATATGGTGAGAAAACTTGATTGCCTGGCTGTTCTCCACATATAGGTAATCTTGCTAATATTATAAACGCGAAAGTTTTTATGTATGGCTATGATATTTCGTTGATGTATGGATGTTTGTTACTCTTTCACGCCAGAACAGCTGAACGGATCTGGATGAAATTTGGCACAGAGATAGATTACAGTCTGGAATAACACATAGGCTACCTTTTATCCCGGAAAATTGAAGAGATCCCGCGGGAACCAAAAAACCTTAATCCACGCGGACGAAGTCGCGGGCATCAGCTAGTTGTTTGAAGTCGATCAATTGACCAGAATGGTGGACTATTGGCTTTAACCTCCTCATTCTGAGAGAAGACCTGTGCTCAGTTATATAATAACACTAGCTGATGCCCGCGACTTCGGTTTGAGGTTTTTCGGTTCCCGCGGGAACTCCGAAGTCGCGGGCATCAGCTAGTGTTATTATATAACTGAGCACAGGTCTTCTCTCAGAATGAGGAGGTTAAAGCCAATAGTCCACCATTCTGGTCAATTGATCGACTTCAAACAACTAGCTGATGCCCGCGACTTCGTCCGCGTGGATTAAGGTTTTTTGGTTCCCGCGGGATCTCTTCAATTTTCCGGGATAAAAGGTAGCCTATGTGCTATTCCAGACTATAATCTATCTCTGTGCCAAATTTCATCCAGATCCGTTCAGCCGTTGGAGCGTGATTGAGTAACAAACATACATCCATACATCCATCCAAACTTTCGCATTTATAATATTTATATATTTGATAATGATTAATGAACGAGTTATGCTGCGCAAGACATTGAAATGTGAATAATACGCATGGGTAATGTTAACAAACAAGTAAATCAGCTGTTTATCGTGATAAGTTGATAACGCGGGTTCGGCAACCCACCTCGCGCTGTTATCAGCCAGGAGGACATTGCCTAACTCTGTGTGTGTTGTGTGGAACTGTGCCACCACAGATTATGGGCTTTGTTATTAAAAACAAGATAAAACCCAGCTTTAGTTGCGATAAAGTCAGGTCATTGCCCAATTTGGATGTTTTCTATTTTCTTTGGGGTTTGAACTTGAAGGACGGTATTTTTACCAGGAAGCCAGCTATAATACAGAGGTATAGACTCGACCGGCCAATGGCCATACACGGACAGCTCGATCGGTTAGCCAGTGATCAACATACACGGTCCGAATGAAGGAACTAAAAATTTAATTCGCTATATAATCCGCAACAGTAGGCAAATCTGTGTGGTACAGTGCATCTTGCACTTGCAGCTTGCGATATTATTATGTGGTGTGGTGAATATTGCAAGCTGCAAGTGCAAGATGCACTGTACCACATAGATTTGCCTACTGTTGCGAATTATAGCGAATAAAATTTCTAGTTCCTTCATTATCATGGACTTCCGCAAAGTAACGCCTGCTTCTATCCAATATACACGGTCCGCTCTCGCAGTCATATAACTTCAACGGTTTGAAGCTACCATTGATAACTGCTGCCAACCGCCCGTTAAACAGTCGCAACTGCTCAAGCGGTTGCATGTATGTGTGCACGTGTGACTGTAGTTCACCATGCAGTCGCAGCTTGAAGCAGACCATCCTGACTGCTTCAAGCTGTCCGTGTATCTGAGGCCTTAGAACATTTAGATTTTAGAGTATGTTTTCGGAACAGAGCGAGCGGGGTCGGGAGCGCGCGGTAACCTTCGCGACCCGGTTTCAGCCCGGGTGAACGCCCTAGCCTTAGCCTAGCCTGCATCGCGCCGCAGCCTAGCCAGCGTACAGCGACTGACGTCTCGGCTTGACTAAAATAGACGGATGGTACAATCTGTGATATAGCTGCCGATTGCGGCGCAAACAAACTGCAAAACACTGCGGCTAACTATACTGTTGACATTTCTCACAGCAAAGGACTCTTGCCCAAGCATTTGCCATATTAATGTCTCATTTGAATCTTAAATGTACTTAGAATATCTACCTATAGAAACCAAGTACACTCGCGAAATGTAAGCCGTTCAATTGGTGCCATAAATGGCATCGTACGACGCTCGCGCAGTCCGAAAAAAGCTGGTTAACTTAGTTTTAGAAGCTTCAAGCTACAATGCTACAAACAAACTAACCAATTACTTACCCAACATTTAGGGGAAAACATTTAAACTGGCAACATTATGTTTGCGTCTGTGTGCGTGACGAGGCAAGTAAACACAGCACACATAGTGAATTTGTAGCTTGCGTTTTGAGAAGGCGTTGTTTGGAAACATACCTTCTATAGGTAAGTTATTCTAAGTAAATGTAGTAAATACTTAAATTAAAAGAAAATACCAAAATTCCTGATGCAATACCTGGACAGTTTAATACGTGATTTTAACCCCCGACGCAAAAATAGAGAGGGGTGTTATAAGTTTAACGTGTCTGTCTGTGGTAACTGGTATCGTAGCTCCAAAACGGATGAACCGATTTTCATTTAGTTTTTGTAAACATTCCTCATACTACTTGTTCGGCTCACCCTTCCGCTCGCAGTTTTCAAAACCTTGCTGCGAAAGAAGTAACGTGATATCGTAAGTTCTAAACTGTACGCTTGCTATATGCCGTGTTCGCACAGCTCTCAATTCTCGTGCCTAGTTACGCCTTTGCTATCGCCTGCTAAATGTTATTTATGAGCATTCACCACACGTGGCCAGGTGACGTTTGGTAATAACTAGATGACCATCTACCTATCTATACTTCTATACTAATATTATAAATGCGAAAGTTTGGATGGATGGATGGATGTCTGTTACTCAATCACGCCGGAACGGCTGCTCGGATCTGGGTGAAATTTGGCACAGTACTGCAGCCACATGTTTTAGAATTATTATAATCCTTATTTTAGGAATATCAAGGTACGTGACATTATGCCAGTCATTTTTAGTAATATTGCCTAAGTATTGCTATAATCGTTGGCCCGTGATTGTATGTACTGAAATTATATTTAGGAGGGACTCTACATATTGTAATTTGTAACACACGTAACTCCGGAAAGTTAAGAGGTGTGTGCTCGAGGATCGGAATTCGGAACTCCTACCAACCGAATAACTGGCATACGAATTAATGAAAATGAAATGCATTTATTATTTTCCTAAGTAATTTTTTACGCAATTTTTGTTTAAATATAACTGCGAGTATCTCTGCCTCGAATATGTAAAGTAAAGCCTTTCAAATAGCGTCGTTTTGGTGAAGGTAAACTTAGTTCTGCAGCGCTTGTTCTGACTCTGAGCAGTCGATGACCTTTGAATGGAACAGTTGTATGTACGCCACAGTTCATAGAGCGACGCGGCGCGGCGCAGCGGACACACAGCCACACTGTGAAGTGTGATTATCTGCATTATAGAGATGGTACTACGTTTATCTTACATTTAAACTACGTTTACTAGCTGATGCCCGCGACTTCGTCCGCGTGGAATAAGTTTTTTTAAATTCCCACGGGAACTCCCTAATTTATCGGGTTAATTTATAGCCTACTAGCTGATGCCCGCGACTTCGTCCGCGTGGTTTAAGGTTTTTTCAATTCCCGCGGGTACGCCTTAATTTTCCGGGATAAAAAGTAGCCTATGTCACTCTCCAGGTCCTCAACTATACCCATGCCAAAAACACGACGATCCGTTGCTCCGTTGCGGTGTGATTGAGGGACAAACCAACACACACTTTCGCATTTTAATAATATTATTATAATTCTTCGTCGTCGCGTTGCGTGCGCGTCGACAGACATCGTCGCTCCAGTCTTTGCATTCATTGTATGCAACACTTTTTCAATTCGTTTCAGCTCGTCTTTTTATTCGAAGGAACTGCCATTGTAATTATACCAGTTCTCAGTTTCTCACAGTCGGGCAAAAACTGCATTGTGTGCTAATTCCTAATGGAAGACTCATGTTGTAGAAATTTTACGGGACTGTCGATCGGTTCTCTTAAATTTTCTCTTGGAATTGTTGTTGTTGATATGAGGAAGTTGGGTTCGTACACTTTTTACTGTTTGTACAACTGTGTGCTCTTCATCAACTTACTTCTTACTTACCTACTTCCTTCGGCACTTCAACACTTGGCCTCCTCTACGATTTTTCTCCGGCTCTATCCCTGATTCCTTTGCTTCGTTCTCCATGATCTAGATCTTTCAAATTTTCTGCATATATCTTCTTACACACAATGTATAAAAAAATGTCCTATTTGGCTTGTTCTACGAGTTTTTATTCACTCACTCACTCACTTCAGGCTTTCAGCCTATTGTCGGCTCACTACTGAACACGATCAGCATGAGACTGCTTTGGTTATATAGTACATCACGCTGGCCAAATGCGGTTTGGAAGACTTCACGCACGATAACTTTACGAAGGATTCCTGGCATGCAGGTTTTCTTACGATGTGATGGTTTTTATCTTTTGACCATATAATTTACTGAATGCAATTTAAAAAACTACTTTTTAACGCACGACGTTTCTTATTCGAACCGCTAGAGTGTGGAACACCCTCCCAGCGCACGTGTTTCCTGCCACGTATAACTTAGGTATATATAGGTACCTTCAAGGCAAGAGTGAATAGGCATCTTCTAGGCAAGCGCGCTCCAACCTAGACCTCATCATTGCTTTGCACTAAGCATGATTGTCGTCAAGCGCAAGCCTATCTCACAATAAAAAAAAAAATGGCGACAATATTATTATCATGATTCACGTCCAACATCCATGGGGGCTATTTTATTCCTTTTTATACAAATTCGTTTAAAAATAGCCGCTTAATCTAATCAGCCCGATAAGTGCTATTTGCTGCCGATTTATCAATATCTCAACACGATTTAATCTATTTATGTATACTGATAGCGATATTTATCTATACTATAAGATTAGCGAGTGGAAATTGCCTAAAGCCTCATTTGCACATTAACATTTGAGTGGAACTAGAAACCGGTAGAAGCCCTTCGGCAGTTTTAGGGACTAAACTTATTCAGCTCGTTTCAGCTTGTGCATATAAAACTGGTGTCTTCGATGGAGAAAATTGTTTTTCTCCATCGAAGACTGACTGAGTTTGGGCTTTTCACAGACCAGTATGGTTAGCATGCGCACTAAGAGTAAAATTATGTCTACCCGTTAACATGGTTACTTGTCTCGTTACGTCAAAAGTAGAGATAAAACTAATATTATTTCTTATCTATGGTATTTTTCTCTACGAACCTTTACATGTCGACTATTTTTTCTTGTAATATGCTGCATTTTGTGCATGTTAGAGTAAATGAAAAATTTGCCGGCAACGACAACATCTCTCTGTCTCTCGCGAGATACTCGTAAGTAATCTCGTTGTGCGCATGCTAAGCACACTGGGTTCGTTTGGAACCCTCTTAGCCTTAGTTTTAAGATATTTACTGTAAATAATTATCACCATCACGAGTCTTATGTTTTACTGATGTCCAAAAAGTGTACCAAGAATAGAGATCTTTTAATTGATTGTTTGAGATGCATTCATTCAAAGATAAAAAAAGCTTTCCAAATAAATAAGTTGGTAATCTTACATTCATAATAATTATGATAACGAGTCAAATTTAAAAAAATATAAGAACTACTTTTTTAGGTGGTCAAATTTTAAATCAACCATCGATGTATGAATTATTACAATCGATACTTTCCCAATCATAATAATTTCCCTTTCCTTTCCCTTTAAGTAATTTGAGCAGGACAAGGACAAGGTTATATCACAGAGAACTGAACAGAGAGGAAGCTTCATACAAACTGCTCGCGGCGACTTCACCTATACATAGCGCAACGATGTGTGCGTGAGCTCTCACCGACACATTCACCGACACGATCGTCCGGGTTAGCGAGACACTGTCTGGGTTAGAACGCAAGGGCTGACTGTGGCTGACGGTCGTGCGTTTAATGAAAATAAATAGAGGAACAATTTCGTGTTCAATCACGAAATTGTTCCTCAATTTATTTTCATTACTATAAGTTTACTGATTTTGTATTAAAAATAAAACTATTTAGATTTATTTATGTAAATATAGTGTTCTGTTTCAACAGAAATGCCGAATACTTGCACAGTTTGCTTGAAAAGCTCTAAAGACAATAAGGATGTTTCCTATTTTTCATACCCGAGAGATAAAGAGAAGTACCTTTTTACACGTACCTAGCGCACCTGTACAATAAAACTAGGTAATTGATCGTCAAGTGAGAATGACGTGCTAGACAGGTAGGTATGTACTATGTAGCCTAAGTCGGTCTCACCTACTTGAAGACAGTGCTCAGATAGTAGAATACCCGAAGTACCTAATATGGCTAAAATGTGTGACTTTGTCCACCCCCCAAATTATAAATGCGAAAATGTGTCAGTCTGTATGTCTGTTACGCTTTAACGGCCCAGTTTTTCAACCGATTTTGAAGAAACTTTGTATAGAGGTAGGAGGAACTTTTTGCTAGTTGCGAGTTGCGACTTGCGACCCCAGGGATAAATAGGGTAAACGTGGGGCAGGTGTCTATTTACCCCTGGCTCCACCAACATTTTTAACCGACTTCAAAAGGATTTGACCCGTATGTAGGTATGTATGTAGGTTTGTTAACGATTTTCTCGGAAACCAATGAACCTATTTTTATGATTTTTTCACTTGTGTAATTAACGTACCTACCTACTTTCGGGAAGGTTTAGGTTAGGTTGGGTTCGGGAAGAATATATTTAATTACACCAATAAATCAAAAGAATTTGAATATGTCTTACCATTAAGGATATAATGTTAGAAGCAGCTTCACCATATTTGACATAGAAAAGTCAAATAATATGGTGATTGTCGATTGTCGATATCGATATTAATGCCGATTTTGATGGTCGATATCGATGTCGATTGTTGATATCGATTTTGATACTCATATCGATTGACGATATCGATGTCGATGTCGTTTGTCGATATCGATTATGATTGTCGATGTCGTTTGTCGATATCGATGTCGACTGTTGATATCGATGTTGATACTCATATCAATTGACGATATCGATGTCGATTGTTGATATCGATGTTGATACTCATATCGATTGACGATATCGATGTCAATGGTCGATACAAATGTCGATATCGATGTCGATTGTCGATATCGATGTCGATGTCAATTGTCGATATCGATGTCGATTGTCTATATCGATATCGTTGTAGATGTCGATATCGATGTCGATTGTCGATATCGATGTCGATTGTCGATATCGATTTCGATTGTCGATTGTCGATGTCTAAGTCGATGTATAATATTTTTATTTTTCCTTAAATTGTTGACATGCATCAGGTGACAACCCTAGCAGAATAGGTATACATTCTCGACTTTATTAGGAAGCTTCCCCTCTGATCGGATATATACTCGTGTGGTTATATTAACTTGAAAATTAATGTTGTTTCAGGTGAATACTGCGCTGACGTCATCATGAAGTGGAATGACGTCACCGACATCAGTAAGTTAACTCTAAGTTAACCTTTGCTTTGTGTGTTTACTTCGGTCCCTTCGCAATGTGTTTCCAATTTCCATAAATAACTAATGAGCGTGATTCATCGAATGCTTACAATTTCGAATAGCTATAATGTTACAAAAAAAAACTGGCTAAGCGCGTGTTCAGACACGCGCAGTGTAGGGTTCCGTATAATTTGTCCGTTACAAATTACAATAGGTATGTGGAAACTTTATAAGTTGGTCGACTATTTAAATTTTAAAGCCTTCTTATATTGTGATAGTTTTCATTTAGACTGCTGCCATGAATTTTAACAGTGGCCAGGGAACACTTCACTCTGATCGCTTATAAAATCTCACTCTATAGAATTACGACGACCATCTATAGTGTAGATTCTATACTATAATATTATAAATTCGATAGTTTGGATGGATGGATGTTTGTTAATCAATCACGCCACAACCGCTGAACGGATCTGGATGAATGGCACAGAGATAGATTATTGTCTGGAATAATACATAGGCTACTTTTTATCCCTAAAAATTAAAGAGTCACCTCAATCCACGTGCACGAAGTCGCAGGCATCGGCTAGTATTATTATAATGGCGAGTGTTGATTTTGTATATTCTTACTGTGAGATTTTGGCAGAGCTGCCTGCCCGGCGCGGCGTTTGGCCGCCGCCCGCCGGTGCTACTACAGAGTACAGCGTTACTATACTACTTACTATAGCGCGGTATACTACTATACTAGTATAGTATAGTACATGTCACGTAGTACGCGAACACGGAACTGGCCCGCGTGGGACGCCGCTGTGTGGGCGGGGAATCGCTCCAGCCACTTCGGCTTCAATATTGACTCGCTCATCGAATATAGGTAGTATAGTGGTTTACACAAATTTACGAAATCCACTAAAAGTAGGTATGCTCCTGAAAATAGCTTATTATATACTGTTGAAGATTATGTACTTAAATCTGACGACCTCCGTGGCGCAGTGTTGAGCGCTGACATTGTCTTAACGTGCGGAGGTCCCGGGTTCGATCCCCGGCAGGGTCAATTTGGGAATTTATAATTTCTGAATTTTCCTTGGTCTGACCTGGTACCACCAAGCGATTTGGCGTTTCGGTGCGATGCCGTGTAGAAACCGAATAGGGGTATCTGTTTAATATAACTGCCATGCCCCTAACAAGTTAGCCCGCTACCATCTTAGACTGCTGCACTTACCATCAGGTGAGATCGCAGTCAAGGGCTTGTAGTGGATAAAAAAAAAAGATAAAAGGACATGGATTTGGCTCGCTCCTGCAATGCATATGGCTGCGGTTACTTATATCAACACATTGATGTAATCATTGTAAATGAATTTTTTAAAAAGAACAACCACCGAGTTTCTTTCTGGTCCTTCTCGGTAGGAATGGCTTCCGAACCAGTGGCAGATTCACTAGACGATTCAAAAGCACTTGTAATAAGTTTATTTGAATAAAAAAATTAAAAAGTTTAAGTTTATTAGACACCCGATCCTATACGGGGTCGCAGGGTCAATCCCCAGGCACCTCTAACTTTTCTAAGTTATGTGCGTTTTAAGAAATTAAATATTACTTGCTTCAAACGGTGAAGGAGAGAATCGTGAGGAATAAGCTGCATGCCCGAGAGTTTTCATAATGTTCTGCCAATTCGCACAAGGAGACTTGTACTCAGTATTGACTAGCTAGTGAGTCTACAATGTGTTGATATGATGATAAGGCAGAGATTTTCAGCTGGAGCAGGAGTCCAGCTGAAAATCAGCGCTAAATGCCCTGTAATTCATTGAAAGGCATTCAGCATTATGCTGAGCTGATGCCTTTTTTCAGGTTGTGCCACACACGACAAGTGTTATCATGGTGCTTCTATGACTTGATCATGAGTCTAATGCTCAGGTACTGGAAGCGCCATGGTAACATTTACCTTAAGGTATTGTTCTGTGTGGCACAATGCTGTCAATAAATGTTTTTCTTTCTTTCTTTATTTCAAAATAGTAGTTAATTCGCATAAGGGTCTCTGTCCACTGAAGTAGTGTGCATGACATTTTGATCGGTAGATCAATCGGATATTAACGATTTACATCTCCGCTACGATTCAGATTTCAGTGGACGCACAGGCATCCTAAGACCCAGGATGACAGATCTAGATGATAAAAAGGAACTCTGACCTTGCACCTGCACAGTAGGTAGGTGATTTATCAATATATTGAATAGTTCAAATTACAGGAAAAATTTACATACAATCAAGTTAAAACTCAATATTGGAACTGGAAGTTTCGAATGGCGGTTCTCTCTTTAACATAGATAAGATAATAGGTAAATAAGGATTCTGTAAAAATGAACGGGAAACCCTAAATACTCGCGAACAAATTCGCGGCTAAAAGCTCCACCACCATAAAAATTCCACTTCAACCATCGCACAGAGCTGTACGACATGCGAACCGCAGTCGAGCAGCGACCGCGTCGCGCGAACAGGCTCGTGAATAAGGGCCCCGAACGGGTTCGAAACTAGTCGGGCATTTTTCCGACAGAACACGTGAGTTTATCCGGGTGTTATGTATAGTTATAATTAATATCACTCACGATAGTTTAAAACTTTAAACGTAAAAACGGCTAAAAGCTTGTTAAACATCAGAGATGGTAGAGACATTTGGCGTGGCGTGCCGGTAGATACTATTTCTGTATGAATGGCAGCACCACACTGCACCCATCCGTATTCCGTATGCAGTACGCCACATCCTCGACTGCATGCCAAAACACTTATTATGTAAAGTTTGGATGTGCCACAGGAAAACTTGTCGACTGTATTGAAGCTATTAATGTTGGATCGAAGCTTAATGTGCTCATTGTTGTAATCTGCCAAAACAGACAAATCTATTCTTCCCTCAGAGTAAGAATGTACTATATTAACTCTATGATTCTCCCGCTACCCAAACTTGCTGGAGAAGCAACCAAGCATACATCTGCAAAGGTGTCTTAAAATCTAAATCTTCGTGATTCAAGGACAAACCAACAAACAAACAAACTTTCACATATTAGTATGATACGCTCCACCATGATATTTTTATTTTCTTTTCTTTGGAATGTCTTTCCCGACGTACTTAACGTCTACATTTTCCTGTCTCTAAATTAGTGAATTTACGTGGCTTTTGACCTTTTTCATTTTCATCGGAAGCATCTATATACTTGGTAATTGGCCCGGACTAAGTCAATTTTAATTTATCTCCTGAAACTACGTTATTCAAAAGGCGAATATTTCTTACAATTAACAAAATATTGGCAGTTCCACTAGCGCTTAAGATATTTACAGGTGACTGGCTGTTTATGGTTATAAAAAATATAGTTTTGATGTTTGTAGATATAACCGCAAGGGTATCATGAATAAAGCACAAGTGATAAAACTTGTACTTGGAATGTTGGCTCATAAATAATGAAGTAAGTACTTAATAAGTATAAGGCTTATAGTTACAGATGCAGTAGGGGGCGGCATTCCAATGTAATTGTTCATGTAATGTTTGTAGGGAAGTGGTCGCGGGCAGACTGCGGCCTGTGGTTGCTGCGGTCAGGTCTGCGGTCGGGGCCGCCGGTTGACTAACGGCTCTCCATTGCTATCGTTTATCGATTTTGTTGGTTAGTTAGGACTAAGGACCCCCAAAGAGTGCCTGTTCTGAGCACAATTGTATTGCAGGTGCAATTTGTTCAATACAAAGTGCCGTAGAAACATAATTATGCCGGCCGGACTTTTGATACAGCAATCCCAAAATACAAAGGGTCCGAAATAAGTCCGTATCAGGTTGGTTCTCAGCTCAGACATTTTTAGCCAAATAACACCGATTTTCTATAAGTAAGTTATCTAAACGAATTAATTATTATTAAGTAAATTCAGTTTTTTAAATTATTAAAGAAGATTATTGAATTATCTTTCGTCCATTTTGTTAAATTACTCCTACGATTATAATTTTATTATCTTTCGGTAGGCATTTTAAATCATCTTCTTCGCTTATTTTATTAATTTTCTAACATTAGTCATGTCATGCCTTTGCTGGGTTCTAATATTTTCTTAGGGGCATATTATTTATCAGCTTTCTCATTTGCATGTCTTCACATTATTTCTGCAGTTTCTTTGTTAACCTCATATTTATTATTTCCAAAGCTCAACGCTTCATCTCACAAGATGCTATTTCAGTGTCGACTTTAATATTTTAGCATTCTATAATCTCTGTAGCTACTCACTTACCTAATTGAAATTCGCAAAACATACATAAGCCAAGAAACGATGTTGAATCAACAACCCGGTTCTACTTGTTCGGACATGTCGTGTATATGTATGGTAGGTATGGTATATACACATGGTATCGGATGTATACTGTGTGTGTTGACCAATGAACCGGTTTTGATAATGAAACTAATAAAACTTCGCCCATGTGTTGTACTGCTCGACTGAACGCATAATTGCTTTTAATTGGCAGAAAATATGAAGACGAATAGCATTTCAATGATTTGTACAACACGGTTGAGATTCAATGGGTGGTCTCTAGTCTCTTGGGAGTTGGGACTCTACAATCACAATGTCATACAGCTCTAAATTCTAAAACATTGGTACTTGGTAGGTACCTACTTAATTTTTTATATCTTTGTAATCTTGGTGCTTGGTTTAGTATTCAAAATTATAGTATCAAATTATTACTGTAGACGTCTGTTCTTCAGCTTCTCAATCTCTACCCGATTCCCCAATTTTCTCTTTGAATAACTGTTCTGCTGTTATATTTACAGGCGTTGCTAGTAAACTAGGTGGCTTTATTTGTTTTTCAGTTTTGTAAAGATTAGATATTCAGCATGTCTTCTAGTGCAGTGTTAGTTCTGAAGAATGATTTTATTTTTAACCCAAGCATTTAACTTTGTTGACCTGACACCCACATTAACTGCTAAGTAAGTACTAAACTAAACACGGGTGTTTATAGTAGAAACTTACATAACTAAGTTGCACAAAAAAACAAAGTTGACTTATCTGTGCGTGACAAGCGCTCCGCGCTCGGCAGCCATGTTGTGCGCCGAATTTTCGATTACATCACTGCGCAAAAAATGCGCGTGCGCATGCAGTACGCTGTGAGGCGGGAGGGGGGGGGGGGGGGGGGGGGGGGCGCGGGCCAGGGGAGAGGCGTGGTACGCTTGAACGACCTTGGCCTTGCTCGCCGAAGCCAAGGCGAGCGTTACGGCAACCGGCAATTACATATGCGCCCACGAGTCTACCGAACACCGGCACTCGCTTATTATCGTACACGATGAGAATGGCCCGCCCGTAATGGAAAACTATGTATGCGATCCATAAAATATAATTGTAAACATGAAACACTGTTGGGAGCTACCTATCAGCTATTCGAAACTGCCAACAGTTGCTATCAATTCTACATCGTTTTGGCAAATGGTGATTGGCGTATTGGCTCCAATGTCCGTAAGTTACGGTGTCATACAAAATTGCTATGTCCTCGGTGCTCTGCTATGTGACATATTTCACACATTAAGTATGTATCTTTCAAGACCATCCTGTGCTATAGGTACAGCAGCTTAAGAAAATCTTTAAGCTCATATTTTGCACCAGCGTGAATTCTTATTTCCTGCAGATACCTATACCGACTCGATACGTCTTCACTCTTCAGTGAGTACAATCTAAATGACTGACTGACTGACTGACTATCAATGCACAGCTCAAACTACTGGACGGATTGGGCTGAAATTTGGCATACATATAGCTATCACGACAATATTTTTTGAAAACTTAACGCCTAAAGTGGAAAATAGGGATTTGAAATTTGTGTAGTTCACGCGCACAAAAGTCCAACATAAAATGTATTATTTTGACTGGCTCTACTTTACTAATGTCATGTGGCTTATGCCTATGCATATTTATCCTCTCTCTCTCTACTTTTATTCCTCATTGCTGAGGGTCGTGACCCCATTCCATTAAGACTAAGAGTACTATTAATTCAACTCTTAGGTTACTAACGATTACAGATGTTAGTGATAATAACCGGGACCGACGACGCGAAGGCTTAACGTGATCTCGTGGTGCTCTCCGTGGCACGGCATATTTATACAGTACTCAGTAAGTAGTAACTCAGTAAATACATGGTTCATGGTTGTACCTCCTTAAACGTACAATTTCAAAACGAATGCTCGTCCGTACGTCGATATCCCTTGACACGGCTCTACCAAGTGGTAAAGCAAACAGCGCGGGGTTTTAACACCTTTCCAACGCTCCACACGGCCGGCTACAGCCGCAGTGGTCTTGAGAGCAGGTTTTTAATTAACGACAAGTGTTGTTGTGTCAGTAAACAGTTAAACAGTTTTTTGACATCGTATTGGTATATGTAGAATGTAGCTGGAGCGAATTGCCCCCTTGCTTACCTTTAATGGTGGTAAATGGTAATGCCTCATACTCGAGGGTTTGACGTTATTTGAAATTAATAGATGTTAAAACTTGAAAGTGTTCCTGTAGTGTTTACTGATTGTGTTCTGAAATGAAATGAAGTACCATCACCATCACGTACCATAAAGGTTTTGATTTATTGGCGAGTGTCAAAATATGCAAAATATGCGGCATAAACAGACGTATCTATTGATTGCGTTAAGACTTAGAAGCTTGATTTTTTACAGCTCCAAGAGACCGTAGACCTAAGCATTCGATATTAATTTCAACTTGATACCTCTACGCGTTCCCGAGAAAAAGGTGATTGACAGACAGACAGACAGACGGACAACGAAGTGATCCTGTAAGGGTTCCTTGTTTCCTCTTGAGGTACGGAACCCTAGAAAACAAAGGGGCAAGAGCTGTCACATACCGTGACAAACCACGCCAGGCTAGCTCAGATTGTATTTGGCGCATTAACTCTGCACTCGTAACATTAAATTAATGCGACGCTGGCAGCGCGCTCAGATATCAGGAATATTAAATTCTGCCTCCGTCGCGTTTCAAACTAAAATTACCGCAAGATGGAAATAAAATAAAAGCCTTTGGAAGCTCTTTTAAATTAGCAGCCTTCTGGCTTCCGTTTTACGCCAAATCTAGAACTACCTTTGCAGACCAGGGCGCGTTTGGAACCCTCGTAGATTTAGTTGGTTAACCTGCCTGGATGTAATGTTTACCTATCGTATTCATAACGATCAAAGCACGGGACAATTTTTTAAATAGTTTCGTAGGTACAAAGATTTGACACAGGATGAGAACTCCGGCCGCTGACCTTGAGCGTAGGTTGGATAGTGAGTAGGGTGACCAGCTGATCCGTACGACTTACGAGTCCGGACCAATCGGGACGTGTGGCCTAATTGCGACACTGCACTCGATTGATATTATGATAAATGATAAATGATTTATTTATTTCACGTACCTAACACAACTTGTGTCACATATGAAATGTTAAGACTCTACCCCCGGAAAAGCTGATCTACTAAGAGCCGGCAAGAAAGAAAAGGTTACAATAAATAGACAATACAACACACGTCACAACTCACAAGTATTACACTGACTTGTGGGTCACTGGATGCGAGGCGTTTCTCAATTGTGCGTCAAAGTCAAAATATATCAATGTTGGTCCTTACACAGTACACTTAATGAACGTCAGTCGTCAAGTACCTATACAAAGTATAAGACGTGATGGTGACAATTAATGACGGTATCATAAAACTAAAGCTACGAGGGTTCCAAAAGCGCCCTAGTCCGAGAAGAGCCCACAACAAACTATATGCATGTATCGTATTCGTATCCAAAATGCAAGTGTCAGTCTGTCTATCTGTTAGCTTATCACTACTGATTTCGAAAATTTGGTATACAGATTGCTTACTTAAAAAGAAATGTAAAGAGCTAAGTGCAATGTTTTAAAAACCTAAATCCACCTGAACGAAGACACGAGATCATCTCTGCTGGCTCATATAAGTAACCCTGTGGTTACAAAATACAGGCATAAGTTAGAAAAAAACCGGCCAAGTGCGAGTCGGACTCGCGCACCGAGGGTTCCGTACAAACCTGTAGTAAGTTTTACGATTTATGACGTATTAAAAATAAAAATTACGTTTGTTGTATGGGAGCCCCCCTTTAATATTTACTTTATTGATATTTAATTATTTATTTTGAAAGGTAATATACAAGTTAATATTCTGTGAAAATTTGAACCGTCTACCTGTTACCGTTTTTAATATTGAGCAAAAAAATACGAAAAAAACACGTTTATTGTATGGGGACCCCCCTTAATATATATATTTTTTTAATTTTTAGTATTTGTTGTTATAGCGGCAACGGAAATACATCATTTGTGAAAATTTCAGCTTTCTAGCTATCACGGTTTATGAGATACAGCCTGGAGACAGACAGACAGACAGACAGACAGACAGACAGACAGACAGACAGACAGACAGACAGACAGACAGACAGACAGACAGACAGACAGACAGACAGACAGACAGACAGACAGACAGACAGACAGACAGCGGAGTCTTAGTAATAGGGTCCCGTTTTTACCCTTTGGGTACGGAACCCTAAAAACCATATTTGGACTTAGTTAACCTTTCTCTGGGTCTCAAAAGGTTTTACCCTGCTGTTTACCACTAACATTTTGTAATGTTCGTTAAAACTACTACTTCAAAGTCCAAGATCCAAATCGTGCTCTTTTCGAGTCTTTTATTATACAACTGCCTGAAAAAAGGAGCATAATATTGTTTTCAGGGTTCATGTATGTATGTGAGTTTGAATATTCCACAATAACTTCTAAACGCCTGAACGGATTTTGATGAATGAGGCATCGTTAGGATCCTTAGCTTATTCCGGGTGACATAGGCTAGTAAAATTTAAAAAAAAATTGATAGGGTGACCATGGTCCCGCATCAAAGACTAAAGTTGATTTTTTTTTCCAAAATGAGATTAACTATATTGTCATCATCAAGAAAATGATGAGTAGATTCCAAAAATATATATGACTATATTTCGATATCCAGTGATTCACAAAAAAATATCATTTAACTATGGCAGTCGTATTTTTAATTCTTTGAGTTATTATAGGATGTTGTGTGTACAGTCGAATTGTATGTAGTATGCGGCGGGATGAGGGGTAAAGTGAAGTGAAGTAAACGTCCGTCGCTCGTTCAGCTTCAGCCCACGCCCGCTCACAACCAGTCACGTCGAGAGCGTACGGGCACATTTGCATTGCGGTGACCACGATCTAGACCGTTACACGTACTGCATCGGAACTGATTTTGTTACAAATTAAGAGACTTTATTATGTCTTGTGTAATTAAGATCAGGGTTGGGCTTTAGTATACATACCGCGAGGGGGGGGGGAAGAGGGGGGGGCGAGGGGGAGGGGGGGGGAGGGTGTCTACTCCCCCTCCAAGCCAAACTTGTAGGAACCTAATAGTTTTCGAGATATTAATTTTTTTTAATTTTGAGGTTAGGTTCTCAAATTTCCTGCCTAACACTGATAATTAAGACGGAGATTGGGTAAAAGTAGCTTGGAGGGTGGGAGGGAGGGAGAAGGAGGGGGTATTACCTTTATATCTTGTAATTACACCTACTTTAACCTACCCTTATATCTTTTGTTTTAGGTAGTGGAAAAGGTTAATTTCTGAAATGGAATGGGCTACGCCAGAAGACTCGCTTCTGGCTTCGCGCTTACAAAAAACACTCTAGGGGCAGGGCAGACAAGACTGCGTGGAGTCGGGGCGTGCCGATTCGGTTTTGTGATCAAAAGTACCTAAATAAACATTTAATAACCTACCTTTATACCTTTTTATTTAATTTTATAACCTTGAAACTCTGTGTTTTATTCATGGAATTAGGAATTACCATAGAAATAGGAAGATAATTCCATGGGAATTACGACTATAGTCTTCCTATTTCTATGGTTTTATTCGAATGATTAGAAAAAAACGTCAAATAACGTCCATGGAACGGATTTTAATCACAGATTAGGTACTCAAACGCCAACGAGTCTTTAGTCTATGGTACAATCTACGGCAAATGTCGTAAGAAATAGCAAAAAGTGGTGAAGATTGCGAATTTTCAAAAAATTATTTCTCGAAAAGTATTAGTTTCCGACGTAAAATATTTAGTTTCCGACATAAAATATTTTAGTGCAAGGCGTACCACATCAGAATTTTTCTGTAAAAAAATATGTGAACGTCCAAACTCCGCGGTATGTATTCTAAAGCTGAGCCTATTATCTCCAAGGTGGTGCCTGCGAACGTGGATTAAGATTTTGAAAAGCCCCGTTGGTACTTTTTGATTTTCAGGGATAAAAATGTCCTTCCCCAGGACGCATTCTGTCTCTGTACAAACTTTTGTCAAATTGGTTAAACATATTATGGGCCGTGAAAGCGCAGCAGACATACAGACAGAGAGCTATAAAAATGTTCGCATTTCAAATATTAGCATGGATTTGTATAAAATAAAGAGTTTTTACCTTTACATACCAATTATCCTAAGAAGTTAAAAAATTAAAAGACTCCTTCCATATCACATTCTTGTATCAAGAATGTACAATAAGTACTTACATAATAATGCCATTTTTGCAAAGATTTAAGATTGATTTCTAATGAGGATGTCAATACTCGTGAATCAGAGCCCCGTCCATGAGCAATATATTATCTACGACTTGAAGGGACAAGTACAAATGTAGACGACTGGCATCGTTATTAAAATATTATTGACCGAGCGAAGCGAAGGTCTCTGAGTCTACTTGGGTGAATTGGCACTTGTCCGTCCGTCCGTCCGTCCGTCCGTCCGTCCGTCCGTCTGTCAGAGCCTTATAACTTCTGAATTACAGAACGTAATTACTTCAAATTTAAATATAATATGTAAACCGATGGCCTCCCGCCGAATATGGCTTAAAAAGTTATAAAAATCTTTATTTCAGGGGGGCTCTCATAGAAGCGAATGCGAAGTAAAATATTTTTTATAGCGTTACATAGGGTTGCGGTATATCATTTTAAAGATAATTAGGAATAGAGTCCAAAAATATTTTTTTTTAAATTTTTCCCCAAAAATTGACGAAATGGGGGGCTTTCAAAGTGGCGATTTTCTAACGTCCAAAGTTGACCTCAGAACTCTCAATTTCCTGAACTATCAAGCCTGAAACTTGATCAATTATTTGAATTATATCCTGTACTTGAACAACAAATACTAAAATTAGATAAATATTATAAGGAAACGAAATTATTTAATTTTTAATGATGATGATATTTTTAACAGAACTTCACAATGATGTCAATAGATGGCGCTCTGTGATGCCGCGAGGTCTCAGTTCGGGGCGAACCACTAGTTTATGAGGTAGAGTTGATGAAAAGCGACGTCGCATTGAAAGCGGCGCGAGGGGCCCGGAAACTGTCTCCATGAAGAAATGTTTAAACATGTTCTATGTAGCTACGGTAGGCGTTCCGATACAAAGCAAGATCATAAACTAAAGTCCGACTGTCTACTTTACTACTAGTAGAGAGTCTACTATAATATGTTGCCAACATGTAGTCAATGTTGATTAATGATTTACCCCATTATGCCGAAACTAAAGAAGAAGAGTTATCATTTTATTAAATTATGTTAAAGTTCTAGACTAGTGAGCAATTATTATCACAACAACTAAAACATAACACAAAAAAAAAGAATTTATTTCGTCGTTATCACATTCAAGTGCAACATAAGTACCTATACAATCAAAAGTTTTAAAAGTTTTTTTATTGTGAAAGTTTCTAATTTCTATGGATTGATCCTAAGATAGTATCGTTATTTAGTTGTTATTTTAAAGCTGTTAGCAAGTTATTATTATAATCGATACAACTGTTTTAGTATTGTAACAATATCTCTGATAAATAGAAGTATGGTTACCACACAGTACCGTCGTTTCGTGACTCGCTCCCTTCAACAGCGCATTGAATCTTGATCTCTGCAGCACCAAGACAGCTTTGCTGCCAAGAAAGCACTTCTCATACCAAAATCTACCGTAATTCCTGGATCATAAGGTGGGATAAACGCAAGATTTGTCGGCAAAACTGTGATGAGAGATAAGATCAGTGCGTCAAGCTAGGAGGCAGGTCTTTCAATTATTCACAACAACACTGTTATGGGAGCCGTAGGCTGCCCTTCCATGTTCGCCGCAAAAACAATGGTTAACCTTATAAATAGTTAAGGCTGTATACTTAGTTAATGTGACATCTAAATATACATATAGTCTTGTTTAGTTGCAAAAGCAGTTTCGTAAATCAGAAGTGGGATTCTCATCAGTTTCTAGATAGGTACTCGTAGATCTAGAAAGTTCTGTCTTTAATAGCTTTGAATTCGGCTTTCTAATGTTCTGTTGAAAGCAATATAGTTTTCATGCGATTTTCTATAGAAATTAACTAGCTTGAACGTTGAAACAAACTGTAATAGCCCGCCATTTATGGAAACTTTTACAGCCCACGATGTCGCCACTTGCCACCTTCTGACAGCGCCATTGATATACGCACATCAGTTTAAAGAAGATATTATTACGCCTCCAGTTCAAGTTTCATCGAAGTTCATTGTTTTTTTAGAGCTTCCTTGATTGTAACAAAAATATATCACACAAATTGAAAAGTGACTTGGCACTTGCTGAAATAATAAAAGAAACTGAAACGGAACTGGTCTTAATTTTTTTTGACGTCAATAAAACAGAGAACTCTGCGAGAGATTGATACATTTGCATTTTATTTTTCATCTTAAGCTTTAACCCTTTTACTCATTTAAGTTTAAGGTCATTCTACCAAGAACTATTATATAAATTGTCGTATTTTAAAACATTTTGTTGAGTTATACTATAGGTACAGGGTAACTACTTTTTTAATTTTTATGACATTACTGGCCTGAATTAAATTTTAAATAAATTACCAGTTTCTAGTTGGACTCATCACCGATATATAATATAAAATAAACCGTATAAAATTTACTTACTATTTAGTCTCTCGAATTGCTGTTTATAATAATAAATAGATCCTGTTTTAGTACCGGCAAATTGCTACAGTAGAATGGAACCGTGTATCTCTGTGTATTTTGTAAATCATCGGACAAGCCTTAAAAATGTCCACCCGCCTCGCTGCGGTGGAAAAAATCTAAGCTAACGATTTTTACAGTTATTTTTAAGCAGTTCTCGTTAGGCGAGTGTTGAGCTCCACTCTTCCTAATTTGTTTCACACGGCTTCCTGTAGCCGACTCGCCAAACTTTACTCTACCTATAGAGATATTTCAGTTTCACGATGAAAATAATTATTATCAAGACGGTACATGATATTATGTAAAGTGGGCCATTAAACAGGTAATGAAACACCGAATGTTGGAATAATACTAGATCTAATTTAATAGAAACACTCTATAAATCTTATACTCTACAGATGTTGTTATATAATTGTAATAAGTGCCTAATTGTAAAAGAAAAATCAGATAAGTAGGTACATTAAAATAAAAAAATGCTTTGGTAAATGTCCGCCATAATAGATTTATCAGACTGAAGCCATAAGCCTAAGATTTCTATCAGATAATGTGATTTTAGCGACATGAGAATTGCAATGCTATTAAAATATAGTAGTATTAGAGTAGGTACTTTGGTAGTATCAAGATTCAAGTGTATCAATCACAGAAAAATGAATCTGCTGTGGGATCAATACCTAGTTTGTAAAACCATAGTCCACCAAACCAAACACTTGATAGGTAGTGAGTAGTGACAATCGCTGCTGAGCTGCGATAAGCTGTACGAATTGAGGACCAAAATTAGGATTTTGGGGAAGTCTCACACTCATTTTAATACTTTAGCGGAGAATTAGTCTAGTACCTAGAAATTCAAAATAATTTTTTACATGAATAAATGTGAGCTTTTACATTACACGACCTTATCCTAGTTAGCTGTATAATATTCCTTACAAAACTAGTTTAATTTGCTAATAGGTCTACATTAAGCGCTATAATAGTCATTTTTATTATACGAATATACTTACCTGGTTAGCATTTAAATTTAAATAGTTATAGTAATAAAATGCCGGCACACTGCCCTTAATCCTTCAAAAGCAGGTTAGCTTTAGAAGGGTTTTGTGTACGAGTAGTATGTACGAGTACGAAGTTATTATGTAGATCGCACACAGCCGCAAGACCTGCAAGAGGCGTAAGAGCAGCAAGAGGCGCATTTTTATTTGACTACGGCTGGGGTATGGTGTGTTTAATAGTTATAATATGGGTGTCAAATCATTGGTTCCCTCATTATTTACAAACTCTCATTAGAGTTGGGATAAAAACAATATGTCGCCAAAAACCGAGGCACAGGAGCGAAATCTTTGATTAAATGGTCCTTTATGAAAAAAAACATCATGACTTCATTACTGACTGAGCTAATAGGGAACACGAAAAACAGAATAATAAGCCACATGATTTCATGACAAATTCCACATAACGTCTTTATGACACTGTCTCTCTCCGTATTAAAGTTATAGAGAAATTGGTATCAAATGAAAAGCCTCATTGTGTATCTAATTACTCAAGATACTGAGTTGGTATATTATCTTATATATTTTTATAGTTCTTATTACCTTCTTCGTCTGTGTTGGTATTTTTGAAATTCATCTTGCTCAGTAGCTGTTGCGGTTTTTGCGTATCACTAGTAGTATACGATCACCGTTATGAGACCAGCCGTTTAATTCGGTGATGCCATAAAACGGGATTATCATTATTACGAAAATGCCAGCTCTTGGCACGAAACTCGGTTTTAAAAGTCGTGAGTCATAAGTTAGCGAGTTTTGAACGCTAAAACACTTTCAGTCCCTAGCTGTAATAAAGATAAGTAATTGACTTTTAGGCGAAATAAATTACATGAATACATTTAGTACATAATACCTCAATGCATGAATAATGATAAATTGTATTAAGTACTTACCTACTTAAAATGGCGCCCAGACTAATGTTTTCAATTATGAAGTGGAATAATTAAAACTCAAATTAATTAGAAATTACAATTCCTATGACAAACATTCTGCAAAGTTATAAACAGACTAAAGTAGTACAAAATATCCCATCAGGGTTCATCTTTTATCCGAAGGGATCATGAATCATGATGTAGTCGAGACTTTCAACAATGTAGAAGGGTTGAAAACTTGAAATGCATCCGCTTATAGGCTGCTATTGCACCTAAAGCCTATATGGGTGTAATGCAGACGCTTATGACCCCAAAACGCAGTAGAATAGAATAGAATAGAGTAGAATAGAATATAGTTTATTTGCTGATCCAACACATAGTAAACATAAAATACAAAAAGTTCTTAAAATCTAACTTAGGCCAGTAATGTAGAAAGTAGTGAATGTCAGTAGGTATAAAGTCATGAAATTAGCAATGCAGCGTGCGATCTCCCGGGGGTGGGTGGGTGTAGGATGGTGGTAGGTATAGGGGTGGGGCTGCAAGGGGGTGGTCTTGAACTTGTGTCGCTGCAGACTGCGCGGCGCCCGGCGTACTAACTACCTACTGAGTAGGCACATCTCGGCTACATAGCAAGTCACACAGTTTCTTTCGCCTACCAGTCGTTCGACGGAGGGATCTAGGCTCTAGAGTCTAGAGTACTCTAGACTGAGCAACGAAATGATGAAATTACTTAGTTGAAACGAAATGTCGTGACGAATGGAACTAGCCAGAATTTTCAAAAATTCTTTCACTCTTATATAGGTATATATATATCAAACTAGATGTTGCCCGCGACTTCGTCAGCGTGGATTAAGTTTATTAATTCCCGCGAGAACTCCTGAATTTTCCGGGATAAAAAGCCTATGGCCTTCCCCGGGATTCAACCTATCCCTTTACCAAATTTCATCAAAATCGGTTGAACGAATGGGCCGTGAAAACGTAGCAGACAGACAGACACACTTTCGCACTTTTAATAATATAAGTATGGATTAGTATGTAGTTTCCTACGAGTACCTCTATATTCCTCTCAAGCTATGGTTTTACCGTCTTGTTGAACGACTAGGTGCTACATGTCACAGTACAGCAAGATCTGTCGTTTGTATGGGCGTCGAGTGTCGACCCTCTGTAGGAATATTTTGAATATTCTCACCGCCGCCGCTGTGCAGGCGACAGCAAGCTTGGAGATTACACCCAAGACGTAAGATGACTCACCCTCGAAGGCTACATAATAGCTTTTGTGATTATTGCGAATGGATTAAGGTAGTTTATAAATCCCTGAGGAAAGGTTCCATCGGGATTTAAAAAAAAACTTTCATCCTTTCCCAAGATAAGAGAGTGGACTTGCCTTCAGCCAAATCGATTCAGTTATTATGGCTAAGGACTAACAAACATACAATCATACTAATATTATAAATGCGAAAGTGTGTTTGTTTATTAGTTTGTTGGTTTGTCCTTCAATCATGCCGCAACGGAGCAACGGATCGACGTGATTTTTGGCATGGGTATAGTTGAGGACCTGCATGGGAGAGTGACATAGGCTTACAATGTTTTATTAGGATAAAATAAGATCGTACTTAGTTAAGAGGAAACAGTAGTAGTTAAACCGGTTCTTCTCATTAGTAATGGTATTCCGAACCAGTGGTAGATTCACTCGACGATCACAAAACACCTGTCAAAGTATACTTGAATAAAAAAGATTGGAGTTTGAGATTGAGTAAAGTAGGTACTTAGTAATAATGAACGTTTTCTCTTGTCGCAGGTATGGGCGGCTCGGCGTGCTCGTGCGCGCCCGCGCCGCTGGCGGCACCGGAGCCCGACCAGCTCTACGACCACCACTCCTCCGAGGAGGAACTTGAGGTGACCACCTTTACACTAACCTACACTACAATATAATATCAACCGTATCTCAATGGGTTAAGGTCTCCTCTTGGATTGCGGAGGAAAAAGGATTGACATATAATCTACCCGACGCCATAGAAAAATTAGAATCCAAAAACCTTCCTCTATGCAAGTCTTTGGAGATATTTTAAAAATTATTGAACAGAATAACACACTTCCGAGTTCACTATTGGAAAAGGTCCGTGGTAAATTAAATGAAATTCTACAAACAAACCAGTCCTGAAGAAATAAAGAAAGTTAATGCATTTATCAACGACACTAGACAATCTCTGCCTGGAGAAGTTTCTGGTCATTTTCAACCTACAAATTAATATATAAGGTGCATTTATCAACGGCACCAGACAATCTCTGCCTGGAGAAGTTTCTGGTCATTTTCAACCTACAAATTAATAATAAATTATAACAAACGTCACCTAGAAAATCTAGAAAAATGTTTAATTGTATACTGTCGCAAGAATTACAGCTGATTAATATAATAAATAAATGTGAATTCAAATAATAAATAGTATTTTTATAATGCATATTTTGAGCATATTTCGCCCTTTTTTAGCGCATTTTGGCATTTTGATAGTGCATATAATCCGATGTCTAGTTTTAACTTAGATACTAGTGTAATACGGGCCTTAGGCTGTCACCGTTTCAATATATATTATGATTACTTTACCTTTTGTCTCAAAAACAGAATAAGCAAAGTAATAAAATACCAATTTAAGCAGAATTTCTATTATTACAGCCTCCGCTTACAGTGTAACCTTAATAACTCCGTCAGTTAATGTCGAGCCTGACTTTAATAATACAAATTGAACCAAGTTATTCATCTGCCCTCCGGTTGTTCCATCCCGGCTCGAAACAATCTGAAAAACTCACTAAGTTCAAATTAATACGAATATTCATTTGGATATCGCTTCTTCAATATAGGCGCAGAATTTAGGGCTTAGACCTAGTCTAGGGCTAGGTACGTACAGGAGATCAAATTCTGATATGCTTCTTTAAGAAATGTTAAATCCTTCTCTTATAAAAAAGGTTATATTCTGTAAATAGTCAGTTACAGAGAAATATCCGTTTCATGAGTACGGTTCTTATGATATCATCAGTTATGATACTACTAGTCCGAAAATCTGATTCTCCGGCATTGAGGTATTATGTACCTACTAACGTACTAGAGAAGACACCGCCAATGTAATCTGTGCTGCGTCTTGTACGTATAATTCAATGTTCTCCGGAAAATAACTGGTTAGACACTTCTTTCTTAAATCCTCTGCCAAACTACGAGAAGCTTAAATTGCTCTATCTAATCCTCCAAAACATATAATCAAGTGGAACGTGTAGCTCATGCGAAATGCATCCTTCTGCCCTCCTCCTAAGCATGCAGGGAAAGCAAGACAAATGAACCGTCACCGCACCACACAAATCTTCCAAAGGACTCTCAACGTAGGTACGGTCTCCTATACCGGAATATTCTCAGAAAATGTTGACTCAACTATGCACAATTATTTTAAAGATTGGAAATTCTTTCTCAGTCGTATTTTGACTAGACGTGAGATCCTAACTTCATTGCCTCCTGAGCAGGTGGCATTTCAATACATTCAATTCCAATTGTGCAATCTAATTGCATCATACATCGTCTGCTTTTTGCGACTTCGAACTCCTCAGAATCTTCTCCACTTCATCTTCTAATGAGCAAGCTTAGGTATATGCTGTGTGTGTATAAGCCCAGATTATCAGTTTCATCTAAGGCCGGCCAAACTCTAACTGCTCGAGCAGTTAGCCAGTGATCAACATACACGGACCGTTCTTGCAGTCATAGTCAACAGCTTGAAGCTACCATTGATAACTGCTGCCAACCGCCCGAAGCAGTCGCACTGCTCGAGCGGTTCCATGTATGTGTGTAGGGGACGTAGGAGACTGTAGTTCACTATGCAGTTGCAGCTTCAGTCGCAGTCCGTGTATCTGAAGCCTAACACTATCAGCCACTTAACCTCACGCGTGTGAATTAACCTCTCATATACTCCCCCACTTGCTGATGATTATAATCACGACCCTCTGTGACTGTGAGTGCTCAGCAGCGAGGGGAGGGGAAACAATCAGGGGTCTTGTAACCCGGCAGTGCTGCCCCCCGTACACTCAACCTACCTTGTAAGAACGAGTAGGTTGATCGTGTAGTTGGACTTGAAACCAATTTTTAATTTAAATTTAACGTATGACAGCTATATTAAACCCCCTACCCCTAGTCGGTCTCTAATTCTAAACGGCATCGTACCGGAACGCTAAATTGCTTGGCGGTACGTCTTTGCTGGTAGAGTGGTTTTTTTTACGAAGTTTGTCGCTGAATTTTTTGTATTTTTGTGAAAAAGTTTATAATATCAATGTAAAAATATCCTTTATTCAGTCTAAGAAAATATATAGGTACATCATATATGTTAAACAAATGAAAGGAGTACCATAGCCCCTAGGGAACCAAGGACCTAACCAAGTTGTAAGCGAACCTTGGTTCCGAGAGATCCAACGATTCAACGATACACGATAACGATAAACTTAGCGAATACCTGATACACAAATACTAGCCTTTAGAATTCTTCGTTACCAGCCAACTAAACACTCTACATGAACTGAAAGCTAGTCATTTAACCGATAGATGCAGTAATTCAATTCGTCGATATACGTAGAGGGGGGCGTCAATATTGACGGCGGTGCAGTAAGACAATTGCCGGGAATCGCTGATGCGGTAATTGGGCACCACCCGACGCCATTTTTGCCGACCGTACCTGAATAAATTTACGATTGTGCCACTACTGAGGGAAAATTGGCGAAATTGGTTGCCTAATGAAGTTTGCGACATCCCGCCGTTCGCTGGATATAATTGGGTCCTTGTGGTCTTGTCGAGACGAGCTGTGCGGATGTAGAAACGAAAGAATTGGCACTTTTGTAGGGTTCCGTAGAAAAAAGGAACCTTGAAGTACAGTATTATGCTTGTTATAAAAAACTTAGATTGTAACTTGCAAGGTCCCTATAAATAAGTTCTGAATTATGCATTTGATCAATTTTTTTAGGTTTTTGCTATATGAATTATTTCCTGGGCTTGTTTAGAATAGAATATATTTTGTCAAAATCCAAGGAGTGCCTTTCGATTTTTATATCACGTTTCCTAAAGGTGTTTTGTTTCTAGGTACCTACAATCGACTCTCGTTAATTCAAACCTGCGATAATTCTCTATAATTCAAAGTTATCACGAGTTCCCTACAAAATCTCTTTGTATTTCGAGCTAAATCAATATATTTTTATACTTACACTTGTTAATTCGAACGAAAAAAAATTGCTACGTAACAAAACGACGCGTTAATTCGAACTCACTCGACAATTCAAAGTTGCGGAGAGAAAGAGACACAAAGATTGTAAGTACATTTTGAGACACGTTCAAACTTGTATCATCGTACACTTTCAGGTACTCTTTCTCTTAAAAAAAGTTATTGAGCAGTCTGAGCAGCAGCAATGTGCTTTGAAGCAAACGAGTTTAACAGAGTTCTTTCGAAAGATTAATTAATTCACATTATGAATATGTACACGAATGTACCTCTAACATCTTTTGTCATTGTTAAAGAATAGCAGTTAATAAATAATAATTGATGAACACTTAATAATTCGAAGTTTTATTTATTTTCTCTCAAAAATTTCTAACCATTTGATATTTCAAACACTCGATAATTCGTAATATTTTAAGAGTCCCTCGAGTTTCGAATTAACGAGAGTCGACTGTACCAAAAGTAACTAAACGAACTAAAGTTAAGTAACTACCTAAAAGTGACTTTAGGAAAACTCAACACTAGACTTTCAAGATTAACATCAGTCTCTTCTTCTGGAATTTTATGTTGCGTGATAGGTATCATTATTTCACGCAATAATTTCTTCTGCTCGTAAAATATCGAGCTTTACTCATGTTGCTCTACAGTCTTTCTACACTACACTGTATTTATTATCCGTGTGCCTGTGTGCAGTATTCTATTGCGTGAAGCTTCCAGCATCTTCCAGTTGGTAGGTAGCTACTAGCTACAATTATTTCCGTGTCATAGGAAAATTCCCGCGTGTTCTATTTTAATTTTAAAATGTGCATCTGTGAAGGAAACGGTTTTAAGTGAAGACACTATTGTGTATTGTGTGTATAGTGAGTCTCTTTATTTAGTTTTTGTTATACACACAAGTTGTTCTTTTTGCTTGTAAAATGATGTACCAATGTTTACGTATATCTGTGTATTGTGTATATTTGTGTGTATTTCTATAAGTCAGTATCATATTGACTCTACAATTGTCTTGAAATGTCAAATAATCAGTCCATTATTTGTTACCTGCTTCCAGTCTTCCAAAGTCTTCTGATCCAAGCTTAGCATTATACTGCCTTTCCAGACATAATACATGCATCCTGTGTTCCTTAACCCGTAGAGGTCCTTTTCCAAAGTAAAAACGTCTGCAAGGAAGAGACTGAAAACGTTTAAAACTTTAAATGATTCGTTTTAGTTAATCCGACCTATCAATATTAATTTATCTAAATAAAAGAAACGATGACTGACTGACGATCTATCCACGCACAGCTCAAACCACTGGACGGATCGGGCTGGAATTTGGCATACAGGTATCTATTATCACAAAGTTATACGCTAAGAAAGGGTTTTTGAAAATTCAACCCCTAGGGGGTTGAAATAGGGCTTTGGAATTTGTATGAAAACGAACCTGACGTGAGCGAACTCGCGGGCATAAGCTAGTTGCAGTTATAAGCAGCTTAGGAAATTGTACCGTCTTATCTATACATGTCTTAGTGTAAAGTGTTGCACTTAGTTGACTGGAAGTGCAAACTACATGTTCCGGAAACGACATTGCGTTACTTAATGCATATTTACAATTCTAAACAGCGAGCAAAACATGGCAAAGAAATCGACTAAGAGTACCGACGAACTCTTTGCAGGTACAGTGCTAATAATCGACAGTTTTGTTGCTTAAACAATAGGTTCGACCGTTCGATTCTTAGAACTTTTCTTAGAACTGATCATCATTTTCTGACGTCAAATATGGTTATTTTTCAGAAATTATGTTGAGTTGGTTAAGTTTGCCATATATTTGAGTCTAGAATATAAGATTTGTCTTCTTCTTCATAATTTGTTTTATGGCTTTTATTAGTGCCACACCAGCACAATGCACTTTGCCAATGTCACGTGTTATAAGACTTGTCTCTGATCAAAACAATCCTTGCTAATGGAAAAGTACAAGAAGTTTTCGAGACTCTATTGGATTCAAGAAATGTTATATTATTTTGTTAGGTACTTTATTTAGTAAGACAGTTTTAAGCGTTGGCAATGTTGGTAACAACGCTTAAAACTGTACTTCAGTATTAATAATTAAGCTGGGGCCAAGGTTTCAGTTAGTTAGGAGCTTCTAATCTTCTTCCGTCTTCTAAGTAGGAATAAATCTATAGAAAATAATCTGATGCCCCCGACTTCGCCGGCGTGGATTGAGGTTTTTAAATTTTCCGGGATAAAAAGTGGCATATGTGCATTGAGGTATTATGTACTAACGCCTATGTGTTATTCCAGACTATAATCTACATCTTTGCCAAACATCCAGATCCGTTCACCCGTTCTGGCATGATTGAGTAACAAACATCTATCCAATGATCCACCCATCCATCCTAAGTTTCCCATATATAATATAAATGTATAGTTAGATAGAACAATAATTTACGATTTAAAAGCAAGACAGATTATTAATTAGTTTTAAAAAACACTTTAATATGTCTCCGCAGTGTCTCCGAGTCAAAAGTCAGTGCACGTTCTAGAAAGTGAGATAGATATAATACACGCACAGTCGGGGCCTGAGGTGACACATACATAAGCTCTGCATTCAACTCGCGTGCTATACGTTTGGTAACCCTTTCCCTCGCCCTCTTGAAGGGCGGTATTATGCCGCGTTGGCACCGCGCTACTTCCTCAGCCGAGAGGCAATCGGGAGGGCTGCAGTGCAATCAACTCGCTGGCTACAAAGTTGCTTTGGCGGTCTTATTTCTGAATTTTAAAAGCCCCTTGCACTACATACCTGGAGAATTCAGCGCTTTTCAAACGCCTGAGTAGGATATGTACAATATGCACAAATGCACATGTCGTCAAACTTTGATGAAAGGTGTATTTAAATACAATTTTTTTTACACCATCCATACTAATATTGGAAATGTCTGTCTGATACCTTTTCACGGCTTGATTGTTTGACCGATTTTGGCACAAAATTTGGTACAGCTAGAGCTTTAACCGGGAACGGATATAGGTCATAGAGAAAGGTCACAGTCATAGTCATGACATCACATACAAACTTCCATACTAGAAGACTAGAAGCGCGTTTTTAAGATCTATAAAGAGTTGCTGATTTGATAAGAGTTGTCATCATTCCTATTGCTTCGATATGCTGCTAAAGACATCGGTCGACATGCGATACGTGGACGATATGTATTTGTATCTAAACAAAAAGAGTTTTAATCACATTGCGTAAAGAGTTTAAAATATCGCGGGCCGGTTGAACGACCTCGTAGCGGACAGCAAAAATGGAATAGACAACAAAACAAAAAGACCGAACGGTTCACAGTCACACGTGGTTACCACGCAACCACGTTGCTCACTGGTCCTTGTGGTTTAACCTTGGGATTTAACGGCTTGTACCACATGGATTCCGTTGGAATAATTTTTGAAAATGCAGCAAGTTAAATAACCTGCCCCCTAGATGCCCCTAGCCAGGTTACATATGTTTCGTGTATCTCATTCTGTTTAAAAACGCTAACCCATAGACTATTCACTTATTTTTTTCTCTCCGATAGAAAGAGAAATGGACACGAAACGAATGTAACTTGGCTAGAGCTGGGCTGTTGCAACTTTACACTAAATGCCTGCTTTCTTGATTTTGATTCTTGTGTTAGTTTTCAAGACTTGTTCCATAACATTACAGGCTGGATTCGTCATCGTGCTGTTTTATCCGTATGAAACAGGGTGTTTTTATTAGCTTTGCTATTCGAGATAGAAATTTTTGTAGTAAGGAATGAGTTTTTATTTTTCTTCGTTTCAAAAATAGCATTAACTGCTTTGATTCAGTCTCATTGCTTTAAAATTGCTTTACGATCAACTACTTGAGAAAAAATAATCGAAATCGTTCATGACTTCGTTGATTTCAATTGAAATGAATTTTCTAAGTTTTGAATTTTTAAATCTTTTGCTGGACGGAGAATGTTTTTCAAGAGTTTACCCGTTCTTCGTCTTTATCTCAGGTTTGCTTATTCATTTTGCGGGAGCGGGACAAAACCCTCGTTTCGTTCCTTTTTCGTCTGCCGCGTACCTACATAACATTTTGTTTATCTTGCGCCGCTGGAGATTAGAAATTCCTTTGTTTGTGCCAAGTTTGTACCCATGTTTAATTGTAGGAAGTGGAAGGCTAAAAGGACAATGGGTTGCTTACGAAAGAAGTGAATCGTGTGATATAATGCAGCAGCTTCGCCTGAGCTCTCTGTTGCGCTTCGCATCCTCCCTTAGACCATACTAGCTCCGCGTTTCCTCACGAATCCTCTCAAGGCTCCCTTTCTTCGCAACGCTTTCTCTGTGAAATGAATACATTTCCTTGCGTCTTTGAAAATATGCAACCATTCATAATATGCACTTTTACGTCTCAAATTAAATTAATTTGCAAGCAACTCTCAAGCAAACTGTTTGTACAATAACCAATTAAATAAATAATTTAATATCTTCAAGCTTTTGGAGTACCTATCCAACTTCTTTTTACTACTTAAGTTACGTTTAGCGTTCCGGTACGATGCCGTGTAGAAACCGAGGGGGTATGGGTTTAATAGTACTGCCATGCCCCCAACAGGTTAGCCCGCTACCATCTCAGACTGCATCATCACTTACTATCAGGTGAGATTGCAGTCAAGGGCTAACTTGTAGTGGATAAAAAAAAAGTAGGTATAATATTATGGAATAATTTTATTTGTATCAGTAACTTTATTCATTTGTATTACTTTATTGCACTTTAACTTTATCATTTTAAGTAAAATCGCAATCATTTTCTTTATTCATTTCAAATCCATATTATTTTATTGTTTTATGACCCGGCTGAGTTTGTTGTGGGCTCTTCTCAGACCAGGGCGCGTTTGGACTTTGGAACCCTCGTAGCTTTAGTTTTAAGATACCGTAATTGATTAATCACCATCATGTTTTATTAGTTTCGGCCGTCAATAGGTGTACACTGTACAGTATCTAAATTGAATAAATAAATATTGATTGATATTGTGATCACCCATTCCGGGTGGTGTCACAGACAAACATATTTGTGTGTAGGTACAGATATGTATGACATGTGTTTGATGACAATATGTTTTTAATTTCCCAAGTTACAGTACAAATATTTTTTTTTATCTGCTTTATCATGCGATCAGTCGATGACTATGATCAGATCAGACTTAAACCAATCAGGTAATAACAGCTGGTATAAATAATTATACCAGCAACCTGTAAAATAAAATTCAAACGAGATAAATGCAGTTAACTTCAAAGAACTCCCAATTTAAAACCATACCTATGGCCGATCGCTTCTATTCCGCTAATTTACACACTCGTTTTATTTAGCGCATCAAAGGGAAGACGGGCTAAAAACTCATCCAATTTGACCCGCCACGGATAGGCATGGCTAATTTTTAGCTAACTAAAATTTTGCAGTGGGATTAGTGTAGTCGGATGCTCTCTTTGTGATCCAGTGAACCGTGAAATTCGGGCGAGACGACGCGGGGCTACATCTGTACCAGCCGTTACGGCCGGTTTATATGAGTCCAGTCGCTGCTTTTTTTTACGCCACTACAAGTTAGCCCTTGAAAGTAATCTCACCATATATTTAGGATTGGACCAATCCTAAATCTATGAGTGTAATGTCACCTGATGGTAAGTGATGATGCAGTCTAAGATGGTAGCGGGCTAACCTGTTGGGGGTAAGACAGTTATATTAAACGCATACCCCCCAATCTGTTTCTACAAAATTAAAAAAAAATCAAAAAATTCAAATGTTTTTTATTCAAATAAGCTTTTACAAGCGCTTTTGAATCGTTATAATATGAATCTACCGCTGGTTCGGAATGCCATTCCTACCGAGAAGAGCCAGCAAGAAACTCGGTGGTTGCTCTTTTCCATCAAAACTTACAATCATCATAATGATACAAGTAACTGCAGTCCCACGCATAGCTGGAGCGAATCAAATCCACGCTTTTTTTTATCATTTACGTAATCTTCGATTGTATAGTAAGCTTTTTTTTACGAGCATACAACACTCAATACACGCCAAGACTGGCAGACAGAGGCAGCCCCATTTCCGACGGTGGCACCCGTTCACGAGCATGACACATGATCCAGCCATTGCTTCGCTCAACCATATTTGAGGGAACGTAACAACCCGCACCACACGACATCGTACCGGAGTCCGGAACGCTAAATCGCTTGGTGGTACGTCTTTGCCGGTAGGGTGGTAACTAGCCACGACCGAAGCTCCCACCAGGCTAGACCATAGAAAATTACGAAATTACAAATTCCCGAATTAACCCTACCGGGGATCGAACCCACGACCTCCCACTTATAAGACCACAGCGCTCACCACTGCGCCAAGGAGGTCATCAATAGGGAGGTCAAGAGGTAGTTACAGTTAAATATCAGTTGTAACCCATAAAAAAAATTAAAAAAAATTATACGAATAGAGGACCTCCTCTTTTGGAAGTCGGTTAAAAAGACCAAAAGATTGAAGTTTCTTGATTTAGTTTAATCAGATCAGTATCAAAATTGACGCAATATCATGTTTTCTCTCCGTGTCCTACAACAGAGGTAGATCGCTGGACTATATTATACAATGCTACTAGAATAATGTGAACAAGCGGAAATGAAATTCCTACTGTTCACGCCAACCGAAACCCTGAAATAAATTGCTAAACTTTTAAATTATGTACTCCGTAGAGTTTGGTCGTCTTAATTTTACTTCTTCAAAAAATGTCTGTTAGATCTATAAATATCTGAATAACATTATATACCAGTAAGAACTTCGGAGCTTTTTAAAAAAGGCACCTATTTTAGATTTAGGTAACCTTACTAGCCCACCCAAGCACATACGGTGCGAAAACGCTTTCTCATGATAACATCATGCATCGCGGGAAATTATTGGAATCTATTTGATATTGTCGCCCGTTGTCGATAGATCTATCCACTGATATCCACTGTTGGACATAGATCACTTGTAGGGACTTCCACACGTGATATTCCGTTTGGATCCACCTTCTCCCTGCGATTCACTTGATGTCTTCACTCTTCTGTCCACCACTAATAGTAAGGGGAAATATTGTGAATTTTGTTCATATTAACAGAGCTTCGCCCCTGGACAGTGGTAGAAGTAATTACCTAATAGGCTTAAAATGCTCAGGTCAAAGATATTTTTGTACATTATACTAGTACGCTTAGGCTTAATGACTTGCAAGGATACTCTAATAGAGGTTGGTAATTTACTTGACCATCCCAGAACAAAGGCTTATTACATTTTATGACTCTATGTGCTCCCTAAGCGCGTTAATTCTGTCTTACCTACTCATAAACCTGAGTGTTTAAAAAGAAAACACTCGGGTTTCCATATAAAGTATATATGCGATAAACGTAAAAGGGTGCGATAAGCACTAAACGTCATCATAACCGTTAAAAGCACGTGATCGAAAAAGGTTTTATCAATTTTATCAGCATTTACACGCGGCCATAATCGCCCGGTAATTTATGCGATTCCATTAAACCTTAGCCAACCCTCGATTGATCGAGACTCGAGAGGTGCCTAGATAGAGCCCGCTGCTAAGGGTGGATAGTATTGTCTCATGGACTTTTATAAAGACCAGTTCACATCATTCCAGTTGCTGGATCCAGACTCTAGTTTATTCAAACAGTAGCCTGAAATTTAAGAATAGATCGTGTCATCTCTGCCTAGGTATTCGGTGCTAAGCACCGAATAGTTAATAGAACTTTAGCGCTTTACTTTAAAATTAACGACAATAGTCATGACTGACGTTCCAAGAGTGGACAAAATTAATTGCATAAACAATTGCTGCCTACTTTATGTTTCAACTATTTATATATATGCAAATCATTTACGGAAAATTCATATGTACGAGTACATACGCCAAAATGTATTGTGCTACAGATTCTATATTGAACTCCTAAAACGATTGGATAGACTGGACTTGACATATGAATTCAGTCACTATAAATGAAGTGCACTGGATCGAGAAGTAGATTGCAAATCTAATTACTGCACCATGCTCACTGGATTCACACAGTGGTTTATAACAGCAGCCGTAGATTGCTGCTATTTAATTCTAAAGGGTTTTTTATTTCATTCGCTGGCCGCTGGCGTCGGATTAGATACTGGACTGGACTGCTACTAGCATAATGTGAACCAGCTACAAAGGCAGTGGTTTTTTCGCGTGCCCTCTCGTATCCATAATAAATGAGCGGCCGGCCGCAGCATTAGGCTGTACTCGTCGTTTTAGCCAGCTATTTCCAGCTGGTTTTTTCTTCAGGGGGTGGGGGGCGAGGGTGGATAACAACTCGGGCCTTTAATTCAGCCGTGTAATGACGCGACGCGATGATAGACGACAATTGCGAGTCCGCAATTACGTGGTGAAATATTCAGCGAAGACGGCCGCCTTAGCCACCGCGCTTTTCTTTCCTTTCTGCCTGTTTACCCCTCACTCATCCCTCCCACTACCACCCCCTTCATTTAGTTATTCCACGACAAGCTAGAGCTCAACGATTTCACCTGACAGACTAAAGACACGAAAATTATTTTAAATGACGTTATTAATTTTTTTGTTCTTACAAGCTTGACTTCGCCATATGCGGTGATAGCCTAGTGGCTAAGACATCCAGTTCACTTTTCAGGTGGTTGGGGCTTCGATCACCCGGGCACGCACCTCTAACTTATCGGAGTTAAATGAAATTAATACTATCCCTTGCTTCAATGGTGAAGGAAATCATCGTGAGGAAATCTGCTCCATGGTCGAGAGAACTCTCGTGAAGAACTTTGTGAAGAACTTCACAAAGTTTTTTACAGTCTGCCAATCCACACTTGGCCAGCTTGATGGACCAGTCAAACCCTTCTCATTCTTAAAGGAGACTCGTGTTAAGTAGTGAGCCTGTAATGAGTTGCAAAGTGAGTGACTTCCCTAAACTTGCGACCTAACTTCCGAAGCGATTGATGCTGTAACAATAATAATCATCACAGCTCGTTTTCCGCGAGCGGAGCGGGCTCAATGCGGATTTCGTTTAACTCGCAGATGAAAACTGCACACAAGCAGTTCCACCAACAATGAGCTTAAGGAATGGAGTGGTAAAATGAGCTCGGTAAATGCCAAAATTATTTGCTAGTGGAAGGGAAAACCTATTTTGTCCACACAGTCCTTTCTGCTTAGCCAGTTCCCGCTTTCCCCTTCCCCTTTTCCTTCCCCCTTATTTCCTTCCTTTTTTCATTTCCCCTTTTGCGGTGTAAACCGGGCTTGCACCGATGAATGCAAGAAAAAGAAAGAAAGAAAACACATTTATTTTCAAATTGTGCCATACATAACAAGCATATATACCTACCACTGCATCACGCATGAAATAACCCGAAAAATGGCCCAGGCTCAGCATAGTGCTGTATGTTCAGTGCAAGCACTGACCATACAGCGCTGATTTTCAGCCTGAACCCTGATTCAGGATGAGAGTAAGTGACGTGAGTTTTGGTGCAGGTGATCAACGGCAGCCCGGCGCCGGGCGCGACGGCGGCGGCGCGGGGCGAAGGCCGGCGGCGCGGCGCCTCGTCCCCGGCGCGCACGGCGCCCGAGAAGCGGCGCTGGCCGGCAGAGCCCTACGACGACGAGCTGGCGACCCGCGCGCCCGACTCCGACGATGATGACACTAAGGTTCGACGACTGCGCTTCTAGCCTGTTCAAACTCAAACTCATATTTTTTAATTCAAATAAACTTATTAATCGTCGAGTGAATCTGCTACTGGTTCTGGTTGCTCTTTTGAAAAAAAACCGGCCAAGTGCGAGTCGGACTCGCGCACCGAGGGTTCCGTACAAACCTGTAGTAAGTTTTATATTATTAAAAAAAAACTACTTACTAGATCTCGTTCAAACCAATTTTCGGTGGAAGTTTGCATGGTAATGTACATCATATATTTTTTTTAGTTTTATCATTCTCTTATTTTAGAAGTTACAGGGGGGGGGGGACACACATTTTACCACTTTAGAAGTGTCTCTCGCGCAAACTATTCAGTTTAGAAAAAAATGATATAAGAAACCTCAATATCATTTTTGAAGACCTATCCATAGATACCCCACACGTATGGGTTTGATGAAAAAAATTTTTTTGAGTTTCAGTTCTAAGTATGGGTACCCCCAAAATTTATTGTTTTTTTTTTAGTTTTATGTGAAAATCTTAATGCGGTTCACAGAATACATCTACTTACCAAGTTTAAACAGTATAGTTCTTATAGTTTCGGAAAAAAGTGGCTGTGACATACGGACGGACACACAGACAGACAGACAGACAGACATGACGAATCTATAAGGGTTCCGTTTTTGCCAAATTTGGCTACGGAACCCTAAAAATGCCTAGATACTGAAGTACTTTTATAAGTAACCGCAGTGTTATGCATTGCTGGAGCGAGTCAAATCCATGCTATGTTACCATTTACATAAGCTTCAACAGTATAACTAGTGGTTCGCCGCGAACTGAGACCTCGCGGTATCCATAAACTTACAGAGCGCCATCTATGTGAAGTTCTGTTAAAAATAGTGAAGCTAAAATTAAATAATTTCGTTTCCTTAGAATATTTATCTAATTTTAGTATTTGTTGTTCAAGTACAGGATATAATTCAAATAATTAATCAAGTTTCAGGCTCAGCCTTTCAGAAAATTGGGAGTTCTGAGGTCATCTTTGGACGTCAGAAAATCACCACTTTGAAAGCCCCCCATTTCGTCAATTTTAGGGGAAAAATTAAAAAAAAAAATATTTTTGGACTCCGTTCCTCATTATCTTTAAAATGATATACCGCAACCCTATGTAATGCTATAAAAAATATTTTACTTCGCATTCGTTTCTATGAGAGCCCCCCTGAAATAAAGATTTTTATAACTTTTTAAGCCATATTCGGCGGGAGGCCATCGGTTTACATAGTATATTTAAATTTGAAGTAATTACGTTCAGTAATTCAGAAGTTATAAGGCTCTGACGGACGGACGGACGGACAAGTGCCAATTCACCCAAGTAGACTCAGAGACCTTCGCTTCGCTCGGTCAATAAGCTTTTTTCAGGAGCATACTTTTAATGGATTTCTTAAACCTGTGTAAAGGCAAGGTTGTGGGACTTTGTTACAGAATAGAATGCTCATTGAAACTATGGAACCAGCTTCCAGTTTCCACATACTGCGTTCCCTCAAAACTACAATAAGTTCCAAAGGTTCCTTCCAAAGGTTGACTTGAAGATAAGGCTCGCGAGCTTTAAGTCCGCCTATTGTATATTATGACAGCTCAAGTCACGCATACAATGTAGTAATACCTACCGGGTGCAATCATACCATGCACCCTTAATGCCAACAATCGGTTTCTTCGGCTGGCATCAACGAAGATTTAGAAGTAAACCATAATAGCTGATGCCCGCGACTTCATCCGCGTGGATTGAGGTAATTTGGTACCCGCGGGAACTCTTTAATTTTCCGGGATAAAAAGTTCTGAAAGCTTAGGTAAGTGCTATTACAGACTATAAACTATCTCTGTGCCAAATTTCGACCAAATCCGTTTAGCCGTTCTGGCGTGATTGAGTAACAAACATCCATTCATTCATACATCTATCCATCCAAACTTTCGCATTTATACTATACTTTAGTATAGATTGTGGTGGAAGCGGATGACACCTTTGGACGGAAAGTCTGTATTGTGCTCCCGTGTTAAGAGGCAGCCCGCACGTTTGCAGGTGGAGACGCCCGTGCGGTTCCGCACGTCCCCGCCGCTCGAGGCGCTGAAGCCGCGGCGTGCGGGTGCGGGTGCAGGTGCAGGTGCGGGTGCGGCCGCGGGTGCAGGTGCGGAGTGCGGGTGCGCGGTCCGAGCGCCGTGCTCGCCGCGCCGCCGCCGCGTGCCGCTGCCGCCGCCGCGCCGCCACCGCCCCGCGCTCGACTTCGACAAGATGCAGCAGGTAAACGGACTTACTTTTTATTATTATTATTTAAGCCTACCTCTAAAACTATTTTTTTTTTTGTGATTCTTTTTTTTTATTTATTTTTTATTTTCTATAAGTACTTTTTAATTTAAATATACCTATTTTGTAAATGCATACTTTTTTTTTTAACTCTTTTTTTTCAGATAAGACAAAGAACGGACTTACAACATCTCTATTTCATGTATAGGACAACTTGCTCCTACTAAAACATACTTAATCATTAGATTTAATATACCGCTATAATTGATTATCACCAACACAAAGTGCTTCGTTTATATTTTATAGTGTAGGACCATTGATGAGGAATTTTAGTTTACTCATTCTATTTCAATATAGTACTATAGTACTAAAGGATAGGATAGGTACCAAGTACTTAGGTAGGTAGGTCATTTTGGTCTATTCTCCCAACTAGGTATGTTTATAATGACATATGAAAGGGGTGCAGTTCATTTCATACTTTGGCGGCTTAGTTAAAATCGAGTGCGAACGTGGTAAGTAAGAACATTTTAATCTCCTATAAGTATGTCACTCGGGATGATGTAAAGATTCTAACGATACACCATACCTCCAAAGTCCAAATCTGTTCAGGCATTTAGAAGTTATGGTGGAATAAAAAAAATTACATTCATACATACATAAACCCTGTAAATATTACACTTATTTTAGGCAGTCGTGTAAATAGTAGGGGAACCCACGATGATAAATGGTTATTTAGGTACTTGAGCTCCAGTTTCGTAGCGACCTATTGCATTTTGAGGTTTTTTTTTATCCTCTACAAGTTAGCCCTTGACTGCGATCTCACCTGATGGTAAGTGATGATGCAGTCTAAGATGGTAGCGGGCTAACCTGTTAGGGGCATGGCAGTTATATTAAACGCATACTTCTATTCGGTTCCTATACGGCATCGTACCGGAACGCTAAATCGCTTGGCGGCACGTCTTTGCCGGTAGGGTGGTATTTGGTAGAAATATGGTAGAAAGGACTAAAGGAGTAGAGGTGTATATTTTATGGAATAAAACCCTAGAGTGCTATAATAGCTACTCAGTAATTACTCACGTATTTATTGTGTTATACCATGTGCCCCGGTATATTAATACTCTAATACTCGCAGATGTACGATACGTGTGTATTATGGTACGTGTATGGTACGGTACTGGGGGGTACACAACACACTTGTGTCGGCGCGAGGCGCATGGCGGCGCATAATGAGCTCGCATGCACGCCGTTCCCACGCCTCCAACTAGGGCTGCCACCCACCTATTAGTATAGCTGTTATATCGACTGGGCGAAGCGTATTCTAATTGGATAAATTTACTTTTTCTGTCCATCCATTCGTCTGACAGAGCCATAAATAACTTGGGCAGCCCTAAATAAATAACATTAATAATCATTTAGGTGTTTCCCGAGAAGAAGACTTAAATGCTATTCCGTAAAATTAAGTTAAGTTAGATTTTAAGTAATTTTTGTATTTTGTGTTTACTATGTGTTGGTTCAACAAATAAAACATATTCTATTCTATTCTAAAAGCGGCAATCCAATCACAACAATTGAGATAGGTAATAACAATGATTGTTACCATCTCAATTGTTGTGATTGGATGACTTAATGTTATTTGGAATGCGACATTGGATTTTGTCCAATAGCGTAAGAGTTATTCGGCGATTGAGAAATCGGCCTGTTCCACTAGTCCCTACCAACGTATCCCCCCTGGGGGGGAAGAGTGGAATTTTTTTCCACCTATCCCTACGGTAGGGATGAGTGGAAAAAATATTTACACTTATCCCTACCGAGTGATTTTAGTATTTTCAGAGTTTAGAGGAGAAAAATACTTTATTGCTATTATGGCAAGCAATTATACAGAACTAGATGATGCCCGCGACTTCGTCCGCGTTGACTAAGTTTTTTTCGATTCCCGCGGGAACTCTTTAATTTTCCAGGATAAAATGTAGCCTATGTCCTTTCCCGGGATACAAACTATCCCTGTACCAAATTTCATCAAAATTGGTTGAACAGGTGGGTCGTGAAAGTATAATATACGCATCCAAAAAATTTTTTATTTACTATTGTTATTATTATATAGGTTCATAATTCATGTTTACCTGGAAACATAAAGGTTAGACACTTATGTACATACATGTAATTGTTAACAAAAACGGCCCATATTCAATTCGGTAGGGATAAGTGGAAATATTTTTTCCACTCATCCCTACCGTAGGGATAGGTGGAAAAAAATTCCACTCTTCCCCCCCAGGGGGGATACGTTGGTAGGGACTAGTGGAACAGGCCGAGAAATCAGATCACACTAATATTATAAATGCGAAAGTGTGTCTGTTTTTCTATCTGTCTAAGCCGCGCCCATTTGAACCGGTTTTGATGGAGATAGATTGTATCTCGGGGAAGGACGTAAGCATTCTCGTGGGAATATAGAAAATTTGGTTAACGCGGATGAAACGGAGTGCATCTTAGTCATCTAGGAATAGGCTTAATGTTTCGTCGACAGCCCTAGCCCCGTATACTGTGGGGCAACACGCACGGTATAAACTTATAAAGGTTTCAATTTATGTGCGAGCCCTCCCTCCCGGGTGCCCGATATGACCTTCAATTGCCAGCATGAATTTTGATTTAATCCGTCAATTAAAAATATTTTTAAAAATCTTAATTAGGTACTTATCTGCTTTATTAGGTGCGTCGTCGTTGCAAACGTTTGTTTTGGGATTAGTTGTTTTCGAACACATTTTACCGGCAAAGACGTGCTGCCAAGCGATTTAGCGTTCCGGACTCCGGTACGATGCCGTGTAGAAACCGAATAGGGGTATGGGTTCAATATAACTGCCATGCCCCTAACAGGTTAGCCCGCTACCACCTTAGACTGCATCATCACTTACCATCAGGTGAGATCGCAGTCAAGGGCTAACTTGTAGTGGATTAAAAAAAAACATGATTATCGAAGCGGGAATATACAAAAACTTCCATTTCATCGTGTCGGGTATACCTAGTCATAAAACGATAAATGTATTCCGAGGTTAAAATCTAGCGGTAGGCCGGAGAGCTAGGCGCTAGTGGCACTAGGCGTAGGTGGCGTAGGGACACGGCCGCGGCAGTCTGCGCGAGGCTTAAGCGCGGGGTCACTGACCCGGCAGCTCACCTCTCGGCGCGATATTCACGATCAGCGATCTAACTATCATCCGACACAGCCCAACTTGCTGAATCTGCTTGTATACGCTACTAGCAGACGCCCGCGACTTCGTCCGCGTGGATTGAGGATTAGGCCCCAGGGAATTCTTTAATTTTCCGGGATAAAAAGTTGCCTGTGTGTTTTCATATTGTAATCTATCTGTGTGATTGAAAAACAAATATCCATTCATCCAAACTTTTGCATTTATAGCATTAGTCTAAGTAGATGTCATACTTCGATTTCGACTACAGCCTAGTGGTTTAGAGTTTTATATGTTCTGCCTTCTGTTCATGTGGTAGAGGGTTCGATCCTCGGGCACTCACTTGTAACATTTCAAAAACGCAACCACTGAGTTTCTTGCTGGTTCTTCTCGGTAGGAACGGTATTCCGAACCAGTGGTAGATTCACTTGGCTATTCAATAGCACTTGTTAAAAGTCTACTTGAATAAAAATATTTGATTTGATTTCTGAGCTGTTATGTTTCATTTGAACTATGTAAGTAAGTAGGTAATAATTAATATCACTTGCTGTAATGGTTAAGGAAACTGAGAAAACCGGAATGCCCGAGAGTTCTCCATGGGTAATATTCTCAAGGCCAAGGATGTGTCATGAAGTCTGCTAATCCGCACTCGGCCAGCTTGGTGGACTAGTATGGCCAAACCCTTCTCATTTTCAGAGGAGGCTCGTAGGTATTCAGTAGCAGGCTTGCGATGGGTTGAAACTTGAAATGATACTTTGACAATATTATCTATTATATATTAATATATCAGTAGTTCATTTCTCCGAGTTCATCATCAGATCTACAAAATTCTAATAACTAGTCCATCCATGCCAAGAAAAAAAGAAATGCTAAAATTGATTTTTGTTATTCATAATTTCGAAAAAATTTCTTTCTCAATGACGAAGTACTTCTTCTTCTCTCTCTCTGGGCTTTTCCGCACTTAAGCATAAGTGCCCGTTGTGCGTGACGAAGTACTTACCTAGCCTATTATTTTCCGGGACCTCAACTCCAACAGAGGTAGTCTACCTAACTGCCATCAATATGGCATGCAGTTTCATCAAGATCTTCTTTTTTTCTTCGGGGAAGGCGTAATATGCCTAGTTCCCTATGGACTTCTGCCTGTTGGCAGGCCCATGTCTAACTCTCACGGACTAAAATAACCTCCCCGTGTCTTCCAGGTCAGCACGAAACTGCATATCATTACCTACTTCATGCTAACCTCAAGATTCATTCATCAAGATCTGATCTTTTTTTTTTTATCCACGACAAGTTAGCCCTTGACTGCGATCTCACCTGATGGTAAGTGATGATGCAGTCTAAGATGGTAGCGGGCTAACCTGTTAGGGGCATGGCAGTTGTATTAAACTCCTATTCGGTTTCTACACGGCATAGTACCGGAAGACGTCTTTGCCGGTAGGGTGGTAAACTGGTAACTAGCCACGGCCGAAGCCTCCCACCAGCCAAAAGTGAAAAGTGTTCAGGATTCGTGAAAAGTAAACGCTAACCCCAGCACAGATCTAGACAGACCTAGACAGACAGATTATCAGCATCGTTGTGCAGATTCCAATTACAAAACTGACATCACACTTACCTACTAATATTATAAATGCGAATGTGTGTTTGTTCGTCGGTTTGTCCTTCAATTACGCTGCAACAGAGTAACGGATCGACGTGATTTTTTGCATGAGTATAGCATAGATTTAAAATGGTCACGCCGAGCTGAGTATAGTTGAGGACCCTGGAGAGTGAGATACCTAGGCTACTTTTCATCACGGAAAATTAAGGAGTTCCCGTGGGAATTAAAGAATCTTATTCCACGCGGACGAAGTCGCGGGCATCAGTTCAAAATAAGTTCCTAAAGAAAGTAGATGTTTCATATTATACTTAGCCTCCTGGCCGCAGCGTGCCGAATCGATATTTCGCTACTTTCGAGGTCACGTAGCACATTGTTTGCAGGTGTTCTGTACCTACTAGTGCCGATGACGAATGTTTTGCATTACATATCTCATATTTTATCTTCGCTTATGTAAAGCATCTGTTTTAAACTGTTTCCTCCATCGATCCATATTGGAAGTAGAGTAGCCACGTCATGTAAACACCTAAAAGAATAAATTGTTTATCTGATGAGTTCTGACTGACGCACCTATTATCGTAAAGCTTAAACTCGTATTTTTTATTCAAATAAACTTACTAAAAATGCTTTTGAATAAATGATTATGATGATGATGATGATTTGAATCGTCGAGTGAATGTTGCGGTCAGCGGTAATGAGAAAGGGGATCATTCATCACAGCAACACGAATTGTACCTTTATTTTTTTTAACAAAGTCCTTAATAGGTAGGTATATCATTAACTTTGAATAAAATGTCACGTTCCACTGTCAGTGATCCTAGCACTTACTTAGTATCCATAGATTTATCATCCGCTGCGCTCCCAGCGAGACCAAATTAAATCTATGTTAGTAACCTACTCCATATTTTAGTAGTTGGAATTCGGGACTTATCGATAGTCGGTACCCTGAGCCGGTACCAAGTCAATGGAGCGTCGCGCGCCATTGAGTGCTCGTCAATGACGGCATTCCTTGCGCGCGCAGACCGGCCCACCGCCGCCGCCCCCCGTACATGGCCCGACGTGGAATTAAAACGCTTTTTTGCCCCTACTGACTACTCCCGGTTATAAAGTCCGCTACATACATGCAACTTTACCGCGGCGGATAGTTGTAATATACCTACCTAGTTTTTGTTAGAGAAAAATGGCGAGGAATATAACTTATTGGTTGTTTTTTGCCAATTTTCTCTACCAAAATCAAACGGCCATAGTTGACAAAAGTATACTGAGACTTACAACGATAATTTAAAATGTTAAAAATGCAAGAGAGAGCGAAATTCTGGCTATCAAGCCGCCTTAACTGTCCAACGTCTTCAAACACAGAATGATTAAAAAACACTACACAATACTACAAATAAATATGTAGTATTATCGTTAAGTCTGTAGCCTTTTCGCGTAAATGCTGCATCAATCATTGTTACAATCTCAATGTTTGTGAACTATTGTGATTGGCTCTATATTCTGTGCTACTGGGTGGAAGAGGAAGGCGGAAGGCCACGTGTGTTGGTGCGCTATCCAAAAGACCTATGTCCAGCAGTGGATGAAAACAGGCTGATAGATGGATGGATATTCTTGCTGCCACATTGGAATCACAATTCATTCAGCATTTTACCATAATAAGGCCCCTGATTTGCTAACACTCATTATTGGCTAAAATGCATTACTGTTAAGTGGACAGAAGAGCTTTCAAATCGCGCGGTTAAAATCCCAAGTGTGTATCCAGCTTAAGGTGCTGGAGTCGCGTATGGGCATAGAGTAAAGAGTTTTCAATGCATTATTGATATCGTTTCGTGTCGTCCTCCAGTTTTTGCCGTGTAGGTAATTGGCTTGCGGAAAATATCCACGATTGCCGGCGGCGGCGTAAGAAACTCATATCTGACGTGTTTCTATTCTAGACTGTTCTCATCTAATATCTAGGTATCCATTGGGTAAGTTACCTATCTAGGTGGTAAAGAATACATTTTATATCAACCGACTTCCAAAAAAGGAGGAGGTTCTCAATTCGGCGCGCGTACCTACCTATCTTTTTTTCTTCAACAAGTACTAACAATTTATATAGTAGCTGACCCTTCACGTGGCCTACATTGGGGCTGATTCTGTAGTGCACAATCTCTAAACTAAACTAAAATGACAGCATTAAAAATATTCCTAACCCTTTCTTAATACTCCCTGCGGAAAGGGACATAACTAGATTTAAAGCTGCCATTTTAGTTTAGTTGAGAATTATGTTATACAGAATTGGCCACAATAGATAAAGTTTGTTAATTGTAATTTTCTATGAAGTCGTAACTTGTCGCGTTGCGTCGCGTCGCTTTTGTCGCTCACCCGTTGTCCCTGGTGACGACAGAAGCCATGGAAAATGACAGACGTAAGCGGCAACGTAGGACACGCGAAGTCAGCTATACTGTTTGATGCTGTCGCGTTGCGTCGCATTGCCTCGTTTGTCGCTCACATAAGACAACAGGTAACTGTCTATCGGTATACTACGAACTGGGCCCCAATCATGTAAGAATGTCCGATCAATCGTTTAAGATTTTTGTCAAAGTAAAATAAAACATAACTGCATTGAATTAGAGCACAATTTCGTCTGCCCATTCTTATACGTTTAGGGTATCATACAATACCTAAACGTATAAGAATGGGCAGACGAAATTGAGCTCTAATTCAATGCAGTTATGGTTTATTTTACTTTGACAAAAATCTTAAACGTTTGATCGAACATTCTTACATGATTGGGGGGCTGATTTGAAACCGTCGTTGTATTATTAAGTACCTACTTACATGTTATGAATGCGAGGCAGGTCTCCACAATCCTTACCTTAAACGGTCTTGCAGTGGGCGATTAAGTTGTGTGAGTTGCATCATACTTAAGTCATAACTTGATAATTGTTCGCGCTATCATAGAGATGTGGTAATTACGATTACTGAGAATATCTACTACATATTAGTTCGACTAAGTATGTAGAAAAAATTATAGTGTCGTTGCTAAGTTTTTCATTGAATAGAAGTTAGAAGCTTAGAACCTATCAAACTTACCTAAGTACCAAACAAAGAAAAATTTGGTAGGACGTAACTTACCTACTAGTTACTATTAATTAACTAAGAATATTAATCCCAATACTCTACCAATGGCGAATTAATTAGCGAGTCTAGAACATAGATGGTCTATAAGACTCTAGAGTATGGGCCCGCCTTCTCTCAGAATGACAAGGGTCATAATCCACCACGCTGAACAAATGAAAACATCATGTGTAACTTTCAGGAATGCCGGTTTCCTCACGAAGTTTTTCTTCACCGTGTTAGGTAGGTACATACCTAATTGTTTTAAAAGCACTTATCTCCGAAAGCTTAGTTGGTTAACAATAATACCTACAGTACTTATAACGCGAATATTTCTATGAGCTTCATATTAGTTCATGACTTTTAAGGCCACAAAAGTCCATTAGCAGATATAGGTACCTAGTTAGATCCTATATACATAGCTACCTACAGTTCGCGCGCGAGGAGGATTTTTAAGGAATGTTGACGTCATAGAGGTATAATAATAAAATTATACCTATAGAGGTATACGTAATTAGATAGAGTTGTAATTTAGTCGATATTACGTTATCGATACTAACACATCTTTAGTATCTGTGCGCGTGTATTGAATAAATTATGAAATAATCATTCTATGAGGATAGTATGTGCAATAAAGAAGAAAAAATTAATTGTATCACAAAATTTAATTATAATATATAATTTATATAACTGTAGGTACAAAATGATCGTTAAATGACTTTTTCAATCGTGACAAAACTAAGGACTTTACAAATTTAAAAATAAACTTGCTCAAATAATTTTGACATATTATAATTATAACCATATTCTGTTTTTACTAATTAAATCTATTAAATTAATATAATTTAATAGGTACTAATTTTGTCGAAATCAAATGTTATAAAATTGACTTTATGTTAAATTTAAGCATAATTTTATATTGTATGCCTGTTAGAGGTAGACTGCTCCTACTATGTAAATTTATTTTTCAATACAGTTGTCAAACATGGCGCACTTTCATAGGCTGTAGTTATGATTCGAAAATTGAATCTTTCGCATAGGCATCTTACTTTTACACGGTCGTGACTTACTTTTACAAGCTCGACACTTACTTTTGCAGTTTAGTTTTAAATTTTCCAAGTCAATTAAAAAAGTTTAGTAGCAAGGAGTTTTCATACATAGAATATAATCGGATAGGCTTTTTACGAAGAAAAATGAATGAATCCGTACGTTTTAGCATTGAATTTCCAAAATTCTTTTAAATGGTTGTTGATTATATTTAATTACCAGTTTTAATTTAATTATTTTCAACATTTGACAAAAATCGAATAGGCTGTATACGCGTAGGTGCGAACCCGTAGCCTTGTTTCGTTGAAAAAAAAAATATGTCCAGGTGTAAATACGCGCCATTTGCTGAAATTTTTTATTTTTTATGTGATAAATTGATTATATTTTTGTTAATATGAGTTCTAGTACTAATGATGAAATGGAATTAACTCCACCAGATATTTTATCTGAGGCGAAAACTGCGCAAGATGGAATTTTGCCCCCAAAATCTCGAGAAAGATATATGACGGCTTACAATAATTTTATTTCATGGAAAAAACATAAAAAAACTAAGTCATTCTCAGAAAATGTTTTGTTAGCTTATTTTCATGAATTGAGTGGAAAATATAAACCATCTAATACATTGTGGTCAAGTTATTCCATGTTAAAAACTATCTCAATTTTCAGAATTAATTACTATGTACGTATGTATGTTGAAATAAACTTGTAATTCTTTGATTTGTTTATTACTATTTCCCACAACTGTATTGAAAAACGTCGTGTGATACACGGGTGTGAAGGTTATTGCAAACTCGTGACATTAAAAACCCTCACCTTCGGCTCGGGCTTATTAATGACAGCTCGTTTGCAATAACCTACTTTCCACCCTTGTATCACAATATACTATTAAGATCTTCAACTATGTAACAGTCAAACGATTTAATAAAGGAAATGAAAATGAAGGAAATGAAATGGAAATCAGAATACTTAAAAAATTAAACGGCTAAGTATTTGTAAACACAAAGAAACTTTTAGGTTTAGTACCATTTATAGTACAGACACTGCCATCGCAAAATTAAAAAGTAAAGCTCTTTTCAGACTACGCTATAATATTGTGATATATAGTATAGCAAATAAGAAATATCGTACAGTAAAGTGTGAACGTGTCCATAATAAGTTAGGTATGGTGCGCGATATTGTTGTGCTATGAACTATATGCTAAATGCTATTAAATTATAGCGTAGTCTGAAAAGAGCTTTAAGACAGGACTCTATAAAGCGTACTCTCACGTCACGGTCGGCACTAGTCTGGGAGCGTGCGGGGTATGAAGCGACGGTCGGGCGCGGGGCGCACCCGCCCGCTACCTCAGCTCCGATTCCTCAGAGCTCGCGTGCGGACTATACCTTTATTACTAATCTACAATGTTTGCAAATATCAGTTTAATATTCGCGACGTTAACATGCCGACCGCATAGCGTCTTACGTCTTTCGCCATACTTGAACTCTATTTGGCGTGTTGCTGTTGATTGTATTTGAATTTTGATTATATTTGACCACAGCTAGACTCTCGCCGATTGTTTTACTACTTTTAGATAGATCAATACATATTAATTATTATCGTCTGCTTTATGTGCTTCATCATATTTTATACTTCGAACCTTTTATGCTCTAAAATCTGTGGGTAAATGAATAACATCAATTTTAGTTTGAGATATGACACTGCCATCGCAAAATTAAAAAGTAAAGCTCTTTTCAGACTACGCTATAATATTGTGATATATAGTATAGCAAATAAGAAATATCGTACAGTAAAGTGTGAACGTGTCCATAATAAGTTAGGTATGGTGCGCGATATTCTTGTGCTATGAACTATATGCTAAATGCTATTAAATTATAGCGTAGTCTGAAAAGAGCTTTAAGACAGGACTCTATAAAGCGTACTCTCACGTCACGGTCGGCACTAGTCTGGGAGCGTGCGGGGTATGAAGCGACGGTCGGGCGCGGGGCGCACCCGCCCGCTACCTCAGCTCCGATTCCTCAGAGCTCGCGTGCGGACTATACCTTTATTACTAATCTACAATGTTTGCAAATATCAGTTTAATATTCGCGACGTTAACATGCCGACCGCATAGCGTCTTACGTCTTTCGCCATACTTGAACTCTATTTGGCGTGTTGCTGTTGATTGTATTTGAATTTTGATTATATTTGACCACAGCTAGACTCTCGCCGATTGTTTTACTACTTTTAGATAGATCAATACATATTAATTATTATCGTCTGCTTTATGTGCTTCATCATATTTTATACTTCGAACCTTTTATGCTCTAAAATCTGTGGGTAAATGAATAACATCAATTTTAGTTTGAGATTATCTCCGAATTAAGTATCGAATAGGAATTTAACTTCTGAATAGAGATCGGTTATATTATGTAGCGTAGTCCGAAAGAATTTCCGCGGCAACTAATGGAACTAATACATTTTGATTTTACATACTTACATTATTATTTATTTGTATTTAAAACATAGTTACGACTAAGTACTATCGTCACCCCTAGGGGACATCTTCATAGGGTAATAACCTTATTCCGTCACAAATGGAATCCCCTAGGCCTAGGTTGAGTCACTCGGCTAATATGGACCACTAGCTGATGCCCGCGACTTCGTCCGCGTCAAATAAGTTTTTTTCAATTCTCGCGCGAAATCCTTAATTTTCCGGGATAAAAAGTAGCCTATATCAGTCTCCAGGTCCTCAACTATATCCATGCAAAAAATCACGTCGATACGTTCCTCTCTTGCGGCATGATTGAAGGACAAACCAACAAACACACTTTCGCAAATTCGCATCTATATCTAATAGGTATTCCTAGTATGATAATGTGCAGGTCTTCTAAGTCTTGAATCTTGACCAATCAAATCTTGATGATCAAAAAGTATAGTAATTTTTAACGTGAATACGTCTTTAAAATTGCTTCCTTATGGACGCAATTCAAAAAAACGATTGATAACAAAATCGGGGGATACAGTTTCGTGTTGCAGCTACATATCTATCATCCCCATCCTTTCAATTACACCACTGGATAACTAAAGAATCAAAGAATTTATTACGCTAAGTATTTTTTTTCATAGATGGCGTTGTTTTAAAATAGTTGTTGTCTAATATTGCACTTTTGTATAGAAAACAAACTCCGTGTCTGCCTTTAATTCTGAGGCGTTTGTAGTTGAAGTGTTCGTTCAGCAGTGTAACGGTTGGTGTGTTTGTTTGTTTGTTTGCAGCTGAAGGTGGGCGGCGGCGGCGTGCGCTCGTGGCGCGCGGTGGGCGGCGCGCACGGCGGCGAGCTGTCCGTGTTCTGTTGGTGATGCCCGACCACAGGTACTGACTATACCTGTACCCTTCGTTAATATAGTGGGCAGTATAAGAGTTAGAGAGAGAGAGTAAATGGGGCTGATTCTGTAGTGCACAATCTCTAAACTAAACTAAAATTAGAGCATCATAACTACTGATATTATAAATGCGAAAGTGTGTTCAAATCACGCCGCAACGGAGCAACGGATCGACGTGATTTATGGCATGGGTATAGTTGAGGACCTGGAGACTGGAGAGTGACATAGGCTACTTTTTATCCCGGAAAATTAAGGAGTTCCCGCGGGAATAACAAAAAATTTTAACCACGCGGACGGAGTCGCGGGCATCAGCTAGTTACAAATATTGCTAACCCTTTCATAATACTCCCTACGGAAAGGGACAGAACTAGATTTAAAGCTGCCATTTTAGTTTAGTTTAGAGATTGTGTTATACAGAATCGGCCACACTGCCTCGTTGGTGTAGTGGTTAGCGTGTTCGACTGCGGCCGACGAGGTCACGTCGGGCCATAATACGTATTGGGGGTTTTCTGACTTAAAATTATCAGTACTAGCCCGGAGTTAGGAAGTTGGCGGTGTTTCACCCCCGTGCCTCGGAGAGCACGTGGTTTGAGGTTTGTCGGTTCCCGCGGGAACCCTTTAATTTTCCGGGATAAAAAGTAGCGTGAGTTATTTCAGACTATAATCTATGTCTATATAATGTCTGTGCCAAATTTCATCCATGATCCGTTTAGCCGTTCTGGCTTGATTGAGTAGGTGACAAACATCCATCCAAACTTTTGCATTAATAATATTAGTATAGATTTTTTTTTTATTGGTGATAGGCTTGCGCTTGACGACAATCATGCTTAGTGCAAAGCAATGATGAGGTCTAGGTTGGAACGCGCTTGCCTAGAAGATGCCTATTCACTCTTGCCTTGAAGGTACTTAAGTTATAGAAACGTCGAGCAAAAACGTTTCGTGCGAGCAAATTGGACGTCAACCACATAGGGGTGCCAACGCTGACGGTTTCTCGCTGTTCTGTGGTAGAACGGAGAAGGAGGAACAAGGTTGTGAAGTTCCAGAGCACACTCCCCATCCGATAAAAAATCGATAAGCAGGCGACATTGCGTCGGTGTTGTAAACTGAGCAATTTCGCCTGCGTAAGTTTCGTTAGATTCCAGTTTGTAACCCGTGTAATGTGTATTGTTGTGTTTCAGATGAGCGGCGGCGTGGCGGCCGGCCGCGCGGTCGCGCCACTCATATCAGGTTAAAGCGACTCGGTGCGCCCGTCCGAGTGTACGAGTTCCTTTAATTGCACTCAAATAATGATCAAAGTACAAACTTACTAATACTATTATATCGATCGCGTTCGCCGCATCCGCCGACCGAATGTAGTTTTTGGAAATATTTACTCGTTTTGAATACTGTGTTTAAATTATTGCCACTCGTAATCGGTTTCGGATGTTTGTATTAGTATAGGAGAAGTCGGGAAGGACGAGACGCGTCCGCGCGTGGCCATCGGTAGTTACATAAACAAATTATAATTATTTAGTCGTCGGGACGACGCGGTGTTGTATGGAGCAGTCGATGCGACGAATATTGGAGAGGAATTTCACGGGATGCGGGTTTATTCTCCGAGTTCAGTTTTTTACACGATTTTGACACGAAAAGATACTTTTCAGACAGAAGTACCTATCTCTGTAGGATATAGTTAAGGTAACATTTAATATAGCTGTCCTAATAATAATATGTATGTGGTTTTAGTTGTAACAGTACTGTAAATCGCGATTCCCCACGCATAACTCGCGTCAGGCGAAACCCGCATCGCGCGAACCGGAATATTATATAGGAGGTGACGTATCTGTAGAATCGCCTCGGCTTTTGATCTCGAATCGCGACCTCGCGGCTCGGACATCGAGTCGCGCGCGATTCCACAATAGATTATCAAAATATTTTTATCATTTTTAAAATGTCAATTGATATGAACGCGATGCGCTGCCTTTTGTGCAATATGGAAGGAATTTGTAAGAGGTTTTTTTGATAAGGAAGGTGAGCGTCGTTGCGCCTCCCAGCCGGCGTGTAAAAAGGAACGTTTTGTAAAAAAAGCGCGGGAGACGCAACGACGCGCGCTTGTCTGTCAAAGTGACAGATGAGACAGATCGGGTGTGTTCCGATATACACTGCGAGCACTGTTCAGTGCTCTTACTGTGGAGAAATTCGTTCCGTTATGGACTGACAGTAAACTACCGCAGTATCCTAGGGAAATATAATATGACGTCATAAAGCGTCGCCATTTTTGTACTGTGAGCACTGGCGTTTTCGAGGTAAGGTGCTCTCAGTGCTGACTGCGTTCCGTTTTAAGCAGAAACCAGTATACCTAAATATAAAGGCACGGCTTCGCAGTATACTAAATTGACGTCACACCTTACAGTGCTCGCAGTGTATTTCGGAAAATACACATCGTGATGGCGCGCACGTCGTTCGTACAATATATTGGTTGTACCTAGTTGTAACTTATGTTAGTAGTTTATTTAGCAGGGCTAATTCTGTTACTCTTGTTGTGTTATAAACGAAAATGAAAAAAAAATATAATAAAAATGTGGTGCGAGTGGATACAAGTGAATTTAACGATAAAGACATTTAACAAATTTTCAAATTAATACGATAAAAGTACTAAGACTTTTTTAAAAATCGCTTGGATAAAGATTGTATGTACATAGTGTTAAGTTACGTAGGGCTTTAAGTGGTACTTCCGATTGTCATATCGAGCATGTGTCTATGGTCTCTTGACAACGGTGCCTATTTCGTAATGGTCGGGTCTGGGCGAGCGTAGACTACCCTACCGACTGCGCCACGTTACATTTAAAAGTTTAATTAAAACTTGCAGCCGTTTTCTTCTAGCTTGGTTTACTCACTAATCTTTTTGCATGAAGCTAGATTTACATTACAGACAATATCATACCATAGATAAAAGACAAAGGAAGATAATATATGCCATCGATATGTGTCAATTAGTTCCACGGACACTCGCATGTGGCGCTTCAAATGGGTCCGTAATTTAAGCTGTCATTTGTATGGAGGCAACTAGTCCAGTGGTGGATAAGGTAATGATGCAGATATTCATTGGTTGCTGTAATGTATAGGTAACTACCGTCATTTTTAAACTACATAGAGCTCGAATGATAATCGGAGGTACACCTTAGGCGCAGTCTTAGATGTAGTAGGTATAACAAATTGTATGGCGGAGGCGCCCGGCGCCTGCTCTTTTGTTAACAATTCTTTTGTGTTATTTTTATTTCCGCTAAACGTTTCGTTACTGACTCGTCGGTGTTGTTCCGACTTGCGAGATATCCCTGCGAGCCGACCGAGGGTTACAGTATGCGTCACGAGAGTTGGACTGAATATCTACAATCCGTAGGCCCGTTCCGTGACTTAGTGGCCATGTATTTATGTAACTTAGTCGTGCATTACGAAGAGTGTCCAAATATAAATACGCTTTCAATAAATTGGTGTCTATCACCGAGATTTGTTTTTGTTATGGTGGCATCTTGAAGATTGGCTAGGAACAAACGGACTTGATGTAACCTAAAGCTATAGGGAATCCCAATGATAACAATCCAATGTGTATTAAAGCGCGGGAGCTATGAGCAAAAACACACGCGGACAATGTCCGCGTTACCCAGTTGAGGGACCGCACACACTAGTATGACAGCACAAAACGTCGGTCGCCTCCGATGCGGTACGCGCAAACGTTTTGTCCTATCCCTTCCATAGTGTTTTCGCGCAAAATCAATTCAGATGAGTAGACTATTTTTTTTTATGAGGAGGAGGAAAATCCTCATGGATGCCAGGAACTGGCATGCCCAACTTCACTTTTTCGTGTTTGTCAGATTTTCGAGACCTACGGACTAAAAACCTCCTCGGATCTTCATATACTTCTTCCCGGTATTGGACTGAGCATGAGTAGAATATTGCGTTCAACTTTCGTGACACGATCTAGAGGGTTACTATCATCGCTTCGAGCAGAATTTTGCAAAATGACAGTTATGTCACGTACCTTGTCGTCTTAAAATAAGGATTATATTTCTAAAACACGAATGTAAACAATATTAAAACAATACGGCTTTAAGCGATGGTAAGTTGCCCCCAGCTCTATGAGTTTTGCAATCATGTACCTAGTAACGTTTGCGCATGGAGCTAAGATATAAGCTATTACTTCCATGCGTTATCTTTAAATTGTATAGTAATTTAATCAACGCTCCTTGCGGTAACTCTGTGAACTACATCTACCATATTATAGTAACGGATAGCCAGCGAATGCTTGCAAAACTTATAGCATCTAGGTAGCCCTTAAGATAATATTATTTTTTGCTGTCAAATTATAATTTTTGTACCATATTATTTACCTACTTAAAATATAAACATCTCGTTTTCTTTGCTGCAACTCAATGCGAAATTACTTTAGAAACGAACGCAAAGCGTTTTAGATGCTTAGGTAAGTACTTACTATAATATTCAAAAAGATTTAGAAATAAATTTTTACACTTTTGTCTACTTTATAAAAAAAACTGTGCAGAAATAATAAATAGAATAGGAACAGTGGGAGTACCATCAACTATTCTTGCACGAGGATTCTCTATGTACATAGATCTCAGCATAATGCTGGAGGCGAACTTTGACTTGGCTCAGACTTTACTTAGAGTTAAAACGAGATGGACTTGTGTGAGTAACATAAATCTGTCTCGTTTCAACCATGTCTTAAGCCTAAGAAAAGTCAAAGTTCGCTATAAAGATCTCACACTTAGAGATCACTCAAAGTACGTTCCTCTCGCGAATAGATCATGCGCCAAAAACTGCGCTACTAAACTACTCGAACTGTACTACGAGTACATTGCAAAAGTTGACACTGATCCCGCTGTTTTGGGGCCTTAATGCGGTAAAATGGCAGCTACAGTGTAACGATTGCAATAACGGAATAAATACCTCATATTAGCTTACACTCTCTCGCCATTGGCCAATATTCATTGTCACGGCATGATCACCATAAATTCGGCGAATAACAATAAGATTGTAAAAATGATTGATGCAGCTTTTACGGGCTGCACAGTTAATCTCAATATTGTTGTGGTTGACCGAATCCATGGTCGGTTGATTGACGGAGTTTCTTGCTGCGACAATGGATTTTAGCGAATGGTGATAATATATTGTTAGCCTTTCGGCGCGCAGCGGGTCTATATAAGGGGGATATGTTTAGTACATCGCCGTGGGATTAGTATGGAATTGAACAAGTTAAACGCCATGATCAACTGTTCATCAGATGATATGTCATCAAGCGCTTGACAATAATTATTCCATACAAATCGCAGTTAGGTACTTTAACGCGATCGAATAGGTAAACAACTCACACTAGGCCCGCCGAAATGATTGCGATCGTCACTATTTTACCGCAATAAGGCGCGTTTCTCATTTAGCGGCAGCAAATAAATACGAGTATTGGCTTCACTGGCAGCAAGCAGGCTTGCAGCGATGCGACAACCCTCGGTGATATTTACAAGATGATTTATATTATGTTTTATATATTGAATTAACCAGCGTAATAAAGAGTGAGCAATGGCACATCTTATATTGTTGTTTTATTGTGGACCTTTCTACAGGAGTTTACTTCAGTCAGCAATTGATGGGTTGGCGGGGCCTCGAATGTTTTGGTGTAAAGCTGTTTAAGGATATTAAATAAATCTGTTAAATGTAGGTATATGAAGGTACTAAATGATACCCGCGATTTCGTCCGCGTAGATTTTAAAAATCCCGTGGGAATTGGGTGTTTGACAACTAGTCAAATCAGCCACTTTTTTTTAAACGCCAAAACGCGTGCTTAGTATGGGATTTGTATGTAATTTTAAATTGTGACGTCATCAAAATTCGACGCGCTTTTTTACTTTAATCGATAGTTTAAAATAGTTATCATACTAATATTATAAATGCGAAAGTGTGTTTGTTTGTTGGTTTGTCCTTCAATCACGACGCAACGGAGCAACGGTATAGTTGAGGACCTGGAGAGTGCCATATGCTACTTTTTATCCCGGAAAATTAAGGATTTCCCGCGGGGGAAAAAAAAACTTAAACCACGCGGACGAAGTCGCGGGCATCAGCTAGTTCAACATAAAACTATCAGGGGACGTGGAACTTACGACTTTTGAGATCCTTTATTTAATAACCACTAAAAAAGAACTTATTTCACTAGTAGTCAAATATCCAATTCTCTGATTTTCCGGGACCCAGGAGTTGCCCACGTTCTTTCTCAGTACGAAACCTGTCTGTGTACTGAATGTCGTTAAAAATTGGTTGAACAGATGCGCCATGAAAGCGTAGCAGACAGACAGACACTTTCGCATAAATAATATTAGCATGGATTTGAATGAACAGAGCTAACTTTTGAAAATAATGGGTAGTTATTGATAATAATTGATAGATCAAAACCAAAAGTTTTTATCCGTAATAATATTTTGATAGTAAGTATTTTACTTAAAAATATGAGTGCTGTTAATTAATAGCAGAGTCAGAATATAATAATATTTTATAGGTAAAATTAAACACTGCATGACAAATAATATCTTTATTGAAATATCTCAGTCAAAAATGTAAATTATGATACTAGGCTCAAAGGGTGTCCCAAAAGCGGTTGTTTACACCTAATAGTAATTATTAGTAACTCGTAGTAATAAAACTTAGCACAAAAACTTATATTGTACACAGATATCCGAGAAAATCATATCAGCTTTTCATTGTCTAATAATATAATATGTAATAGGAGTAGGCACTTAAATATTACGTTTGTGCAATGAGGGATATTTTGTTGTTTTTGAAATCTCTGCAGTAATTACTGCTTCCAGAATTTCATCACAAAATTGAGCTTTCCTGCGATCACATCTAACAGCTTTGTATGGTAAATCCATGGAATCTTGGAATAAACATTTAATAGCTCAGGCAAGTTATACTTATTAGTTAAATGCGATTTCTTTAAACATATTATTTAAAATACTATTCGAAATTGAACTTCAAATCTAAGATTACGTCACTGACAATCATTTTATTTTTAAATAATAATTGTGATCGTTTTCTGGATTTTGGATATTCACTCAATTTTATATATATATTTTTTAACTAAATTTTATTTTACTAATCCAGTAATTGCAAGTACAATGTATCAGTTAAACTACGCCATTTTTCTTTCCAACGACACTGAAGTATTTGAGTAAAGTCAAAGATTTCGTAACCGACTTCGGTGTTTTCTCTGTTACAGAATTTCTTCTGGTGGGCATATTTTCTTTGGGGCTGAGTGGCGTAATTTGGGCCACTTTTTCGACAGCTTCTATAGGCTTTCCTTTTTTCTCGCGCACCATTAGTGTCAACCAATCAGTGGTTTCTTGTTTTTTCTTCACGGGCGACATTAGTCTCAAATGTGGTGCTTCGCCGTCCATAACGAAATTGGGTAAATTTTTAGTTGGTGTTGTAAAACTAACGACTCTAACTTTCGTTGGAGATACTTTGACGGGAGTTCTATGAGGTATTGTACTCGAGGATATGGCTTTTGGACTTTTGGCGGTGAGAACTTTGCAGGTTCTCTTCTCGTAACTCTTTGTTGGCGACATGAAGGATGTTCCCGCTTTGGGGATGTAATATGTCCATTCTGGGGATTTGGCACTGGGGTCCGGGTCTAAATGTTTCGTTTTACAAGGCGTCGGGCAGTCTGGGGAGTTTTCTATGGAATGCCTCTGCCGTTTTATGCCAGCAGGTAAGAGTTGCTCCTCAGGGATGCACGGCATGTCTAGTTTGAGCCGTTTGACCATGGTCTCTGCTTCGTCGGCCTCCTTTGACGCGTTCATGAGATCAGCGAGGCAGCGTTTAGTTTTCTTTGCGCTGCTGCTCTCCTGGGAGCGAGCGCGTTTGGCGCTGTACGAACTGGGAGTTTTTATTTTCCGTTTGAGCGAATTTGGCGTTTTGTCGAGCCCTCCCCACTGCGGAAGACTCGTGACGTCAGCGCGCGGCACTATTTCCGCTTTCCCTTGCAACTCCACGTCGATTTCAGGGAACTCCCTGCCTATCCTCCATATTTTGTGTCTCGCGTCGTCACTACAAGTCACGACTTTCATGTCTCCATTCTGACACCACGCGGCACAAGTCACTTCAGCTCTGTGTCCCGCTAGCTTCACAACTGGGTGGGAGTATTTGACGTTCCAAATATATGCGTTTTTGTCGCTACTTCCACTGACTAAATACATACTATCTGGGCTTAAACTGGTTTTTATATAGAAGGTGCTGTTCTCGTGTCCGATATATCGCTGTTCTGGTAAAGAGTTGTATGTGGAGATATTGAAGCAGTATATGACGTTATCCATGCAGCTCGCGTAAAGGCGAACTCGCGCGTCATCTATCACCAAGTTTGTGTACCCGTTTTTAGTGGAACTGCCGCAGTACGGGATGGAATGTTTGGGCAGAGGTTCCTTCTTGTAAACGTTGTAGTTCTTTCTCAGATCCCAGACCTTGATGTTGCCGTCGCATTCGCCGCACGAGATGAGGGTTAAATCGTTTTGGAACACGAGGCCAGTGATGCTGATAGCTCTGTGGTTGTCGATGCGCGGTCTCTTTCCGTGGGTGCCTGGGGTCTTGGGTGTGAAGCTGGAGTGGCAACTCATCAAGCAGTTGTCTGGTTTGAGGACGACGGCGGGTTGGCTGTTGGCGCGTATGTCCCAGACCAGGATGTGTCCGTCCCGAGCGCCAGTCGCGAACACGGACGGCTCTGTGGGGCGGAACACCGCGGTTTTCACGGATCTAGTGTGGTGGGAAAATGTGAGGACTCGTGTCGGCGAAGTTTGTGACACGTCCCAGAGGCATGCTGTGTGATCACCTAGAGATGAAAACATGTTATATTTAATAAAAAAGTTGTACACTTTTGAGAACCTTCCTGGCGCACTGGTCTCCAAAGTGAGGTTTGATCCCCAGTAACATGGGAACTTATGATTTCTAAATTTGACAACAGCTATTCAAATAAATACTTTGCATGCAGATCTGACAGGTGTAGAAACCTGTTATGGGAGTGGTTTTATTGTAACTGCTGTACCCCTACCAGGTTAGCCTGTATTGTACACAACCATCAGACAGGTGATGACAATCACCAGCTAACAAATAATAGAACAAACCACTGACGACGAATCCTTCGGCGAAGGTTGTCACTGCTACACATAAAGCCCATAATACGTAAAAATGATTGCTACAGTGTAACAATCACAATCACCTTCATAACATTCTTGCTCTATTGACAAAAATACATTGTTGCAGCAAGAAGGATTGAAGCAAAATTTAAATATTAAAATAAATAAAAATAAAATATATATTTATTGCCAATAAGGCTTACAGTCATGTTTTTAACTTTGGTCTCCTCACTAGGGAACCTGTATCACGGAGACCATATTATGATTACCTAAATTTAGACTTAATCGAGGATTAACTAGGTTAGATCAGTTTGCATTATGAGTACCTACAAGGCACTCCAGGTATTTCGATACTGTAATATATCGCTATTGGATGGCATAAACAATCGCGTAAAAAGACTGGATTAAAAAGATGCATAATATATCTCAAATTTGGGCAGGTAAGTGAACCGTGGCCGAGTGGTCGAAGTCGCTCAGGGCGCGATTCCCAGAGAGACACGAGTTAAAATCCAGCTGGTTCCGCAAAAATTTTTTGATATATATTTAAGTAAGTTTAGAAACTTTCCATGTGTGAAGCACTGTAATAAAATTAAAAAGTTAGTATTAGTATGTTAAGAGTAAAATAATATAATGACTACAAGTACACTATACATATATTGCCACATACCTGAGACGGTGACAAAGTTCATGTGGTGTGGCATCCAGGCCAGGTCGAACACTGCATTGTTGTGGCACTGGTAGCCCTCCAATGAGCCGGCGCTCCGCACTGTGGACGTGTCCTGGGAGGAGATACATACTAATATTATAAATGTGAAAGTGTGTCTGTCATGTCTTTCTGCTACACTTTCACGGCTCATCCGTTCAACCAATTTTGATGAAATTAGGTACAGGGGTAGATTGTATGGGAAAGACAGGCGTAGGTTTTTAATCCTGGAAAATTAAAAAATTCTGCAGGAATCAGAAAACCTTTAACCATACGGACGAAGTTGCGGGCATCATTTAGTAAAATATAAATGGAAACTACTATGTTCATCCTGATTGAAAACATCTTCACACAATATCCAATCCAGGATTGAGCTGTAAAAACATCACCAGCAAACTAACACACACACTATCATCTACACTAATATTGTATGTAAAAGTGTCTGTCTCTCTATTACCTTTGAATGAATGAATGAAATATTCTTTATTGTACACCAAATTAAAAAAAAAGTACATTTAAACAGTAACAATGAAAATAAGAAAAGAAAAATCGGTACAAATGGCAGCCTTATCGCTTTGAAGCAATATCTTCCAGGCAACCACGTTTTAAAGGAATTAAGCATTGAACAAGAGTCGAGGGTCATGATTGAGCCTATCTTTTTTAACAAGATAAATTGCAAGTTGCAACCCAGAGGTAGACATAGGTTATTATCCCGAAAATCAGAGGTCCCAATGGATTTAAAAGACACCCTAATCCAAATGAACAAAGTTGATGGCATCATCTACTTTACGATTAACTAGCTGATGCCAGCAACTTTGTTGGGGTGGTTTAAGTTTATAATTCCCACACATCAACCATACATAGGCTGTATGGTCGATGTTACCACGAGAACTCCATAAATTATTGGGATCAAAAGTATGCCCAGGTACCAAATTAATCAAAATCGGTTGATATTATTATATACCTATTTATAATATTCGTTAGGAAGTCTGGATAGTGGATACACTTGAAGATTCTTTCGATTTAAAACATCAACATAACTAGTCCATTTCACTTGTTTGGTATCAGGATTGTTTTCATATGTGCTTTAGCTGTGTGTGTGTAGGTAAACTTAGCTGTGTTATAGAATTTATGGAATAAATATGTACCTGTATAGCCACTCGGCCATCCTCATTAGCGAGGGCAAGGATATGTTCGTAGCCGGGGGCTTCGGAAAACCGACAAGCGAATATCGGCGGGTCCTGATCAAAATTACCCGCTAGTGGATTTCTCTGCAGCCCGTAGAACGATTCTTCACTGTTTACCACTAGCCGCTTCAACACATTGTCGTAGTTGAACCGGGTATCTGGAAAATACCCGCGCGAATGTTTACATAAATGCGTTGAAAGTAAGTACATCACAAAAGATGAATGATAGTTCACGTGTACTTACATATTCCCAGTTGACGATCTATTATATTCTGTATGTCGTTCATTTTTCACAATAACTATGAAACATTACGCGTTTTACGGTTAATTGTAGCAATGTAAACCAACCAACAGAAGTTTACCCGCAATTTTCTTGAACGGTGAACACTGAAACCTTCTCGACTTGTTGACACTTGACAGCAGACGCAGAGACAACTTGACAGTTGTAATTGTAAACAACCCTGACATGTGATGCGCGACCAGCGACTGACGACTGGTAACTGGAGTCACTGCGCTGCCGCTGAGCTGACTCGTTATAACCACAGGTTATAACGTCCAGATAACGTCCTTCTCTGAAGCACAGAACTCAAGTCTTTATTATACACTTTGACTCAAGTTGCCTCGGTAGTCGGTGCCACAAGCCCGAACAGACTCGAGTTGGTGACTCGGTGACTTAAAGCTAAACCATTCCAAAAACGAGCTAAAGTTTGAGACTTGGTTACGGTTAAAGGCTTATAGCAGGCGCCCATGGAATTAGGAATTACGACTACAGGCGCCCTTCAGTAGTACATTATACGTAAACCATGAATCGAGCTCAACCTCCTATATACATAATCAAAGAGCTCAACGGTGACTCAAGGTTCGATCTGCAACCGCATTTCTCTTCATGAAACTGACTCGATACAATACGACACAATTCGCAAGACGAGTTCAGTTGAAAGTGACTTGAGTTGAAAAAAAATGAACTCACTCGAAAAAAATTTTTGTAATTTGTTACTTACAAAAAACATTTTTCGAGTACTGATCTCCCCATATACACTGTAGTCTGTGGTACTGATGTTACACTACTGATATTACAAAAAAAACTAACAAAAACAACCGTGCCCTTTCCATAATTTCCATTTCGAATGTTTTTCCCTTTGGTTTTTCCTACCTCCATGGGCCCATCGATTGATTTTATTTTTATTTTTTACGGCCTTGCATGGAAGAAGGAATTACGACTGCGGCCTTGCATAAAGAGCCGCATCGAGCAATGCCTGTGCCACAGACTAGAAAAGAGAAATCTGTAACTCTGTGCAGTCCGTAGACAGAGAAAGAGATACTCTATGGTAGTATAATCCTACTAACCTATTACTCTATGAATCCTACGGAGTCTACGGACTGCTGTCAACCATCCAATCAACTGAACAATAATCTGTGGCTGTCTAGCTTTGCTTTGCTGCGAATTGTTCCGTGTTTCTTTTTAATTTTTTAATTCGTCTCAAATATTAAATAATACCTACTGAGGTAAAGTCTGATTTGAAGAATTTTGAGTGTTAATTTAGATTCAACGTTTAATGTGACTACCAGTAAATTTCTTCGTAACTCCATAGTGACACTTGTGAGTTGTGTCTCGTCGTCAGTTATTCTCAGTTTACCAGTTTCGTAAAAAGTACGTCGAATTTCATCAAATAAGATAAGTTGGTGTGTCTGTTCGTATTGGGAAATTGTAAATAACAAGTTTTGCTACAGTCGGAACCTTAAAAGTAAGTATTTGCTTAGCTTTTTCCTTCGTATTCTGCTCATATAGAGACGGCATCAATATGACAGATTTTCAGGTGTACAGCTGCAATAGCGTAATTTCTTGAAGCATTTGCTATTTATGTAAAGCTTTTGAAACTATTAGACTTTGTCTTTGGCTTAATTTGCATGAAAATCGGTTCAAGCTGTAACTTGGGTTAGGCTGGACTGTTTTTGATTTAACTGTTAGTGTAGCTTATACTACGTCTACATTCTAGAATACATAACGATAATGATATTTTATTGTACATTTCGCACAAGTTTGTGGCTTTGACTAGTACAAAATCAGTTTATTATGGTATTAACAGTAATATGGGAAATGGGATACAATCTGAAGTGTCTCAAATTGGCTGCTAAACTTCAATTTAGAGTTCATAGAAGATGATAGTACTGGGACAATGCTCACTGGCTGTTGTTGGCTTACAGGTGCATGGAATGTGATGACGATGGGATCGCTCAGGCAGCCCGAACAGCGGGCGGGATCGCTCAGGCAGCCCGAACAGCGGGCGGGCACGGGCTCAAGCGGAAGTGCTCAGCTGGTGCTGCGGGCGGCGTGCGGCTGGCGTTCGCCGCTGCAGTGCCTGGCGCGCCTGCTGCGGGCGCCCTGCCGCGCCCTGCGCGCACGCCTCGCTCCCCGCCCGCCCCCGCGCTCCGCGTGCCACCTGTCCCGCCGCCCCGCGCCGCGCCCCACGACTTTCCCTTTATGAGCAACATGGACGAGATATCCTACTGGATCTACACCAAGCGGGCCCCCTGCCTCTTCAACTATGACAATATCCTCAAGAAGCAATCTGAACAGCCGCAGTGCTCCACCGCTAAGCCCCCAAGTGTTAAAAGTGAAGTGATAGAGCCTTTACCGAAAAAGAAAAAGTTGTTAGATGAAGATTCTGTATCGACAGCGAAGCAGAACGTCTACTTTAAGACTCCACAGATTGAGAAACCCACCCGCAGCGCTTGCAAGTCTGGAGCCGGCTCCAATATAGACTTCAACATAAATACAGCATCAGCCCAGAAAAGGCCAAAAAATATTAAATTGCAGAAGAGTTGCCCTACGAGAGTGCCTAAAAAGAATAAAGTCTCCACTTCTACACCGAAAGTTGTGAACTTGAGGAGAAGCCAGCGAACAGCACAACAGAAATGGAATAATACTAACCTCAATAGTTCCTTTGAAATATTCAACACTAGCATCATTAATGGTAAACAAGACACTGTCGAGGAGGAGGAGGCCAAACAGTCTGACAAAGTGGTCACAAATAACCCGAGCAAGAGCAAGGTAACATTGCCTGAGAAAGGAAAGCGTGACATACTAAACGGTCAGTTTGAGGACTTGAGTGACGTGTCTGGTTTCACGGCCAACTATATTCGTTCTACCAAAATACACTCGTCAAAGAGGCCGCAAAAGTTAAGGAATCAAAACAGTAGAACGCTCACAAAGCACTCTAAAAAGACAGTGCAGCGCGACAAAATAATAATGTGTGTAAACAAGTCCATCAACACGGGGTTTCCAGACACTGCTGCATTGAATTGCAGCACCGATTCATCTCAAAATGCTGTCAAATTAGTAACAGCGAAAAGTAACAAGCAGCCAACCAGGGTTAACAAAAGCACTTCCTTACTAAAATTCATGGAGACGAAACTAGAAGAAAATATCACTATTAGTAAAAATAATAAACGAGAAAGTAAAAATAATTTAAATATTTCTTTCCAGTCTCGAAGCAGTGGTGCATCCAGATATCCCAGGCGGCACAAAAACACAGGAACTCCTGAACCAAACTGTTCAACTAACAATGCATTCTCCAAAGCTAATACTACCAGTCGGAGATACAACATGCGTAAAGGGACTATTAACATTAACCAGAATGAAAATTCGGGAGAGAAAGTAGTTCCCAGGACTAGAAGTGGAAGAAGAGGATTGAAATTGGATGTTGAGGCAACCAGTCCGTCGGTGCTACAGTTGAACAGTTCCATGGAGCAAGTGTCTTCAAGTCCAGCGGTGAATGTGGCCTGTCCTGACGCTAAGAATACGGGGACAAACAATGCCTCGTCCAGATGTCTCCGCAGCAGGACAGTTAATAAAGTTGGACAATTTTACAAGGAGTCCTCTAGTGAGGGAAGCATTAAAAAACTTTCTGATGGCATGCCCAGTGCCTTGGAGCAATCCACACCAAAATGTGTTAGAAAAGTTAAAAAGTCAGCGGCCAGAGCTGGTCAGTCAGTGAGCCGGGACTCACTGAGGGACAGGAGTGGGTTTGCCGCATGTTTCTCTGACAGCGACAGTGAGAGTGCACCGTTGAAACAACGCAAGTTTTTCTGTTAGCATAGTTCATAATTTTATATTATAGTGCTGCAATATGACCCAAACCTGCACTCATGTTTATTTGACACTCGAGTACTTTTCACAGTACAAAAATCAACTATGTGCAGTTTAGGTCCGAGTCCCACTCTTTTTGCACAGTGTGCAATAAAGTACTACTTAAGTCACATTTATATTGTAATTTACCACATTCTATAATAGCTTTGAGCTTTATAATAATTACTGAAAATTCCTCTGGTAGAAGTTTTTGGCGTATATCATAAATACTCTTGCATAAATATTGGACCCATTGGAGGCAGTTAGGTGTGGTACCTATATTTCTACCATTAACCATATGGTTTATAATTTACATAGACAAGGTTATTGACATATGCTTACAAAATTGCAAGCAATATTGGCAAGTGTCTGTAATTTAAAGAGGCTTGAACACGTCGACCCAATGCACTTGATTAGTGTACACATTGTACAGGGTTGCTTCATCTATATTTAGCGGACAAGCTGGCAAGTCAGCTTACATACAAATGTAAAGCAATTTTGCCACATTGCTTGCAAATGCATTGGGTCATTCTGTACAGGAGCCATTATAGAAGAGAACGGACTATCCCTTAATGATAATTTGATTATTATCAGAGACACTGAATGTGATATTGATGTATTTATAATAAAGCTTACTTCGAAACAAGTCCTTTGTGTAGGAAAGGAAAATTGCCAAGCGCTGTATAGATATCAATATATTATGGCCCACTTATATTACAAGAATGTGTAATTAGTAACTAGCTGCGATGTTAACTTATTGGATTTAGGTGATAAAAATGAATGTATCTGTTATGGGATAAGTCTGTGTGCATTTTTATACTGCCTGGGCATAGACTTGGGAGACAGGCAGGTAATTTACCCTCAGCAGAAAAAAGGGCAGTGGTCATTTTGACATTTCATAACAATCATAATTAAGTTGGCCTCTAAATATGAAGACCGTACAATTAAATAAGTCCTGTGGCGATTGGGTATTTGACAACTAGTCAAATCAGCAACTTTTTTCAAACATCATAACCGCTGCTGTATGGGACTAGTATGGGATTTTGTATGAAATATTGAATAGTGACGTCATCAAAGTTTGGTGCACTTTTTTACTTTAGGCGATAGTTTAAAATAGTTATTCAACATAAAACTAACAGGGGAAATGGATATTACGACTTTTGGGAGATCCTCTATTTTATAATCACTAAAAAATATTTTATTTGAATAGTTGTCAAATATTTGGTGGAACTAATATATTTTACGTACATTAATTACATGAACATGCAACTATGTACAGTGCTGCCTCCAAGAGACTTATGATACAGATTATATTATATTGAGGAGAAAATCTAAATCAAATGATTTAAATTTTCTTTTGAGATTTAGGATTGAAAATACATAACGCCCAGGCAGTGGACTTTTCCCATAACACACAACATATTGGACGTGTGGACACGAATAAAATTTGTGTACGATATTTGTATTATAAGTGCCATTTAAAGCGACATAAGGGTTGCTATACACATTGTCAGGCGGAACATTCAATTGGAAATTTTATTTAACTATAATATATGTATTAACTATATATGTATATATCTATTTAACTATATAATATGTTCACTGTATATTTGTATATTATGTTGGTTGGCTGAGCAGCCTTCTTGTGTAACATTCATCCACATTTTTTATTCCAATTCTGCTGCCCAGGTGCATTAAGTGTCAAATACAGTACATTTTTTATAATATCAGCTTTCAATTAAATTCAATTCTTGATTTTATGACTTGTGTTTGTACCGTTTGTAATGGATACAATATACCTCGCCAATGGCGCGTGATATGCAGGAGACACGCTTTAGAGGAGATAGCTGGAAGGATCTAAGTGTTTTTAGTAGATAAATAAAATTCATCAGTAATACAATTTTACATCATATAATAAACAAAGAATTAAAGAAAGATTAAATAAAAACTACTATTCAGTTCTTTGCAATATTGTTAATTCCTAAATACAAATAAATTATTTATTGCTTTATAATGCAGTTACATCAGAAATTGTTAAAGCTCTAGAAAATACACACTTGAAATAAATTGAAAGTTGAGCACTGTATGAAACTTAAACGTCCAACAATGTTGATTTTAATTTTACTGATTTTAATTTAGTTTAGTTTTCAAATAAAATTCATATTATTGAATGTAGTCAATATTTTAAATATTTATTGTTTTATTTTTTAAATATATTGAGCCAACTCGGCATGTGTACAGCAGCCCTAATTTTAATTATTATTGTATCTTTGTTTCTACGGCCACAGCAACAGTGTTGTGTGTGTTAGTTAATAATATTTTAATTTAGAGTAACTATATTAAACTCTGTTTATTTTGTATTAAATTTTTGTGTAATAAATACTTTCACTGTTTTTAAAGATGTACTGAGTATCAAAATATTCCTAACCATGTGACTTGTCATAAATGCAAATAATATATTGCACTTGTTCTATTTTAAAATCCTTTTGGACTGTTGGTTCCACTACTTGGTTCCACTAATGGATCCAGTAGGATTTTCAAGTAGCTGTATCAGCTGCTAAGCAGGGGTAGAGCTAAAAG
>OU785227.1:11611921-11679421 GCA_917051295.2 Erebia ligea | reverse complement strand
AAGTTGCAACTAGGCCAAACAATTCTACCCAGAAGCACTAAGTACTATTGCCAGTCATGTTGGTAACCACTATTGTGCTACAGATATTCATATTTGCCACTCTCCTTTCCCGCGGGCGCGGAATTTAAATTCACTTTGACCAAAAACAATGACACCGCAGACCTTTGTTCTGCGAACAACACATTTCGCCGGAAAAATTAAAACTGCGAACAAAAGAGTACAAATTCATGTCGCTGCGTGGGCTTGGCTCGATTACTGAGTTAGACATGAGGGGTATTAAAAATTCTATTATTTATTTTGCTCACATGATACGTTAATATTATGGAAATTTAATTAAAAGGGTAACCATATAAATGCCACTTATCTGCGATATTTTATTTGTGTAGTGTATAATGAATGTTACTGGTATACCTAATGAATGCTGAGTAGGTTTTACACACTCGGAACGTAATTACTTTCCATACTAATATCGCAAAATTGCGAAATTGTGTCTGTCGGTCTGCTACGCTTTCACGGCCCATCTGTTCAACCGATTTTGATGAAATTTGGTAGGAAAATGAAATTAGGAATAGAACTTGTATCCCGAGGAAGGACATAGGCATTGCGGAAAATTAGGGAGTTCCCGCAGGGATAAAAAAACTTTATCCACGCGGACGAAGTCGCGGGCATCATCAAGTCCCTTTTAAGTGAATTGTTAGTTTAAAATACTTTTATTAGTAGGCCAATTCTGTATAACACAATCTCTAAACTAAACTAAAATGTCAGCTTTAAAACTAGTTCTGTCCCTTTCCGAAGGGACTAATAAGAAAGGGTTAGCAATAATTTATTTTAGTTTACTTTAGGGATTGTGCACTACAGAATCAGCCCCACTGTGGTTCTGTAGTGCTCTGGTAGCGTTTGTAGTTTTTCTTACGAGTACCTATGGACTTATTTATGTCAGAATGGCAGTTAATTATTATAAATACTAATCTTAAGAGTAGGTACCTATAGATTTTTGTGGCGATCAAAAATTAACGCTTATGTTTTAAAAACCACCAGAAGCAAATATTTTATTTTTCAACATAATTTCCTTCTACTTCAATACATTTGGAGTATGGCCTTTTAAGTTATGGTATTCCGATTTCCGGCTAACAAAATCTTGTTACTGAGTCAAAATTTTATCTCAAAAACAGTTTAGTCATGACCTTAGAAGAGTGCGCGAGAGCGATATCTTGATGAAATAGAACAAACACAGTGGCTTAGAGCGACAATTCACAGATTTAAAAAAATAAGTATGGTAAAGCACAGAAAACAAAATCATTCATTTCTAATAATCAAAATAAAGCCTAGTGACATATTGGGTTGCCTGATAACATAGTGTTAAATAAGAAAATAATCTTTATAGAAGCTATATTTACTGGCACGAATCAATAAATGCTGTTATCAAAGTTGCTAACAATTCTTTATCGTTTTATTAACACAAAGTTGAATTGGAAAAGTTATTCTGCAATAATGTGTAGTTGCGCCCTCGTCTGCCGGAACATGTACAAATTGAATTTATAACTATTGTTGGACTTGTCTTAAATTCCCATTTTACTACCTAGCGTTATAATAGTTTTTGTACGCCCTACAGCACGTTTATTGGCCTTGAGTTTAGCGTATATAACTCCACGAATAGACATTCGTGTATTTACGCATAGTTGAATGAATGAATGAATGAAAAAACTTTATTGCACACCAAATAGTTACATAAAGAAATAACAAAATATATAATATCTAAAACTAACATGGTAGTACGCAAAGGCGGCCTTATTGCTGCAAGCAATCTCTACCAGGCAACCCTTGGCTAGAGAGGAAAAAATAAAGATAACAGGATAGTGCAAGTAAAACATAAACACATAGATATAATAATAATTATTAGTCAAAAAAAATATATATACCTACTAAGATACTATAAATAAATATACTTACTCAATACTATGCTCAATATGTATATATACACTCATACATAATATAGTTATTCATAAAGCAATTATTACCCTTGAAATACTTAAACTATTTATTTTTCGGACTAGGAATATGTGACGCCATTTTTCGAGTATTATTCTACATGCGAAATAGGGTCAATTTAAAAATCGGCTGCACTTAAAAAAAATGTCATCCTTATGAAGCGATTTAATGTAGCCCACTAGAGGACTTGACGCAACATAGTCAGATTTTTAGTTAGGAATATAGGATCGTTGGCTAAACATAACTGTTTAGCTCTTATGTTGTTACATAACTGAAGAGCAATTTTTTTAAAGCTCAGTACATTTTTATTCACGCACGTTATAGGTAAATTACCTACTGAATTTTAAGCGAAGCACTTTTCCTCAACATCGTTAAATCAACAATTGGAAATCTTTCAAGGAAAATATTTTTACAGGATAAATCTCTCCTTAAGTAAACTTGATGAAAGACGATTATATTATACTTACTACCTGTCGTAATCGTATTGTCTTCAATCTTGTCGGTATTTCCTTCTATGCAGCTTTGTGACTAAATTCCTTTGAGTCCTTTACCGGTTCACGTAGAGCTCTGCATTTTACGCTCCATACACTGCGTTTACTGTCAAGCCTATTAAAATTCTATTTGGAAACCAGGTAGGTAGGTGCATTCAGTTTAACCTGGGTTAACTTTATAGCAACAGCAAACACTGCTGAACTTGCTGATATTTTGGTCAACCATTTCTTTATTGGCAATTTTAGCTTTTCAAACGCTAGAGGTTTGTGTTATAGGTTTTTATAACGTTATTCACATGACGACGTATGTGCTTAGCTGTTATTAATGATGATTAATAAAAAATACGATAGATATTATCTATGTTAGAAATTATGTACACACACTTATGATGTAGGACAATATTATTAAGCTACATTACAGTATTATTCAGTTCTGTGTCTATGATTTTCCCAATATTTTACAGTTCGTATCTTAAAAAACTGGCCTTCCCTTTACTTACTTTACCTTACTTTGGCCTTCTTCGAATAGGTATTATATCAAGACGGCGTGCCAATCCATCACTATTAGAAAGGTAAATAAACAAACAAAGTTTTAACTTTAAAAATAAGTACACATTTTATGAAAAACTAGATATTAAATTGCTAATAGGTACTAGCTTGAAGAGCGGATCTAAAAATAAAATTGAATTTTATTGGTTAAAATATTGAAATTAGATTTCTTTTCTAGAAGCGTTTTTCTTTACTTAAAGCTACGTTTCAAACACTTCCTGATTTGAGACACAAATAAACGCTCACAATAAACTCAGTCGGGTAAAAAAATATTTTATATATCGAGAGAAACTGATTATAATATTTATATTATCTATGATGCTTGAATAACATCCAAAGGAACCCAGAGATTATGCACAGATAAAACCATATTCGTTCAATATGTATATGAGAAAAGTTACAGAAATGCATGTTATATTTTCATAGATATTGTGCAAGAACATCTCGTCCTATTACTTCGCAGACTCTTTATCTCCCGGCTACAGTTTGTTTATCGCTTGACTTCCATTTACGAGTTCGTTATTTCCCTATTCTTGAGACATAAAAATGTCATCTATGAGATTAACCCTGTGCTTCTATCTCCTTATGTACTCTGATAAGGAAGAATAATGAGTGAACTTATTCGGAACTGAGGAGATAAACTTGTTATTGTAACAAGTAACTGCGTGCGTAAGTGTGTATGATAAGGGATTAACGTAACTGTACATTTACGAGTACGCAGGGGTAGATGGGAAAAACAGCGTTATTTGCTCGATATCGAGACGGTAATTCAAACTGAAATATTTTTTGTTTCTGCCCAGCTATATTTATGTAGGTACTTATGTTGATAATACTAAAAATGAGACTTGATAAGCTTACCAGTATATTGTGGTATTATAATCACAAGCTATAATTGAATATTACTTGGAAGCGTTAGATGACAACATTCTAGTGAAATTATTCAAGTAACGTTAACTATACGTCGGTAAATGGGTACTTCCCACTAGTTAGTTCAACCGATTAGTTCAACCCTTGTACTAGTGGATTTTTTTCCCCAGTAGTTGAATCATACTAATATTATAAATGGGAAAGTGTGTTTGTTTGTTGGTTTGCCCTTCAATCACGCCGCAACGGAGCAACGTATCGACTTGATTTTTGGCATGGGTATAATCGAGGACCTGGAGAGTGACATAGATTACTTTTTATCCCGGAAAATTAAGGAGTTCCCGCGGGAATCAAAAAAACTTAAACCACGCGGACGAAGTCGCGGGCATTAGCTAGTTGTAGATAAATCGTATGGAGCTGGAAAGAAATAGAACTGAATTCACCGAAACTGATTAATATGAAATCCAATCCAAAAAATAACAATGTGTACTCGTATAACTGATTAAATGAAATCCAATCTAGGATCTATATACATATATTTAGTATGTAGTAGTATAGTATGTATCTGTATACATATAGTTATTTTTTGGATTGGATTTCATTTAATCAGTTTCGGTGAGAACCTTAGCCCACCAGTGCAAAGCCGGGTTGGGTCAATTAATCTCCATACAATTTCATCATATTAAGGCACTGTTAACGTTAACTTTAATAACCGTACTAAATATAAGCAATGAATTACGAGTAAGTTTACCAAGTAAACAACTTGTGTGATCATAATCGTTGGACCGCCTACATTATGCCAGTCTTATTATACTCTATGAGGCCCTCTTGCATGCTATAAGTTGTGCCGCTAAAGGACAAAGGTACACAGGGCTACACGTACCTATATACCTGGGCTTATATTTATTTACTCCTTTAATTCTAAACTAACTTAAGGTGTTTTCTCTACGGGTCAAAATAAAGTTTCATATTGCATATAACTTCTGCCGTATATAAATTCGGAGACGGGTGTATGTGTCTCAACTAGGTAGGTAGTATCTATAGTAGGTACCACAGAACAAGGAATCTGTTTATTGGTAGGTACTATATTCTCAGAAATACGGCTTTATAAACTTTGGCAATGGGTTGATGACGTTGATGATTATATCCATACTAATAATATAATAAATACGGAAGTTTGTCTGTCTGTCTGCTACGCTATAACGGCCTATATTTTCAACCAATTTTGATGAAATTTGGTATAGGAATGGATTGCATCCCGGGGAAGAGCATAGGCATACTTTTTATCTCGGAAAATTAGGGATTTCCCGCAGGTATACAAAAACTTTATCCACGCGGGCGAAGTCGCAGGCATCATCTAGTTCTAAATAAAATAGACTATGAGTTTTTTCACCCATGGGAAATTCTACTCTAATGATAAAAGTATTTTTTTTAAATATCGCCTTATGAAACCTATTTATATAACAACCGCGCTCAATAGCTTGATGTTACAAAAAATACGATCGCAAGTTCTGAAGAAATTGCAGTAAGCAGTTTATTACATTAGCAACAGTATCTGCAGGTAAATTGGATACCCTGATAAAGTATTAACAATGCTGCGACTGCATTTCTACTCCGAGTATTTTACAATCGATATTTTATTTGTATTTTTCTCCGCTGAGGAAATTAAACTTAACCGCTGATTCGCATTTCCTTAGCTAGGTTTTTCATGATTCAATAAGGGCGAAAACACACTACGGACAAAAAAAAACAGTTGACTGACAAAAAGTCAGCCCGCGCTCTTAGGTATATCTCATCTGGGTATAAACTCTCGTATAATATATCTTATCCTATATCCTTCTTATTTTCTTATATGGAGTTGCGCGGACTGGTAGGACATGACGAACATTTTTTCCATACGACAGTCTATTGTCTTGTATGGTCCATAGTGTTTTTAAAGAGAATGTTTCAGAATAGGTATTAAGTTTTATGCCAATATTGTTTTTCTTATATTTGCGTTCTTCATCTTCGTAAAGAAATGAATCCTTTTAAGTACAAAGAAACAATTTTATTTGAGTTGCTTTGTGTCTGGTATACCTATTGTATTGTTAAACGAATAGGGCCACGAATGATTACAAAAAAGAAAGTATCAATAGAGTTTGTTTTTAAATAGTTACAAAGTAATTTGAAGCTGTATATAAGTTAAAACACGCTCTGAAGTTCAACGACACATAAAAAAAGCAGTTGATTAAAGAGAACGTTGGCTGCTTAAAGGGCCGGTCTCATTCAATTCGGTCTTGTCGACTACATTAAACTGATTGCTGTAATTAGTGGATGGTGTAATTCTCGTTTTTCAGCCGTCTTACCTCCTCTTACCCCCTTGCCCCCGTCACCCTGTCGCCTCCTCAGGAAATTACTTGAGCCCCTCAGGTCACGCTGACTTTCCTGGGATTGAATAAAATTGAACGACTTAAAAGAAATTGTTTTGGTTGGATCCATTCTTTTATTTTCCTAAAACGCTTGCATTGCCGACTAAGAATTCAATTAGGATAAAAGGATTTTTAGTTATTGCGGTTGTATCGAAAGCTGATTTACTGTGTAGCTGTTCCGATATTAATTTACTTTTTCATCTTCTATTACCGCTGAGTGAATATAGTCTTGTTTTTTGAGTTGAGCAACAGAAAACCATAGGACTCATGTGTGAGTTTAACGACGTGAAGCTGTAATATGCAAACAATTTTTTATCTAAATCATACTAATATTATACTAATTACTAATAATATTATAAATGCGAAAGTGTGTTTGTTTGTTGGTTTGTACTTCAATCACGCCGCAACGGAGCAACGGATTGACGTGATTTTTTGCATGGTTATAGTTGAGGATCTGGACAGTGACTGCTACTTTTTATCCCGGAAAACTAAGGAGTTCCCGCGGGAATAAAAAAAAACTTAACCTCGCGGATGGAGTCGCGGGCATCAGCTAGTTAATATTAAATGAAATAAAAATAATACTTAAATTAGTACCTTTTAGGTTGAAAGAACGGCTCAGATGATAGAAAAAGCAAAAGCTCTTTCTGCAGTCACTCTGTCATTTCTGAAGGTCGTGATCCTCGTTCCTCCTCGATATATTATAGCCTCGAATAAAATACTTGTTGCCATGGCCTTCAGTTTGTTGATCTCGAATTCTTGCTTTTGTGTAGTACATACACAAACTGTGGTTCAAAGATGGCGGCGACCTCCTATTCGGGTGAGAACATTGTGGAGAACTCATGGCGCTTTTCTCCACCGTTCATTTTTTTATTTATTTCTCCACCGTTATATAAAGCTGTTATATTTAATTGCTTTAAACGCACATAACTCCTAAAAGTTTGAGAATAAATAAGTCTTAGTCACTAGGCTATCATAATTCAATGCTTTACTTGCAAAGGAAAAAATAATACGTAGGTATGTAATACTTATCGTACCCATTCTAAGAATAAGAGCATAATATAAATATTGTATGTATAGGTAAAGTTATCGAGTAACGTTACTCCACATTTCTAAGGCCTTAGCCTGCTCCACGTAGACATCTAAGAGCAAACGGTACAGGTATTATGCTTTGCATGAATTATACTCTGTATCTCAGTTACATGGTTGCTTCATGTGCTTTTCCTGAAAGCCTGGGTAAGTGAATTATGCCTGTAAATGCACGTTCGTGGCAAAATTACGTACGTTCGTAGCTGTTGATTATGGAAAGATACTATAACGAAGAGAACGAAATTTACCGACGTAGCCCAAAGAGTTACCGGAAGTGACAGTGGGCACAACATATTACATAACTAGCTGATGCCCGTAACGTCGTGTGGATTGTGGTTTGTTGATTATCGCGGGAACTCTTTAATTTTCCGGGATAAAAAGTAAATTCTGTCACGATTAGTTTTACCTCTGTTTTATTATTAATTGTTTGTGTGTAATAAAGTGTTTTTACTTACTTACTTACTTATCACAGAGTTGATGACTGCTATGACAGTCGTGATATCACTAAACCTCTATTTAATTAGTGGAGATTGCGTGTCAGCAAATGCAGCGTTGATGACTTAAGAAGACCTTAGAGGAAAGTCGCTGGTTGAGACAGGTGACTGACCGAGTGTGGCGGCACGCCTTTGGAAAAGACTTTGTCTAGCCGTGGACGGAAATACTGATGATGATGTTAATAATAATGACAAAACACTCTTTATATACACCTGATGCTTAAATCCATGCAATAAACCTAGGCAATTATTTTCACAACGGACCACGATAAATGTATTGTAGTGTAGTGGAAAATACGGAAATGAAATTGCAAGATTCTTCCAGTGAAATATAAAGCAGAGTCGATGCACTTAGAAAACACATATATCTTGTAATTGTTTGTCTCAACAATAGGTAACTGAAGCCTGGGCTTAGAAAAGAAACAATGGAGATAGAAATTTATAATGCAGCTAGGAAATGAATCAAGTCACACGGACTCCTTTGGGAACGGGTTTGAATTAAAATAAACGAATGCGCATCGTAGAATGTAAACCATAGAAATAAGGCATTATTTTTTGTTTGCTTCATCACTTGCTTGCTCTATGCGGCTGTTGCATTGATATTTGATATTGTTATAGAGACGATACATGGTAACTTGTAAGTCACCTCACAAAAGCAATATAACCCATGCATATCCATGTAGCTAAAATATATGCGTAAAAGTTTAGTCAATACGTGGAGAGTAACTTGTGGTTACCCTATGAACATTTTTGACAATTTAATGTTAAAGTATAGTATGCCATAGGCAAACAAGGTAGATTAAAATAATTATATTCGTGAAATGTTTTATAGTATGGATAATTTACGTGATTAAATGATTTTATCGATGAAATTTATGCTTACAAAGGCATATTAATTACATAAGCCGATAATGCAATTTGGAGATGCAGTTTCACATTCAAATAATGTTACTAATATCTTTCATTAATTAAAGTCGTAATTGTACCATTAAATTTCAACGATTTTATCTATTGTCCGCGACGGTAATTGCATCACAGCATGCACAATCAGATCCAAACATTACTAGGGACCGGACAGGATAAAACGTCTCTGTGAGACAATTTTTTTCCCCCTAGTGTGTTTTCTCGCTTACTGCTGTCGATGGAATTTTCTCGCGGCTTTTCCCCACAAAACAGGGCCATAAAAACTACACGAGCAAAATATGTGTTGGACTGGGGGCTTACTATTATCATCGCTTTTAATATTGACGTTTTATATGACGTACCTTGACGTTCTTTAAATAAGGATTATAATTCTGAAACAAAAGCGCCAATGATAAAATATGATTGTGATTGTGTGACGTCTTGTGGATTGGTGATACAAAGAACCTCAGTAACGTCACATTGCAGCATGCGTCAGCGACAAAGCTGAAAGCGTGACTATTGTCAGGAGCACGGTCCCATGGGCCTTAGTTTACAGTTCCTTGTATTAAAACTTCTAGAAGGCATGATTGACAATTAGTATATTTATTTTATCCGCTACAAGTTAGCCTTTGGAAAGGTCTTACCTGGTGATGCAGTCAAAGATGGAAGCGGGCTAACCGGTTGTGGCAGTTATATTAAACCCATAATCGGTTTCTAAAAAATTTATTCGGTTTTTTGTGTGCTGTGTACCTTAAATTTCGTCCGTTGCCGTAATAATAATTGTCAAGAAAGAATAACTTTTTAGAGATTTTCAAAAACTTGATTATTTTAAGAACATAATATCATGCTCATCAGGCCATAGAACAACCAGTGAGAAAGCATTTTCACGCGGCTCTTTCATCGACAAGTGTTTCAAAAGTCACGAACTCACGAGATAGATACTGTCGCACTAATTGGGCATTTGTTAAGGATTGGTCTCCATTGACCATAATATGCTATTCAAATAAATTATTTTATGGTGATTATATCTCCCAAAGTCGTAATAATAAGTTTTAGGTTTGAAAGCAATTTTAAACTATCGGTTGAAGTCAATTATGATGACGTCACAGTTCTGTATTTCATACAACATTCCATACTAATGAAAATGAAAATGAGAAATGATTTATTTCAAAATACATTATTTACAAATCATTGTGGCTGAGGCCTTCTGTTAAGCATAAAGATACCTGTTTCAGAATGCCTATATAAGCACGCGTTTTTACGCGTTGCTTGCGTTTTAAGTGTTGCTGATTCGACTTGTTGTCAAATATCCGATTGTGCTTGAGCTCTTAGTTCCAGGTAACACAAAACGTTTGTTCGCAACATACATAGTTGGGTGTAAATCACGAAGCTGCCCTGGGGTTTAAACTCTTGCCTATCTCAAGCCTGGTAGTACATTGTTTCAGAACATCAAAGTGATATTCGATCTAGAGGTGCGGTTGTACTAAATGAGTTTGAACTAAAGGACGGCAAAGGTCTATTCTCGTTTGAAATTACATAAAGAAGGTTTACTCTTACAAAGTTACAACGAGTTTCGACCCTTATAAATTGCCAGTGAAACAAATATGAAAGGTTCTATTTGTTTTATATTTTATCTTCAATGATATTATATTTCTTTGTCTCTCTTTTGGACCAGTTAGCCCTTTTAGTCAGGGAAGTTCGGCTTTTGATTAGTCAATAATTGAAATCTGAGCGTTCTTTTGAAAATTATTGACTTACAGGTTTTAATAGGTCTTTTTCTTTCCCTAGTTTCTGTGTGAAATTTTATAGTCATGTGATCATCCGGTCTCCCAATTGTGTCCTAATTTCGCGATCATAAGAATTTAACTGTACCTCAGAAAGCTCATTTTCAATGGGTCCATCTTTGAAGGTTCAGATTTAGGTACCTATAAGATTCTGGGTTCTATAGAAACGCGGTCTTGTGCTGTTTTTTGTTCAGATGCTGCAACTTGGATTGCATTAGGTATATCATCTATCGACGAAGTGTCTCTTAATTATATGAAAATAGGCACCTGGAGATCCCGATGTTAATCGATTCTCCGAATTTCGCCCGCTGTCACTTCAGTTTCGTAACTTACTGAGCTATCGGCTGTTCTCAGGTATACCTTCTGGATTTCAGGTATAACGCTTATATGACATACGATACGGTGACAATTTTTATAAATGAGGGTTAATTTATTCTTTGCTCGCTCGTTTTGTCAGCAGTTAAGCTTGACAGATGGCAGCATGGTATTGTTAATATGAAATACGAAGCAACAAACGAATACGCTATCACGCTCTCATAAACGGGCTCGAACATTAATCCTTTAACAAATTATCACAATATCTTCCCGAGAAAAGAGAGAAACTTTAATTTTAACGTTTGTTAGTTTAGCTTATCCATACAAATAACAAGTTATAATATACGTAAACACAAATTTGTTCCTATTTACAGTAAAAATAAGATACTGAACCAATGAAATTAAGAGATAGCTACCACCCTTTGGGGAGGGGTGTAGAGTATTTTTAGTTGCAGGATAATGATATAAAAAGGTCCATGGGAAATCAAAAATTCCACGTGAATGAAGCCGCTAGTTCCGTACTTAATTAAATTATTGCAGATTTTTGCGGATTGCAGTAGGTATGGGAAATAAGGAAACGTTATAACTTTCGTTTCGATTCAGTGTAATGTCAACTACCTACGTTGTATTTAAAGGATTTTGCTGTGTCTATGATTGTCGGTGGTACAGATTTGAATATTGTAGGTGGTACAGTTATTCAATTGTTTCATATTATATTGAAAGGATTTAGAGCCTTTTAAATTTTCAAGTTGCGGTTAACTTGCTTAAAGCCAAAATAGTATGACGGTCATAAGCTAAGCATTTTCCAGTTCGTGTCCTGTGTACGTAGTCCTAGTGGGTATGTATGTATAACCAAAGGCTTAGATTTCGGAAGCTAAATGAAGGGTACTCCAGCAATAGCCCTTTACAATAGTGCTTTTGACGTTTTACTATTGTTTGTTCACGCCATTATGTGGATGGAGTGGAAAAAGTAAAGAGTTAAACGCTGTCTGTGATGGAGAGCACTTGGCGGTCGACATTCAATCCTTGTGTCTCGAATTATCTGGTATGTTTGTTTTTATGCTGAGTTTTAACTTTTAAGTTTATGATACATTATTTTAGGGTTCCGTATTTACAGGGTGGGTCAGCAACCCTTATGGTGCAACCTACACAAACCTACAAAAACCACTGTCTGTCAGTTACTGTGTACTTTGTTACCCTAGCTAACCTAACCTACCCTTATATGTACATAATAATTCTATTTAGATTAAATCGGAAAGTAAAATATAATATGTTATCATCATCAATTTAAAAATGAAGACAGGTTTATACATAAGGCATAAAAAGATATAACTAACGCAACTTTGACGATTTTATGTAATCGTATACATATACATGCTAGCTATACTCGTTGTACCTACAATTTAACCTTATAAAGAAATACTTTATTGAAAGTATTTACTTTCAATAAAGTATTTCTTTAGATTAAAATATTTTGGACATCATGTGAATCGTTAAAAATTAAGAAAAGGGTTCTAAGGGCAAAGGGACGAAGGAAAAAAATATTTGACGTGACAGACTACGCCTTTTATATTTCATCAGCTATTTTCAAAGGTGTAAAAGTAAAAGGTTGGTCCTTTAAAACAAAATAGCCGATTTACCTTTAAAATAGCTAAGTAAGTACAGGTAGGAATAATGTGGTTAAAAAACTTTTAACGTTTTTTAAAATCATACATATTATTTGACTAGCTGATGCCCGCGACTTCGTCCGCGTGGTTTAAGTTTTTTTGATTCCAGCGGGAACTCCTTAATTTTCCGGAAAAAAGTAGCCTATGTCATTCTCCAGGTCCTCAACTATACCTATGCCAAAAGTCACGTTGATATGTTGCTCCGTTATGGCGTCATTGAAGGACAAACCAACAAAACCAATAAACCAACAAACAAACACACTTTCGCATTTATTATATTAGTTTGATGTGATTTTTACAAGAAATTGTAGATTATGATAAAAACTTAAATATTATAACATCTAGGGGCACAGATTAGCTACAGAAAGCCTTATTCTATTTCGAGCAAGCCATTTTGACAAAAGGAATTCATATTTGCTACCGTTCCCTTTCACGGGCACGGAATTTAAATGAACTTGCTCCACAACAATGATACTGCGGACTTTTGTTTCACGAACAATACATTTTGCCGGAAAAATTAAAACTGCGAACAAAAGAGTACAAATTCATATTGCGGCAAGGGTCCGTGACGATTACGCAGCTACAAATACGACGCTTACGTTGTAACGGCAGCGCGTCTTTTATTGCCTTCCGGGGACATACGTGCATATTACGCTGCCAATAATGTGGATACAATTTTTAATTTTATACAACTAGTGGGGCTGATTCTGTAGTGCACAATCTCTAAACTAAACTAAAAGTAGAGCATTACAAATATTGCTAACCCTTTCCGTAGGGAGTAATAGGAAAGGGTTAGCAATATTTGTAATGCTCTAATAATTTTAGTTTAGTTTAGAGATTGTGCACTACAGAATCAGCCCCATTATCTACTTAATTTTCTGGCTTTTTGTCTATCAGTCTTCTGTCACGGCTCATCTAGTTGACTGATTTTGATGAAATTTTGTTTTGAGCGGTAGCTTGCATCTCAGGGGACACAGGCTGCTTTTATCCTTGACTCAAAGAGCTCCCACGGCATAAAAAATACACTAAAAGATTACGCCAAGTATTATTATCGTTTGCGAGTAGGCTTCTTATCGAGCTTTTATTTGTCTATAGGTACACTGTGTTATTAATTTTATGTTTAAAAATAAAAACAAGCTTCTTTCTTTGAATCGTATCGAAACAAATAAATGCTGAAACATAAAATCGTTTATTTATATAGGTTAATAAAAAAGTAATTTAACTTGATATTATCCATAGGTACCTGTTAAAAACCAAAATTCATTTTAGCGAGCTTAATTCACGTAATTATCATTACAGTCCATTTGCAACAATCGTTATACCTACCTATACATAACGGTGGTTTGCGAGGGCAAAGCAATTATGCCAGGACTCTACAGTAATTTGAAAAAAAAAGAAAATTACACCATTTGCAAATAGCTGCTAATATTTTCTGCTGTGCTGAAAGTTTTTGACATTAAGAAGAAACACATTTTTGCTGGTACTAAAGCTAAAGAAAGATTTTTTTTAAATATATTATAATTTACATGTACCTATTACGCAACGCAATTACGGATGTATGGCCGGTCTACGGATCTAACGAAAGTTACTCAAGTTTTAAAAACATTTCCATGGATTTACAATGTTTTGGTGGTAATAAATGTGACATCGGACTGGTTAATCTACCTTTGTACCGAGTTGCTAAGTCACAACGATTCCCCGTCAACACTTCAATAAACAACTTTCACGCCCACTCCAATACCTACCAAGTTAGTTTATTAGAAAACCACTAGGGCCCCTTGAGGGCTCAGTGGTTTCAAGTTATCTAACGTTATATGAGTTTGGCATAAATCTGGTACTTACAGGGTGGAAAAATAGCGCAATTTAATATTTTTTATAAGAGCAGAATAAATCTGGTGTCACGTTTTTTTATAGCTCGGTAACTTCTATTCTGAAATGCAATCGTTTCCTGATCTAATAAAACGAATCATGTACCTAACTCGTCTGTAGTTTGCGTTAGTCGTCGTCGATCGAGGTCGGCTATTGGTCTGGAAGCTGTAGTTTCTTTTTAACTTCCACAACGATATGAAAATATTTCTGGAAAATTGTATACTAGCGGGAAAGTTTAGATATGAATCTAGCGTCTATTGAGTACAGCGTTACTCTGTGGATTTAATACATTTTGATGTTTTAATACTGGCTTTGCGTATTTGTTGAATTAATCTAGTATTTTTGATAACTTATTTAACTCTTTAATCATCTTTACAAATAAACATAAAACAAATAAAGTTGAAATGTTTCCTATCAAAATCCGAACACCCATGATTTTGTTTGTAGTTATGTTGAAAACAAATAATTTAATGAGTCGCGTTAAAGTTTACTACCATTTATATGGAATTGATCGAGCGCCAGCTAACAAGCGCTTGACAATTCCAATGAAATCGTAGTTAGCGGTGTCGCGATCGAATTGGAAGATAATCTCCTAAAAATCTAGTTGTAGCTATCACTAATCACAGGCAGTATTCACAGAAAGATAGAGTGCAGAATAGAGATTATATCTGTGCTCAATTTGCAATTCAAATTGTGATACGTAAAAAAACTACTTTAAGTATCACATTCAAATTCAATTTATGGAGATGGGCACTCAATAGTCAATATCTTTCGCTTAAGTACCTAAACCTACTAAAATATTGGCACTTGACTCGAGTAATGGATAGGTACGTAACAAAATTATCCCCGAAAATTTGAAGTAAAACGGTCATAACTTTGAGTATTAGATATCTTATATAATGGCGTCGTAGAACATAAAGTTTGATAGGTAAAATAAATTTGAAATTTCATTATTCGGAAAGGAAGTCGAGAATTGCCAATAGCTTTCGGGTTTTCTGATCACGTCTCCATGCTATTGGCGAAGATATTCGTGCCACCTGTGCCGTTACTCTATGAGGCTTTAAACACGATTCCGCTCTCGATAAACCGACTGTGAAATATTCGCGGTGTACGGCTGAAGCTACATTTCCTTATGAATGATACATGCCAACGCTCGCTCTGCCGCGGCATGAAGTGATCGAACTTGTACGTAGTTGTTGCATAATTTCGAAAAGTTGCTTGAGTGAACGCGTTACTAAGCTAACGTACCTACCTACATCTTTACTTGTACTCGTATGTTAATAAAATATACAATTGCCTTTTCGAAATATCTCTGATTTAAGATTAAAAATTAAGATTTAAAATTTTCATTGCTATTGAAACCCAAACAATCATCTTTGTCTGTTTGACTGGGCTAATTTATCTTCGAAACCTCTACACCTATATTTTATTAAACATAAGAAAACTGATATTGTCTAACAAAAACCTAAAAACACGCAGATGAAGTTCTTGCGTTAGTTATTTCAATAAAACTATAATCACGTTAATTCAAATAAGATATTTTGTTCAAGATCATGAAAGCAAGGAGGTTTTTATACCCACCTACTTTAACCAGACATTGTATGTACTCTCTCTTAGGTATCTACAAAATGCCTTCAAAGTAAAATATAAAAGGGTTCTCCTCGCCTTTGACTATCGTCTTTGAGCAATTAGGTGTTATTGAGGTCAAGCGGTATGCGATAAAACTTACGTTTGTGAGTAATAGTAGTTTATGCAACTGTCATATAATACCCGTGTTATATGCAGTTGCATACACTACTTTATCTTCACTAATGCAATTTATCAAACAACAAGAGTAAAAGCTGACAATAGTTTATGTATATACGTGTATTGTCACAGTGAACTTGCCGCCATTAAAATATAACCAATGAGAGCGCAGCTGCGCGCGCAGGGCCAATCAGAAGCGAGCGCGCGCTGTTCGTTTTTTATTTAATTGGCACAAGATCTTACCAAAGAGTTTTGTGTATGTAAGTTTAGTAGTTTCGACGAAGTTTTCACGTATAACCCAACTGTTTTCAAAAGCCAGCCTAATATCAAAATTTTATACAACTTGTATGAGGATTTTGACATACCTAAGGCTCGCCAGGTTAATTGGTCGCGTTTTATTGATGTTATAATGAGATTTTACGATATCGATGTGGATAATATACCATCATGTGAAATTGCATAAATTGAGTGTTTTGTTATCTGCGCTATAACAGTAGTAATTATAAGTCAAGTATTGGAAACATAAGTAGAATGTTATAACATTAGTGTAGATAAAAATGTTTTTAACATAAGAACTGAGAATCACAAAAAAATAACCATATTACTATAAAGAAAATATAGTCTGCAAAAGATGGCCATGCCCTGGTGAATTGTGGTCGTGACCGTGTCTCCACTTACATCTCACCAACAAATCTTTGCGAGCACAAACCTATGTTACCCCTATCACTGGTTTTATTTTTTTAAATAAAATACCACCTAGAGTAAAACTATAAATTCGTGCAGTTAGGAAAACGGATTGCTTATAATCAACGGCTTTTTATAGTATTACTAGATGATGCCTGCGACTTCGTCCGCGTGGATTAAGGTTTTTTGATTCCCGCGGGAACTCCTTAATTTTCTGGGATAAAAAGTAGCCTATGTCCTTCCCCAGGATATAACCTACCTCTGTATCAAATTTCAGCAAAATCGGTTGAAAAGATGGCCCGGGAAAGCATAGCAGACAGACAGACAGACAGACAGACACACTTTCGCATTTATAATATTAGTATGGATTAAAGACTAGTGACCGCCCGTGGCTTCGATCCCGTGAGAAATTCGAAAAAAAGCAGACTCTATTTTCCAATTTCAGCTTTCCAGGCCTATTATGTAGGTATGCCTTGCCACGAATATCTTAAGAAATACTAATTAAATTTTTTAAAGTGAAAACTTCTTTAGTCGCGTTGAGCACTTTTTGGTCGAGGGTTAACTAGTGGATTTGCGTCACCGTCACCGACATGCTCGCTCCGACATGCTCGCGAACAGCGAAATGCTCGCGAACACCGACATGCTCACGTTGTTACGAAGACAAAAGGTCTTAAATATAAATATACTACATTCGTAATTAAACTTGAATGCCTTACTTTTAAGGTATAAATTTATTTTTAAAAATATATATAATTAATAATTTATTAATATTTTAGGTAGGGTTCAGCAAGCACTATTTAAAACTGTTTCTTTCATATCAACATTGTAGTTACTAAAATAAATAAGTCGCATTTACATACTTATTTTAGTAACTGCAATGTTACAGATACATTAGAAGTTTTAAAAACAACAAACGTTTAGAGTTTCTTGGTAGGGGCTAAAGCTCATCTCTTGGCAAAGTCGCGGATGGTACGAGTCGCAATTTGTTTTCGTATACTCTTAAAAATCCACATTTTATTGTCCCGCCTCTCATTTTACTCAAACTGCGCCCCTACAGAGATCGCATTAGGTTCCATCGTGAAGGAAAATTTGTTAAGAAAAGACGCGTCTAACTACGATTTCGCAATATCATTTTGTGAGCGTCATTCGTACATCTGTACTCACAAATTATATTATTATTTTTCTTTTTTGCATTTGAACCTTGGCACATTACAGCAAAATATTAAATTACTTGTAAAAATATTAAAAGTAGGAAAATAACTTGTATAAAAAATAGTAAAATAATAAATACTTTGGATTGTTAACAAACACTAAAACCTTGATTTAGGTTTTATTAATACCATGTAGTGGAAGTGATTTTGGTGAAAGTGATGCAAGTTATCTTTAAGCCATGTTTCGTCAAAATCAGTTAAGCAGATAGGGCGTAAATAGACTGACTTTTTTTAATATTCCACTACGAGTTATACCTTGACTACGATCTCACCTAATGTTAGGTATGTGTAGGTAAGAAATAATTAAGTCAAGCAAGGTACCGGGCCAACCTATTAGGGGGTATGGCAGTTGTACGAGTAGGTACCCCTAATCAGTTTCTAGACACGGCATCGTATCGGAACGCTAAATCGCCGTAATCGGCTTGGCGGTATGTTTATGCCAGTAGGGTAGTAACTGTCTACGGCCGAAGCCTCCCACCTGAATAGTACAGAAAAAGTTCATAAATTATTAATTTCCCAATTTAACCTGCCGGGGATCGGACTCGGGGCCTCCTATTTCATCCATGCCTCCTACTTATAAGACCACAGCGTTCACCACTGCGCAAGGGAGGTCGTCAAAACATAAACGTACATATTGTTGTATAGAAAAACTTAAATAAAAATATAATTTAACAATTTTTTACACAAGTCACTTCTAGTTTAGATTTATCCATGTTCACACAGCTCCGTGGCAAACTATCCGTGCATGCGTATGTATTTTTTTGTTCAGATCGTAAGACTATCCTCACTATAAATTAAATATAGAAAGAAACCAATATTTTGCATAAAATTGTCCATGATATTGAAAAAACTAGAAGTTTAATTCGCTATAATCCGCCACAGAATTATATAGAATTATTCTGTGGCGGATTATAGCGAATTAAACTTCTAGTTTTATCAAATATCATGGACTTCCGCAAAGTAACGCCTGCTTCTATCCAATAAAATTGTCCGTTAAAAACGAATTAATCATAATCTCGTACGCTCAAAATGTTTAATCTAGTTAGCCTGTAAGTTTCATATAAGTGAATTGTAAATTCTTATGAAACAATAAATATCTTATACCAGAGACAGAAAACAGTGTGCACTAAAATTAGTAGGTATAGTATCTGAATTTATAGAAAATTAAATAGTTTTATATGAAAATCCTCATTTATTTAATTTAGCTCCAATCCAACATTGTTAATTAGCCAGTAGTCTGTGGAAGGACGGACGGTCGGCTAGTACCTACGCTGGAACTGTGATTGCGAAAAGGATTTAACGAAGGTTTAATTTGAGCAAGTTTATGACGGATTAGTGGATCAAGCTGCGATCGTAAACGGACCCTAGTCTGAAATGAAAATGAGGACACCAATGGCGAGAGATATTCTGTTGAATGTTTTACGAGCCAGCCGAGAACCTAAAAGAATAAAATACAATTTGTGTAAATTACAACAAAATTTTGCTTGTTGTTTTGAGAGTAAGAGTTTTTTTTATATAATACGACCCGATAGCGATAAGCCAAGCTCCAATGATAAGTCAAGACTCTGCTATCGCGACCAGCTCCTAAAGAAGATTTTGCTGTGAAGAGCCAACCTTAAGCCAACGTATACCGGCTTTTTTTTTATTCCACTACAAGTTAGCCCTTGCCTGCGATCTCACCTGATGGTATAAGTGATGATGCAGTCTAAGATGGTAGCGTGCTAACCTGTTAGGGGTATGGCAGTTATATTAAACCCATACCCCTAATCGGTTTCTACACGGCATCGTACCGGAACGCTAAATCGCTCGGCGGTACGTCTTTGCCGGTAGAATGGTAACTAGCTACGGCTGAAGCCTCCCACCAGTCCAGACCAGAGAAAATTCAGAAATTATAAATTCTCAAATTGACCCTGCTAGGAATCGAACCCGGGACCTCCCACGTTAAGGCAACAGCGCTCAACACTGCGCCAGGGAGGTCGTCAAAACTGGTTATGTATTAATGATTATAATGATCTTTTTATGAAAAGTCTAAAAACTGGTTCACTACCTTCAGGATTACTCATGAAAATGAAAACAGATTCGGATTTGAAACGACAATATAGCACACGGGGGCTCTGCGGCGTCGAGGCACGCAACGCTACAGACTATTTATTTCACTTTAGATGTCAGCAAGGTGCGATTCCCCGAATTTATACCTGCCCTTTCAAACGGTTTAATCTTCAACCGTACAACGTAATTTATTGTTTGAAGACAACCTATTTTCATTGAACTTCATTGATTTTCTCCATGTAAAATAAGTTGTTGGTTCGTATAGTTTCATAATATTTGTTTGCTTTCATAAATTTTTTGGTCGTCAACGAAATGACACAAATATGAGATTAGCTTAGTAGTTTGCAGGATCGAGGGACGTTGGGGTACCAAATTGTAGGATAGGCAGCCCCGCACTGGAAAGCGTAGCGTTGGCAGACCCTCCACCAGGTGGACGGACGACATCAAGCGAGTTGCAGGGAGCTGCTGCTGGATTCAGACGGCGCGGCGTCAGACCGTGGCGTGTTGAAGTCAATGTAAACAATATAATGAGAAATGTTGTTAGGTATTAGGAAATTTATTTGAAGATCTGGGCCTTATAAAACTAAATTACAATTTCGAGTAGGTACTTACTACTAAACTTCCTTATTTTGTAAACGGAGTGAAGGTAAATGTAATGTACCTATATACAGGCAAACTCTCAACTCGGATCTAAAGCTTCGAATAGTAGGAATACTCGCCCGAATTCCCTCAAACTAGACAAACAGAGGGATAAGATGGGATGGCATTGCACAAAATTGAATACAAACCAGATGTCTCTGTTTCAATCCGTTTATCTTGGATGGATGTACGCTTTATTTACATAATATTATTACAAGATTTTATTCAAATAATTCAAAAATTGTTAAAAGATAGCTCTAATTATAAAATTTTATATTAGAATTTTAGAATCTATCAGCAAAAACATAGACGACGCGGACAGGCGGGTTAACAGTTAAAACTTACAGCGGTTTTATTACCTCCTACTTACTTTTTAGAGATGCTCACAATTCTAAGTTTCATACAACCAGCGTGACAATGATCAAAACAAGAGGGTGAATTTATTTAGACCATCTGAACTGCAATTATATTTTTAATAGATGCAATCTCATGAAATTTACACCCACGATCCCAAAAAGGATTTATTAGTGGGAATTATTACATGTTGTGGAGTCTGTGTTCCTGCACGTGGTTCATTTAGATGCAGTTACCACTCCTCTGATGTGTGGCTTTTGGCGAAACAATGGCGGACACTCATAGTCGTTATGTTTCACACAATGAAAAGCTACATCTAGTTTAATTTATTACGCATAGCCTTGACAGATCGCATGCGAAGGACAAAGCCACACAGCTTTGTTGCAGCTGAGTGTATCAAACAACTGCGCTAGTTGGGCTGACTTGACTGTGATCTTTATCTAACATTGTAAAGCCTGAAACATAGGAGTTTACAATACAACGCGTGAGACAACATGTTTTAATCCAAAACGCAGGTTGAGGTTGTGGAAATGGTTTTATGGGAGTAGTAATGTAATAAGCACATCTCAGTATAAAAGTCACTTGTTAGGGTTGCTGATCAGCGTCAAATACGAGTAGGCACTTTCATAAGCGTGATAAGACGACCTTAACCCCGCTAAGTTATTAGTCTGTGCCCGTCATATTTTTTTTTGCAAGGAGAAAGAACGTTAGGATAATGTAACATACTTACATAATATTACATAATTTACATTTTCTACTTTGTTTGAAGCACCGGTTTGAAGTACCTAAATAAATTAATACTCAACAGTATACTATTATTAAATAGTTTTTTAAAATAATATTTAATAAGCATTGCATTGCATAAAATGTGACGTAGTTTCAATTCAATTCAATTCAATTTCGTTTATTTGCATAAACATGTTGTTTAGGTGTTAAACAGAATTTCGTGTAACAATGTTTCGCCTTATTAGGCATGCAAAAATAATAAGTAGGTAAGTAATCGTAATATTATCATCACATAATCATAGACAATTAGATTACAATTTAAAAACATGATTAAATCAATATAGTCAATTATAATCAAGAAATAAATTAAAATACTAATGCCAATCTTCCCAACTATTTACGAGTATGTCAACACGGTTGATTTTTGAACGTATCGTTCTTAATTCACAATAATTTTTCTCACTGAGTAACAAAAACGACTTTTGCTCACTGGTTGGCAAAGGCGCGCTTTTCAAGCTAGAGAGTTGAAAAATAATTTTACATAAGTCACCGTTTAGGTATGGGCATACGTCGTTACTTATGGATGTTTGGGTAGTTACCTAACCAGATTAATCTGTAATTCTTGTTTCTTAACCAATGTTACGTGTTATTAGTTTGATTGGTATGTAGAGTAGGTGTACCGAAACTTGTTACCACAAGGAAATATAACGGTATAGGCACAGTTTTACGATATGCATGGTAAAACAAACATTATACGACATGGGGAAATTGCTTCATAAACCGCAGTTATTCCAGGCATAGGGTTATCTTGGAATTGTTGTTAGTTATCGTGCACATTACTTCCCATTTCTAGGCTTCTTATGTTTTCTTTGAAATAAGCCATTTGTAGCCTCTATTGTGTGTTGAGCTTTTTCCTGCGACTTCGCCCGCGCATATTTAACTTTTAAGTTATAGCCCCACATGTGATGCACGGAGCGGTTCGGCACGAAGCAGCAATCTTTTTTTTTGTATGAGTTTGTACGGGTTCGCGTACAAACAGTGCATCTACTTGCCGTGGGCCCAGTTCCATTCAACCAAAGGCAGATAATACTTGCGGCTACGTGCCGCGCCGCCCCGCGCCGCGCCTTTGTGGTGAGGTTAGACCTATATAGATATACAGTATAGGTATTAGTATAGTATAGTAGTATTTTTGTAGCCAGGGGAGACGAATTGGGCGTCTGTAAAGTCTTCCCTGGCATGTTTTTATAAAGAATAAAGAATATTATACCGTTGGAATTTCAGGAAATCTCTTCATAGCCTCCACTAAGAAAAGATTTTTTCGTAATAATATAGAAGTAATAATAATATTATCACAAAAATAAGTAAACGCAGTCCCGGGTTTGATTCCCGACAGATTTAACTAGATAATAATTTATAATGTCAAAATCGGTTCACGTGGGCGGAACTTTCAGCCTCGGCTGATTACCACCCTAAAAGTAAAGTACTTAAGTACTCGTATATAGTTTGTAATTTATGACTGACCGTGATTTCGTTGCACGTATGAAAATACTAAGCTATTGCTAAATGACGTAATTAAAATTTTAAACTTATTGGTATAAGTACCTACTAACATTCTGTCTGAAGTCTGCGAGTAAAATCCAATGATATTTACTACGCGACTAAATAGATTTCACGGCAGGAACAGGCCTATCGAATAACTTCTGATTTTGTTAGATTCAACAATATTTTATTACCGTAGTGCCTAACAGTAGCTGGTAAAAAAGAGAGAGACGATGGAAATACAAAATTTTTAATACAGCTAGGAAATGGATCTCGTCACACCGACTCCCTTGGGAGCTGCTCTGAATTAAAATGGTCAACAAAATCCTGTTACAATGCGGACGGACATGAACAAATTATATTGAAAATACAATTTCTTTTTTCAGTTTATTCTTTTCGCTTCGGAATTTATTCATGATTTTTTTAAAATGGTATATAATGTGCCTGCCAGATTTTGTTGTGACTTGTGACGGACGTGACTTTACTAAGGGTTAGTATGACTACGGAAATTCAGAACTAAATACTATGGATAGTTGGCAGCGGGTTCACCGCCTGGCATTCCTACAAACTTTCGTTATGAAGATTTGTTGCAGCCCATAATAAACTTAGCGCGTTACGACGTGCGGCGGAAACATAATAATATGTATGAAAAACGGGCCTTCGCTATCAATGTTTGGGCCTCTCAAGATGGTGAGCAAATCTTGAATCCATTTCTAGGCCAAATGGTAAAACGGACGGCCTGTTTTTGCTCAATAGCTCGGCTATTTTCAGCTTTGTATAGCAAAAATGTTGGTTATTACTGATAAAAAAAGCTTTATAGGGATAAGATTGTTGTAAATCTGCAACTTGTCTGCAAATCCTGACCACGCAATCTATATATTTTCGAATTAAATAGAACATTATACGACGTGTTATTGACCAAAATATCCACCTGCCTTGGAAATGGACTAGGAATAGGTACTAGATTCTGTTTATGAGCCAATATCCTGCCCAGTTCTAGGCCAGTGGAAATTCGGTCACATTCGGTCGGTAGCACGAAAGTGTAGACGTTTCATAAGAAAAAAATCGGATCCCACGCGCCCGCATTGCAAGTTGCTCCGCTCACCCTACTCCAAAAATCGTTGATATACCCAGGAAGCTAGAAACTAAGACGTTTCGTTTTCTGCAATTAAGACAAAATTGATTGCATTACAGGGTTATTGTTATATTAATGAGCGAATGAATGGAACGCCTGGATCGGACTGCTCTAGCTGGTGCGTTACGATCAAAGCAGCGGAACTAAATGAAGTGTCCGCACTCCAGCAACAACTCTCGACAATAGTGCTCTTGACATTTTACTATTGTTTGTTCACGCCATTATGTAGGAGTAGTGGAGTGGAAAAAGTAAGGAGTTGAACACTGTCTCTACAGTAGAGCATTCAACAGTCGACGTTTAATCCTAGTGCCTATTTGTAAGCGGATTTAAATGAATGTTTTTGTCTCTTTAAATATGAATGGAGGTTTTGTTTGAAGTCCACTTCCAAAAGCTTACATTCAACTCAGACAAAATGTGGAGGATAATCTGCTTACCACTTATTTCAATTTGAATGTCCTAGACTTTATATAATTTTAGAAAGGTTCCATTTAGAGTTCGTAATAAATTTCGTTACGAGTATATTTGCATTACTGTCTTCATTAATTGCTCTTTCCAAGCTTCTAAGACGTCGAAAAATTAATTATCTTTTAGGAGCAATGAAAGTCTTGTTTTATCAACATTCTATAGAAACATTGTGAAGTATAACTTTAGAGTTTTACAATATATTATATTCTGATTCAGACCGTCTCATTCTGGGAGGAGATCCACCTCAAACCATCGATGGCTCAGTTGTGTACCAGCGATAGATTGACATGATAATATTGAAGAACATTAAGTTGTATTCGACGTCCCTTAAAGAATATTATTAAAGATAGACGGACAGAAAGACACATTAATAATCGTAACTAGCTAATGCCCGTGACTTCGTCCGCGTGGATCGAGGTTTTTTGGCTACCGTGGGAACTCTTTAATTTTCCGATATAAAAAGTAGCCTTTGTAGACTAGATCCGTTCAGCCGTTCTGGCGTGATTGTGTAACAAACATCCATCCATCCATACATCCACCCATCTAAACTTTCGCATAGATTACTTTTGACTAACGTACTATAGAATGGTTGAGCGTCGTGGATCGCACAGTGTATGTAACTCACGTTCGCCGAGTTTGTTTTGCCAACGTTCGGTGGTTACCTTATTGCTGCACGGTTCGCTCGCATCGAATGGAAATTCAATTTTACTGAATATATTTAGAAAACAGTTATCCGACTGAAGTAATATGATCATGTTGTATTCGAAGATCTTAAATCTAGTTTATATAGTAAGTTTGAATTGTACTACTGCAAAGACTTGCATTTGGAAAAGGTTCCGTCAACCAACACATTTCTTAATCAAATAACTCTTTAAAACGTACACTATTATTTGCGTTTGTAGAGTACAAACATTTACACGGGGCAGAACATGTACATGTGAGGGTACAATTTATATTGTCTTTCCAAACCGCCATAAATCAAGAAAATGATAACGCTCTGCGAATACCCATTCCCATTATGAATCGTTTCTTGTAAAACAAAATTGTATTAGTCATGTAAAATTTTAATTAAAGTACCCATCAAAGGCAAAGTTCGGCTTAATGAATATGTGTCGGGCCGGGTCAATTCCCTAATGAAAAGCTGATAACTATCAGTGATGAAGTTTCAATCATATCGCAACTTGGCTGCGACGCGGTCTGAACATTTCATTTAGATACAGCTCTTTCGAAACCCATACGCTGAGCGGCTTATCGAATACTAACATCTAACTGCTTTGTAAGTTTGCCAAGTATGTGGATGACAAATTTCTAGCTTTCATAGTGTAGCTATATTACATCTAATATGAATATATATTTCGAAGAGATATCTGAGTATCATTCGGCTTTCAGATTTGTTTCGGATTCCGTTCCGAAGCGTAGTCTTGTTTAAGCGATCTGATCTTCTCGTGTTTGTTCCACGAGTACAAGGCATGCTTGATTTTGATATCAAATAATCTAAACTTACATACCTACTCATAATAAAGTACATGTGTAAATGTGTCTGTCTGTCTGCTACGTCCTATCTTTTCAACCGAGTTGGACCCAATTTGGTACAGAAATAAGATGCATTCCGGGGAAGGACAAACGAGTTTGAGACAAATTTATTTTATTACTAGATGATGCCCAAGACTTCGTCCGCGTGGATTAAGTTTTTTTATTCCCGCGGGAACTCCCTAATTCCCCGGGATACCAAATCCTACCTAATCTACCGCTATACCAAATTTCATTCAAAATCGGTTGAAAGGATGGGGCGTGAAAGCGTAGCAGACAAACAGACAGACAGACACACTTTTGCATTTATAATAATATAAGTATGGATCCTGTTACATGTTTTTGATTTTTTTTGATTGAATTTGCATATCAGAAGCCATACCAACACGAACTGCAAGTTAATATTGAAAAACGCACAAGTTTGCAGCAGTTCCCTTATACTTTTGCTGTAAGGACAATTTTCCAAACAATAAAATATGTTATTCCTATTGAATTAAGTACCGTTACATGAATAATAATTGCAATTAAAATATAAGATACAAGATACCTTCTCGTACCAACGAGTAGGTACCTTACACTAAAGTCAACATTTTGATGACAAAGAGTTAACCCAATCGAGCGCAAACAGAATTTATGCGAGTTTCTAGTAAGTCAAAGTAATACCTTGGAAAAATATTTTCCGTAGCTAACGTTAAGACCTGAAATATAAAAATCATAGTAAAGTAGGTGGATCAACTAGCAAGGTTTCAAAATATTCTTTTGATGCGGTAGCTTTTACGTCGTTTATCCTTTTACAGCTGAAGCAGGTACAGATATAGGTTTCACGCGTTAGGGATTTTAACAAATCAGGTCAATATACATACTTCTATACTAATATTATAAATGCGAAAGTGTGTCTGTCTGTCTGTCTGCTACGTTTTTCCGGCCCATCTTTTCAACCGATTTTGCTGAAATTTGGTTGGTATAGAGGTAGGTTATATCCCGGAGAAGGACATAGGCTAAGATATGGAGTTACCGCGGGAATCAAAAACCTTATTCCACGCGGACGAAGTCGCGAGCATCATCTAGTTATAAAATAAACCACGATTGCATCAAATAATCATGACACTAGATGATTGCTGCGACTTCGTCTGGGTTGATTAAGTTTTTCTTATTCCTGCGGGAACTGCTTAATATTCCGGGATAAAAAGCCTATGGCCTTTTCCGGTATCTCTGTACCAAATCAAAATCGGTTGAAAAGATGGGCTCTTTAAGCGTAGCAGACAGACGGACAGACAGACACTCTCGCATTTATACTATTAGTATGGACAATATGGATTATAAATTAAGATTAAATACTTGAAGTGACAACAGAATAACTAGCGACTCAATACTATTGATTCTATTGTAATAAACACCATTTCCTATTCAAGTATCTATTGAGTCAATAGATACTTGAATAGGAAATGGTGTCATAGAGAAATATAAAAATTTTAATCCAAAGATCGCAGTGTAACTAAAAAAATAACCCGCAGGATTTATCATCCCAATAATAAATTATGTTGACTTACCTGTGTTTTAAAAATAGGCATCTAAAAATCGTTAAAGCGGTTTTTTCTAAGAGCAGCTCAGCGTTGGCTCAGGGCGTATTTTATTTAAATAGTTGATGTCTATCATAATTTACAGGAATTAAAAATATGCCGTAAAATGCCATTCATTTATATAGACTACGGAATATTTATTTTTGCGCGCTTATTTTGTCGCGCGTTGAGCTTGATAGATGTTAGCATCGTTTCGTTGGTATTAAGCAACAAACAAATATGGCATCACGCTCTCATAAACGGGCTCAAACATTAATCCCTTAACAAATCATCACATTTACAGCCCACAGTGAACAAACCAAAAACGTGACATTGTTTCGACATCCAAAATTAACGTTTAACGGCCACGGAATCGACTTTGTTATTTGTTCCGTCCTTCGTTTATTTGCTGGTTGTTTATTTTATAGCATTTTCAAGTAGGTAGGTATCATAAATAGTACTGAGACTGGACTCATCCAACATAAAATTTTGATGATGGATTTCCAGGAAAAGGGAGAATTTCATTAAAATAATTCATCATCATCATCATCATCATCTCGGCCTGCAGACGTCCACTGCTGAACATAGGCCTTTCCCTAAGAACGCCGCCACACCCGGTCCTCAGCCTTCCTCATCCAGCCACTTCCAATTTAAATAATTGCCAGATCCAAAACACTAACTCAAATGTGTTTGGACATTAATTATTATTATTCGTCATAAATAATACAACCACCAGACCTTTATTAGCAAAGCAATTGTCGCCGGAGCTTAATTTCAAAAACCAACAATGAGAAAGAAAAAAATAAACACGCTGCATGAGTACGCTCGTCTACTCCTTCTACCTAATATAATTAATGTAGAGTAGTAGGTGGTAGTAGCGTAGATTTTTTCAATTATTAAAACAAAGGTGGGGATATAAGTATGACTCAATACTAATATTATAAATGCGAAAGTGTGTCTGTCTGTATGTCTGTCTGTATGTCTGTCTGTATGTCTGTCTGTATGTCTGTCTATATGTCTGTCTTTATGTCTGTATGTCTGTCTGTATGTCTGTCTGTATGTCTGTCTGTATGTCTGTCTGTCTTTCTGCTTGCTACACTTTCACGGCCTAGTTGTTCAAGTAATTCGGATGACATTTGGAACAGAGATGAGTTGTATCCCGGGCAATTAAGGAGCCTAATCAAAAACCATAATCCGCAGTCGCGGGCATCATCTAGTCCATACAAATATTATATATGCGAAAGTTTGTCTGTCTGTTTGTCTGCCACACTTTCACGGCTCATCTATTCAACCGATTCTGATGAAATTTGGTATAGCGGTAGGTTACATCCCGGGGAAGGACATATAGGCTATAGTTATATATTTATTTTAGTTCTTCTTCGGATCTCCTCATTACTGATTTGATCTCGTAGAGAAACTCCGAGCATAGCTGTCACCAATGTACTTTATGAATAATTAATAATTACGCACTTAAAACTGCTTTAAAATGAAACATGCTTTTGTTGAACCAAATAAGTAATATTAATACAAAAGTATAGAATAACGGAATAAATACATTGCGTATAAATTATTTTATCATTTAAATCCATGCTCACAGATGCGTACAGATGCTATGAAGCCGATAATGGTATTTGGATACAATTATACATCCGAATTATTTTATTACCAATAGCTATATTAATTAGCAACACTTTTCAAAAATAACAATAATTATTTATATCAACCGAAATTGATTTAGAGGTATTATCTCCTTAGATGGAACGAGCCTCCAATGTTTTTACACTTACATGTAACATAGGTAATATTTTTATAGAAAAACTAGCGATCCGCCGTGGCTTCGCACGGGTAGCACTAATAATCCTAATCTATATAATATTAAACTATCCTATCTCTCAAGTTAGATCGAACTGCACATGGTGTGCGAATTTTATTATAATCGGTTAAGTGGTTTAGAAGTCCATTGAGGACAAACATTGTGACACGAGATTTATATATATAGAGACTAGCTTTTGCCCAGAGCTTCATATAACATTTTCATATAAATTTCAAACCCCTATTTTACACCCTGTTGAATTTTCAAAAATCCTTTCTTACCCCGATTCATCCAGTGGTTTCAGCTGTGCGTTGATAGATCAGTTAGTCACCTTTTCCTTTTAGATAATACTAGCTGATGCCCGCGACTTCGTCCGCGTGGACAGAGGTTTTTCGGTTTTTCGGTGAGTATAACAAACATCCATACCTACATCCATCCAAACTTTCGCTTTTATAATATTTATTTGATTTAGATGATGCACCAATAATACGACGATAAGACGATTTCTACTTATGTATATTATACTAGATAATGCCCGTGACTTCGTCCGCGTGGATTGATGTATGGAAGTATGGATTTTATACAGAGTTAAATACTATCTACACGATATGCTTCGTACAAGAAATTTAAAACAGCGCTTTAATAAGCACGAACAAGTGAATAAACAATAAGGCAAGGATCACGAAATCACATCTTGTTAGCATGAAATTACGTGTTTTGTAAATATTTACGCGACATTTTTCCTTCAAAATTGTTTTCGGGGCTCAGTCACCAAATTCATTTTCGTTATAAGATTCCTAGTTTTCTATAAAATAAATTCTGCAAATTTTATTTTTATTTGCATGTTTTAGCACAGTAGTTTTTTTTAATAAAGAAAACCTAATCAATTTATTGCTTTATAATATCATAAAATAACAGCATTTTATACAATTTTTGTTTTTTTTAAGATGCTGGATTACACTTTGTGTTTAGTTGACATGTTTTATGTTGTTAACTGTTAATTATTGTAAAGTTTACTCATGTCTGGCCTGGTGGGAGGCTTCGCCCGTGGCTAGTTACCACCCTAGCGGAAAAGACGTGCCGCCAAGCGATTTAACGTTCCGGTACGATGCCGCGTAGAAACCGAATAGGGGTATGGGTTTAATATAACTGCCATGCCCCTAAAAGGTTAGCCCGCTACCATCTGAGACTGCATCGTCACTTACCATCAGGGGAGATCGCAGTTAAGGGCTAACTTGTAGTGTATAAAAAAAGAAGTAAATGTTCACACAGTGATTAGAGATTGCAGGTTCAAGGAACTCTACATTCGCACTTCAAACGTACGATTATCTATTCTGTGACTTCACACTTAACAGCGTGACTGTTTACACGTGGTTTTTACTAATCACTTAACATTGGAGACAACAAATTCCATGATGCACATAATATTATGTAAACCGGAGCGAATACAAAATAATAGCCTTCGCGCAGCCAGCGACATGCTCTGGGGTTATAAAATGGCCATAAAATAAATTTCATATAAGTCCAAGGAGGAGAGACACATAAAATCGGAGTAAATCACCGAAAGTCAGGCGTTGGAGACGTTTACAGCCTCCGAGGCTGTTACTGCCGGAAGCCTGTCGGATACCACCGCATGAGAAATAACGGCATTAATAAGTTTACGCGATCTGGTATATTTTATTGAATTTGTGAAGATGATATTCATATTCTTTAAAGAATTTTATCGAACGGAAAAAAATTATGTTATATTCTGTCCCTCAATGCGCTAATATTATTTCATAAACTTTTGTTTATCCCGTCGTCTGCGTTGTGTTTAAATACATACGTGTAATACGAAAACATTTAAAGAAAAATAAGTTTCCGTTGCCGAAAAATAAACTTGAAGAAATTGAATTGTACATAGGTACAAATGATTTAGCTACCTACTAAATACTTAGTTACCATAACTTAGCCAGGATTATCAACAACAAACGGAAGTGGCCAGTAAGGTTATAGTAGGTAATAAATCAGGAGGCTGCTAAGGGTATTAACCCCAAGTAATCTCAAGTTCAAGAGCTCAGTGTTTCGAAAGATCCGGGTGACGTTTGGTATTGGGGCTGATTCTTAAATGCACAATCTCTAAACTAAACTAAAATGGCAGCTTTAAACCTAGTTCTGTCCCTTTCCGTAGGGAGTATTATGAAAGGGTTAGCAATATTTGTAATGCTCTAATTTTAGTATAGTTTAGAGATTGTGCACTACAGAATCAGCCCCAATATAAGGTTAAGAATTTGAGATTTGGAATAGTCTTGTAAAGGCTCAAGACGGGGCCGTTGGATTGTTTCCTGCTTGGAAAATAGTTGAACCCCCTGTTTACGCTCCTACTTGATAAGTATATAGTATTAACTTTCAGAGGATTTGGAAACCTGGACCCAAAGAGCTGTGGGAACCAAAAAAGATGCGCGCCGAATTGAGAACCTCCTCCTTTTTTGGAAGTCGGTTAAAAATAGTTGGCAACCAAATTTATTTAACACCTTCCTAACGTGCTGATTATACTCGTAGGTACTCACTACATTTTGGAAACTTACCTACTGCAATAATAAAAATCTCATCCGGCTTTTATGTGATTTTCACGAGCTTTATTCTGCTTTATTCTTAAAAAAAATATATTATTGTCACACCACCACCACCACCACTACAGCCCATTAACGTCCCACTGCTGGGCACCGGCCCCCACTCTCACAGGAGAGAGGGAATTAGAGCTTAGACCCACCACGCTGCTCCAATGCGGGTGGGGCGGACCTTAACGACTATTATCATGTTAGTGATAATAACCGGGACCGACGGCTTAACGTGCTCTCCGAGGCACGGGGGTGAAACACCGCCAACTTCCTAACTCCGGGCTAGTACGTGCTAGTTCTGAGAATTTCTAATCAGAAAAACCCAACACTTAATTACGGCCCGACCCGGGACTTGAACCCGGGACGTCGTCAACCGCAGTCGAACATGATAACCACTAGACCAACGAGGCAGTCAGTTATTGTCACAGATAAGATAAAAATATTAATGCAAATAGATCGTCAGACGTCAGTTTATTAACAAAGCAATTGTTGCCGGGGCTTAATTTCGAAAACCAACAATGAAAATGCAAAATAAAAACGGGACAGAGCGCACTCGCCCGCTTTCCCTAATGAATGAGGAGTAATTTGAGTTTAAATAAAGGAGAGCACAATATAATACCCGTTTTTAAAAACAGTACGACCAGCAAATTACCGTGGCATCCAATTTAAATAGACAATAAGGGAAAATTGTTGACATCGCCACTCCCATTATGGAGATAACGAAACCGCATCGCCATTACAATACTGATTTTTGGCCTTCTCGTTATCCATTCACTAGCTCGTAAAATCCACAAAACAATATGGAATGAGATAATGCACCTTTTTTTCAATTTTATTAGGTTGGAATGGTTTTTAGGTTCCTAATTAAATTGGGTTAGGTTTAGGATGATATTCATTGAAACGTAGCCAGGCGGCTTCGTTTCGTAGGATTGTCATTTGAAAATTACTTTCTCTCCGTCTGCGCTATTTTCCCAATTACTGAGGCCTGAGGGCCGTCATCATGTAATCACACTATTAAATTTCCTTGAGACGATGAGGTGCAAAGCGGCGGTGTCCCATATCCTTCCGCATTAGTCGAAGCCGAGTCTTGATTCAAGAGCTTCTACTAGTAATTCAATTATCATAGCATTACATTTATCGTGAAGCGGTGATAGCCTAGTGGTTAAAACACCCGACCTACTGTACGGGGCCGCGAGTTCAATCTTCGGCCAGGCACCTCCAACTTTCGAAATTATGTGCCTTTTAGGGAATTAAATATCACTTGCTTCAAACGGTGAATTAAAACATTGTGAGGAAACCTGCACGCCTCATAATTTTTTAAGAGTTTTTTATAATTTTCTTGAAGGTGTGTGAAGTTTGTCGCACTTGGCCAGCGTGGTGGACTATGGCCAAACGCTTCTCATTCTGAGAGGAGACTCGAGCTCGGGAGTGAGCCGGCAATGGGTTGATAAGAGAGAGAGAGACATATTGCATTACCAAGTTTCTATCAAGCTGAACTTTACCCAATTGTATGAAATCGCCAGCGCCCGCAAAGTACAGCTTTACTATAAAATAGTTGACCATTTTTTCCCCGCAAGAATACAAATGTCTTGCCAAATTGTCTGCCATTGAAGCAGTCCAATTTAGAAAGCAATTTTGCAACCAATTCGTTTTGCGAACGGATCAAGAGGCCAACGTTAAATATTGTTATTTAATTCTATTCCTTTAGCGTTTAAGAGACGTTTACAAACGTACCGATTCATTAGTTATTCCGTTTAAATTCCTATTCATTCTTCTCCGAAGTTTCTAATTATAAGAAGTATTGTAAAGTATTTATTTTAATGTTTACTCAGAATATTGTCGCCCAAAAATCTTCAAGCTTCAAGAAACAAGACAATGTAAATACAATATGGAATTGAATGATTTTTGTATTACAACTTCTGCAATACACAGTTTGTGTTCTAATCAAGATTTTAAAGCTTATTTTGCACTTTGTAAAGCAAAGTTCGCGTCATTACTACTTAATTATAATAATATTTATATAAACTACTAGCTGATGCCCGCGACTTCGTCCGCGTGGTCTAAGTTTTTTCGATTCCCGCGGGAACTCATTAATTTTCCGGGATAAAAAGTAGCCTATAATGGTGAAACACGTACTTCTTCATATTTTAACGAAAGCCCAAATGCTGTTTCATGGCTATAACTTGAGAAATTAAGGATTTTCATACAAACTCTCAACCCCTATTTCACCCCTTCGGGGGTGGAATTTTGACAAACAGTGAAACACATATGTTTTCATTTTCAACCCGCAGCTCATGTATCAAGTTTCATGGCTATAACTTGAGAAATTACGGACTTTCATACAAACTCTCAATCCCTATTTCACCCCTTCGGGGGTGGAATTTTGGAAAACTGTGAAACACATATTATGTTTTCATTTTCAACCCGCAGCTCATATTATATCAAGTTTCGTGGCTATAACTTGAGAAATTAAGGATTTTCATACAAACTCTCAACCCCTATTTCACCCCTTCGGGGGTGGAATTTTGAAACACTGTGAAACACATAATATGTTTTCATTTTCAACCCGCAGCTCATATATCAAGTTTCATGGCTATAACTTGAGAAATTAAGGACTTTCATACAAACTTTCAACCCCTATTTCACCCGTTAAAAGTCAGGCTCAAATCATGCCAAGTTTCGTTTGAATTCATTCAGTAGTTTCGGCGTTATGCGCGGCCAAGATACAGACAGACAGACAGACAGACAGACAGACAGACAGACAGACAGACAAAAATGAAAAAAATTACAGATTTGGCTTCAGTATCGAATAATGAGTGCCCTCCAAAAAAATTTTTCAAAATATTTTCAAAGTACAGAATTGGACCTGTTACAGTTTTATTATAAGTATATAGATATAGATGAAGTAAAATGAAGAAAAAGGTTTGATCACATCTTATTAGCAAGAAATTTTAAAGTGTAGGCGCTCCTTGGTGAATAGGTTTATTTTAGTAAAATATGAAAATCTCAGTTAACCAGTTCAACCTTGACTTTCCTTCAGATAACATTGAATATTGAATTTGGAATGTCTTATGGTAAAATCATTGCTATTTTCGTACAAAAACAATTCGGTATACTAAAAGTACAATTGCTTACATTTAAATAAATAAATAATAAAAATAAAAATAAAAATAAAAATAAAAATAAAAATAAAAATAAAAATAAAAATAAAAATAAAAAAAATGAAAATGCTTACATTTACTTTGAATAAAATAAAATTAATGAAATCATAAAATTACGAAAACAATCAGAAAAATACAACATTTATAAATTGTGAATAATACACCAAAAAACTAGAATAACAAAATAGAAATCCTTGACACTGAGGCCAATTTTGTTTAGCACAATCTCTAAACTAAAATTTAAATCTAATTCTGTCCCTTTCCGCACGGAATATTATGAAAGGGTTAGCAATATTTTTAATGCTGTCATGTTAGTTTACTTTCGAGATTGTGTACAACAGAATCTTAATCTAAAAGGTCATAATATTGTAAGCAGGTGCAAAGTCGTAGTAAGTCAGCTATCTATAATCTATAATATATCTAGCTATCTATAGTCTATAATATATTTTTAACTTGCTTTTAGTGTTAAAACCTATAAAAATCCGTTATTTTTTAATTTAAACGAAATAAGTTTAGTATCCTTGAAGCTTTATTTTAATCAATCTAAAGTAAACATAAAATTATTATTATTCTAATTAGTGTTTACAGTATAGGAAATGTTATGTTAATACACGATCAAATCTCTAATTAAAATTATCCAGTTCAGAGATATTCATGAATATGCTATGAATTTTGCCTATAATAATACGAATAATATCTAATTATAATGACATCTATACTAATCCATACTAATATTATAAGTGCGAAAGTGTGTCTGTCTGTCTGTCTGCTACACTTTCACGGCCCATCTGTTCAACCGATTATGATGAAATTTGGTACAGGGATAGGTTGTATCTCGAGGAAGGACATAAGCTACTTTTCCCCCGGAAAATGAATGAAAAAAGCAACTTAATAGACGCGAGCGAAGTCGCGGGCATCATCTCGTAATTAATAGTAATGCGAAAGTGCATCTGTCTGTCTGCTATGCTTTCACGAGCTTTCTCTTCAACCGATTTTGATGAAATTTGGTACAAAGATGGGTTGCACCTCAAAGTAGAACTTACTTAAGTAGGAGTACTTTTTAACATGGAAAATAGAAGAGTTTCCCGGTAGTCAAAAAACCTTAATCCACGCAGACTAAGTCTCGGGCATCAAATTGATTTTAATATATCTACACTTAGATATTATTAATGTAAAAGTGGGTCTGTCTGTCCATTCGTAAATTCGTCTGTGTCTGTCTGGCCTCTCCGATGCAGACGTTTTCTTCTGTCTCAGCCTTGTCTGTGTTCACACAAAGGTAAGGTTCTAAGGGAGTCTTAAATATGAGGTTAGCAATATTGTAAACGCTTTTTGATTGTTACTCGTGTTTCGGTTAGATGTGAAAGACTTTGTCTATTGGAACGATCAAGACAACGATCTTCTAGAGATAATTTCATCGTCTAAGCTGAAGTTGTCATATTACAGTGATTGGCTCCTGCCCAAGTTCACGAGCTGTTTCGGCTACGGGCCGAAGAAGTCCTCACATAACCTCACTATCAGATGTTTGCGGAAAGCTATTTTTCTCAACAAGAATACAAATGTCTTGCCAAATTGTCTGCCATCAAAGCAGTCCAATTTGGAAAGCAATTTCGCAACCAATTCGTTTTCTGAGCGGATCAAGGGATAACGTTAAACATTGCTATTTAATCGTATTCGTTAAGCTTTTAAGAGAGATTTACAAACGTGCTAAGATTTTATTTGCAAATAAACTCATCAGTGATTAATCTGTAAATAAAAATTCTCTTTACCTCAAACCAAAAGCAACCTTGGTCAATATAGCCCGATGTATAGAATGCAGTTTCTCGCAAATTGTTACCGAGATGCCACAGATATCTTCCGTGACAGTATGACTACAGCTGTCAAAAAATAAACTAAATTCACATAAATTAAGTTATGCTAGTAAAGTTTAGTTATTGATTTAATTTTTATTTTCTTTGTTTTGTATTTTTTAGTTAGGTTCTGTAAGATAATATTTACTGATTTCGCTTTAATGCCCTTTTACCAAGCATGCTATGTCCACATCCAGAAAACTCAATTGTATATATTATCATGTTTTTTTTTTTGCCTTATCCGTAGCAATTGTAGTCAGTTTCGTGTTTTTTGGAAATTATATTTAAATAATAAATTATATTTTATTTTTTCTAAATAAAATATTATATTACATTTGAAAAAAAGGGGAAAATATAATCGGACATTAGGACTCGAACCGGGGTCTTCTCGTTTTGAGACCGATCTGTTTCCCACCATAACATTGTAGATGATGGCGAAATTTACCTTCGTATTCTAATGATATTGTAGCATTTTTTCATTGCCTGAAAACACGACCAAAACGACATTTTCTAAAAATGAATCCTAGCTAGATCGATTTTTCGCCCCCGAAACCCACTGCATACTAACTTTCATGAAAATCGTTGGAGCCGTTTCGGAGAATACAAGAATTGCTCGTTTAAAGGTATAAATAAATAAAATAATAAGATAAGATAAGATTTGTTAGAAAACTTGAAAATAAAACTCGAGTCGGTAGGCACTAGGTACTCCCTAGAAAAAGGTTTCTCACGCCCATACCTACTTATTTCGAGAATTTTGGCGACTATTACGAAATAGCGCGATTTTTTCTCACATCATATCATACTTCATATCATACTAATATTATAAATGCGAAAGTGTGTTTGTTTGTTGGTTTATTGGTTTATTGGTTTGTTGGTTTGTCCTTCAAACACGCTGTAAAGGAGCAACGGATCGACATGATTTTTGGCATGGGTATAGTTGAGGACCTGGAGAGTGACATAAGCTTCTTTTTATCCCGGAAAATTGAGGAGTTTCCGCGGGAATCAAAAAACTTAAACCACGTGGATGAAGTCGCGGTCATCAGCTAGTCTAAAATACCTTATTTAATTGTATTACTCCAAATCACTTAAGCCACTCATAATTATTAATGATTTACGAGAAAAACTCAATGAAATTTTAAAAAACTGTGCGCATAGATTAAAGACGCGTTGTTGTAATTTAATTGGCTTCATGGTTCTAGGTTCTAGCTCATAACTTCGAGTCTCGACTATTTATAACAAAAAAGCTTTTTATTACAGAATAAAGTGGACCTCAAAAGTTAAAAAAAAAAATGGCACGAGGGCAGTAAATTTCACCTGCAAGCCCCGTTTACTGCCTCTGTAAGTGCATTTTTAAGCAACATTATAAAAAAAGTTAAACATGTCATTGTAGCTAGTTACCATTTTATTCCATAAGAAGAGAATGGAAAATAGATCTAGAAAATAGGTACTAAAATTCTATATCAATGTCTAGAAATGAGCATCCTGATCCTGAGCACCACAGACAAATCATCTGTGCGAAACGTCTATGTCGGATAAGAACGAATTTTATTTCTTCCACATATTTCTGTCGTAGACTCATAGAGTGTGTAATTTACATCGCTTGGTGAATTTTTTCACATCTCCTGACTCATCCCATTTCTGCTTTTATACAAAAAAGAGAGCAGCCTAAAAATCGCAACGTGATTTCAATTGGAATCCCCTGTGGAAATTTTCACTGTTCGCTTCCATTCAGTGTGTCAGTTTCGCTTTTATTGTGATGTGCAATGCAACTAAATCATTGCGTTTTATACTGACATTTTACTATTTTAGCTCGACTAGCTGATGCCCGTGACTTCTTCCGCGTGGTTTAAGTTTTTTTAATTTTCTACCATTATGGTATTGTTCTTAAAGCTACATGGGGTTTGGGACTTTACCGCCCTTTGCAGCTGTATAGGCGATGAAGCCGTAAAAATATCTACTATATGAAGTAGATTAGAAAATATATTTCGCATTTTATTTGTACGGACGACGACAAAAGTTAGAAATCCAATGCAACTTAACTCATATTTAAAAAAAATAAAAAAATTGATGAATACATTAAGTTGGTTCGTACGAATTTCATTATGCACATATGATATAAGCTTAGGTACTAGTACCTACAAATAGCTTTAGCAAATGCTCGGGAGTCGTAAAATTGCCATAAAATAAATTTAATATAAATCCAACGAGGGATGACACATAAAATGGGAGTAAATCACCAAAAGTCAGGCGTTGGAGACGTTTACAGCCGCGGAGGCTGTTAGTTCCGGAAGCGGTTACCACTTCGCGGGGAATAACGAGATACATACTCGTATTATACGAATTTGTTGGCATAAATTTGAACTTTTCCAGTCTAATGGCGAAAACATATTTTTCAACAGTTCCCAATTACTCGTCTACCTATAGAGCTCCATCTTATGGACGAGATTGCTATAAAATATCTTCTCTCTAATTCATATTCGTGCCAAGAAATTTTTAGTGATCCAATCTTACCATCATTTCTTCTTCAGAGTACGTAATATTATTAAAATCGGGGTTACGTAAATATGAGTGGTTGTAAAAATTACTAAGTACTTTTACCCACTGAGGAGTCGCGTCCTCCCAAAAACTGTAAATCTTCACCTAAATTAAATAAGATTGACCTTATGGTAAATACTAATACTACTAAACTGTTCTATTCAATCATCTATGCTACTACGTCAAAATACTAAAATAATTCTAGAAATTGGTTCAGATTTGATCGACGAAGAGTCGTCAAAGAGAAATACGCGAAGAGGGCATACCTAATCATCGTTCTTTCTTTGAACTTACCTACGTACTCGTACGTACGAACTTACGTATTTAATAGTTATTTCATAAAGATTTGGTTTTTAAATATTGTCAAAAAAGTATTATAAAATTGATTACTCTGAATAAAAAGCATGATTACGCGCTATACGAGTACACTGATGACTCTGATGAACTGATGACATACCTATTAGGTACATTAATAACTAGTGGTTCGCACCGAACTGAGACCTCGCGGTATCCATAAGATAGTTTTGTCTAGATGCGCGCTCATCTTTACGTTCATAGACATCAGTACTATCAGTAGACTATTTTTATTCCACGTAAGATGGTGCTAACGTCTATTATTTGTAAGCGCAAACGAATAAACTTTTACAGAGCGCCATCTATTGACATCATTGTGAAGTTCTGTTAAAAATACTGAAGCTAATTAAAAATTAAATAATTTAGTTTCCTTATAACATTTATCTAATTTTAGTATTTGTTGTTCAAGTACAGGATATAATTCAAATAATTGATCAAGTTTCAGGCTCAGCCTTTCAGAAAATTGAGAGTTCTGAGGTCAACTTTGGACGTTAGAAAATCTCCACTTTAAAAGCCCCCCATTTCATCAATTTTAGGGGAAAAATTAAAAAACAAAATATGACTCAAGTAGACTCAGAGACCTTCGCTTCGCTCGGTCAATAATAATACTAGATGACGCCTGCGACTTCGTTCGCGTGGATTAAGTTTTTCGATTCTTGAGGGAAATCCTTAATTTTCCGGGATAAAATGTAGCCTATATGTCCTTCTCCGGGATGTAACCTACCTCTATACAAAATTTCATTAATATTGGTTGAAAAGATGGGCCATCAAAGCGTAGCAGACAGACAGACAGATAGATAGATAGACAGATAGATAGACAGACAGACAGTCACACTTTCGCATTTATAATATTACAGAATAGTATGGGTATGGATAGTATATCCATAGTATATACTAGTGCTAGGGTGTTATAATGGCTTAGCTATTTCCAGTGAACGCCTCTTAAATTGTGTCATTGTGCTTATATTATTGTGGGCGTCTAGTGTCTACAGTCCGGTAAGCTAGATGTATAGGCAGTTTGCCGATAATCGTGTGCAACGGCTACAACGTTATAAATTAACCCGGTTCAAAGCTGTGTATGTTGAAACAGAAATGTGATTAATATTCATGCGTAAATAATTAATTTGAAATAGGTGTCTTATTTGTTAGTCAAGCTTTTGCCAAATGTTTTGTACAAGTCAAGAATTTTGCCTGGCAAGTGTCCCTATGGTCTACCTGTATTCATGTGGATAGGAACATTATCTTGTGCTGCTAAAAACTGGCCAAGTTCGTGTCGAGCCAAGCGCATTATAGGGTTCCGTAGGTACCTGTCACAATAAGCATATTTTATAAGTTGATCGACTATTATTCGTTAACTTGTAAAGCCTACTTGGCTGTGATTTTTCCTTTTAACTGAATTATATATACTACCACTATGACTTTTTCACATATTCTAAAACAACCGCTTAGCTGGCAGAGGGGGGACGATGACACTTGACTCTAACAAAAGTTAGCACTTTAAAGCTTAATATCCACAATATTTTTGAACGAATCATATAAAATGCAGAATGTTGATAAGCGTGTAACAGAATTTTCAACCAAATTTCACAAAGTGTGATAATTTTATGTCCAAAATATCAAGCTATACCTAAGTAGCATTATTAATATACTGACTATATTATTATATAGCCAATTATGGTTGACACAGAGATGATATCTAATAATGCTAATAATGAGAGGAAGGAATCTAACGTTAAACAAGAAAACAAATCTACACTTAAAACATAGTATAACAGACCACGTTTATATAACCAAATGAAATTATGTCATCTTACTTTATCGCTTTTCTTTATTTTTCCAACAGTAGAAAAGTGGGCATGAAACAGACCGTCACGTTCAATTTATTTAGTTAGCCGGTAGCCCTACGTGTCTTCTTTTATCCTCCCCATTACGTCTAGCTCTTATTAGATTACTATACGCTTAGCAAACTTTTCCCATACCCGTAAGCGACTTCAATAATTTTCCCTTTTTTTTTCACGAGGGGGAAATCTTCATAAGATACCTGGCTTCTTGGGGTGAAAGCCAGGTTACGTGTGATTTTTACTCACTAAAACCCCCTCGGTGGCCATCCTCCATTATTTATTTATTTATAACGTGTCGGGCCTATAATAATAATAATAGGCCCGACACGTAATAAATAAATAAATAGGTAATAATTGTACCTAAGGCTGTAAGTTCCAGATATTGTTATACTAGCTGATGTCCGCGACTTCGTCCGCGTGGTTTAGTTTTTTTGTTATTCCCGCGGGAACAGAAAAATATACAGATCGACACTTAAAACAACTTCGAAATGAGTTCGGATGTTCGATTCTCGTGTCTAGATTTTCCATAAAAACTTTATTTACTTTTCTCAATGCAATTTTATTTATTTAACTCAATTATCTACAGCGAATTCAATTCACATAGACCTATTTATAATTTTAATGTAGAATTCTTTTAAACTAGCTGATGCCCGCGACTTCCTCCGCGTGGTTTAAGTTTTTTTAATTCCCGCGGGAACTCCTTAAATTTCCGGGATAAAAAGTAGCCCATGTCACTCTCCAGATCCTCAACTATGCCCATGCCAAAAATCACGTCGATCCGTTGCTCCGTTGCGGCGTGATTGAAGGACAAACCAACAAACAAACACACTTTCGCATTTATAATACTAAGTAAGTATATAAGTATGATGATCATTTTAAATCATGTCAAAATATCTGTGGATCTTTCCTCGGATTTAGTCGACAAAATGACCAAACTGGAACCTCAGGCATGATTACTTAGTAGAGGTCGTCCAATCTAATCAATACGCCTCCAATATCGGCGCATATAGCATAGCAATGCACACAAATTGATTGGATGGTCATTCAGTTACCGGCTAATTATATGAATTTTACGGCCGGATCTACTGGCCTTCAAGTGCATAAATGACCCGAAAGTTTTGTGAGGTTCGATCATTTTTGGATTAGTTAACCCATCAGTCAATGTTTTTGCACCAACAAAACATTGCTAAAACCGCTAGAATGCATTATTGCATTGATCGTGCTTCAACAATTTTAATAGAGTGGGACTCTCCTGGAACCATGTCACGAAAATGTGGCAAAGATTGAATGACACTGATGCAGTTCTGTGTTCTACAACGGAAGAAAAAGATTTGATCATTATCATTACTGTGTTCCATTTTACTAAAATTCAAGCCGATCTATTTCTCGTTTTCTAGGTTTCTTGCCAGATAAAAGTTGTAGCAATTTTAATTGACTTCGTAACGAAAAATTTCATTTCCATCGATCTGACTTCTTGTAGACGGAGAGCTGGCAACGAATTTCGGGAAGGTCCTTTTGGCAAGCTGAAATTGTGGAAATACTACCTAAAATATTATAATAATTGTAGTAAAGTTTTTTTATCGTCATCATTCATTATTACGTTTGAAAAATGTATTGAATAGGCAAAATACATTTGTGCCATGGAAATTACATAAGAAAGAAATAAATTCAATACAGAATACAGCTACATTCGAAGTCCTGGGCAACAGCTAGTGAAACATAAAGAGCAAAGACAAATATTTCTAAATTTCATTTAGAAAATGTTCTTAATAACAGCGAAGTTTGATTCAATATCCGCTCTGCTAACTGTGCCGAACGGCGTTGAAGCAAACTTGCGGCACGTGAGTTACATACTTCGAGATCGACATCGCTATCCCGCCTGGCAACAAATTAGTCACGTATATCCACCAAATGCTTTTATTATCTCTCTCCGACGCTTAGTTTTGGGGCTGAACTAATAGCGGCTAACTCGTCGCCATTATGACTCGCGAACGTTTATTTTTTTATCTTCATCAGAAAAAGGTAACCATAATAATATTATATTCTGTCGTCTGTACTGTTTCTGAACATTTTTCTTCAGTTATTGTGGACTGACTGTGTTTGACGATAATGATAAACTGATGAGTGGGGATGTAGGAGTTATCGTAATCGTAGCGGCATGCTACGGCGTAGATCGCTATATTCTACGCCGTAGCAGAGTGACGTAAACGTCAGTAGTCATTAATTATACATTATTATAGTTTTTGAATGAAGCCAACTAACGTGTTTTAATAAATAACTCTTTCCTCCCGTTGGATTCCTGGATAATGGTAAATCACATTATTATATAATAAAATATTATAAATGCGAAAGTGTGTTTTTTTGTTGGTTTATTGGTTTGTTGGTTTGTCCTTCAATCACACCGCAACGGAGCAACGGATCGACGTGATTTTCGGCATGGGTATAGTTGAGGACCTGGAGAGGGACATAGGCTACTTTTTATCCCGGAAAATTAAGGAGTTCCCGCGGGAATCAAAAAAACTTAAACCACGCGGACGAAGTCGCGGGCATCAGCTAAGTTATCAGCTAGTTGTATAAAAATGTATGTCTTATGACAAAGTAAGCTTACTTTGACCACTATTATGTCTAAACTTAAAACATTATGCAATCAAATAGCTCCCAAAGGCCTGCACAAGCCTTTTAATGGACGGACTTTGGACGTTAATTTTTAACGGTAGTTAAAAGTATCTTCAGTCTTGAGCTTTTGAAAGTGCCTATTTAAGCTTATGCCGTAGAGGAAACTTTCGGCACAGTTTCGTTAAACATCGCGTTGTTTTTTATGCTATTTTTATTGAGGATGTTTAAAATTTTCTGTTTTAATAAAACTGTGAAGCTGGGATTTATAAAATTGAAACTGGTTAAGTGATAATGCGACAACGTAGCATTAAATAAAATACTAATAGGTTACTTCGGTCGAAATGTTAATCGGCGCGCGATCAATGATCACGATGTAGATTGATCATGTATAGAGTGGAGTTTAAAGGGCAGTTGGCCCCTACTAGAATGTTGAACTGACGACGACATCAAACGAGTTGCATGGTGCTACTGGATCCGTAAAACTGCGGGGTGTCGAAGTTGCTGTAATAAGATACCTAGGTCCAACAGTGTCCGTACAATAGAAGCAGGTTAGCCGGGAAGAGGTTAAGGAGCTTTTTTTGTTGAGACTTTTTTATATAATAATATTAAATATCTTTGATCGCACCAGAACGCTAAATGAGTCAGCTACACAGCTTTCCCGCAAAATGGTCAATGCGTCCTAATAGGTATACAGAATTATGCTACTACTAGCTAATGCCCGCGACTTTGTCCGCGTAGATTGAGGTTTTTCGGTTCCCGCGGGAACTCTTTAATTTTCCGGGGTAAAAAGTAGCCTATGTGTTATTCCAGACTTATAACCTATCTCTGTGCTAAATTTCATCCAGATCCGTTCAGCCGTTGGGGCATGATTGAGTAACAAACATCCACCCATACATCCCACCAAACTTTCGCATTTATAATATTAGTATAGACTTATAGAGTATAGATATAGATAGATTAGTGATTTTACAGATCTACATGCGAAATCTAAACTTTTTAGACCTAGCAGTTTAACAAGGCTGAATAATATTGTAATGAAGTATCAAATTTAGTATTTTAAATATTTTACAACTGATTTTCACAGATCATGAAGCCCATCAAAATTGATTGTAAATTAAATCAATGTCTATATAAAGAGCGATCGCGACTCCCTGATTACTGGGTAAACACGCAATTCGGCAATAAACTTGCAACTACGGAACTAAAATTTCAACGCAACTTTATTTTTATCGAAGGAAGTCGTTAGACGGTATCTGAACCACCTCGCACGTATTAACATACATAATTATAGGTAGTTTAACAATTGGAGCGGCGCCAAGCTGATTCAACTAGAACAATTGTAGTTTTTAGAATTTTATTCGTATAGGAAACTATGTCTTGTTTTCGCTTTTTTTCTTTGACAAATTATTATTGATCCATAACTGATCGATTATAGCGGTAAGACCACAGACCATGGCATTGTTAACTGACAATACTAATATAGTAATATTGGTTTCTACTCGGTATGGTACCGGAAAGCTAAATTGCTTGGTGGTAACTAGTCGCAAAAAACTAAATATTATTAGATTTAAAAATAATTAATTAATAAAAAAGAAATTAAAAAAGAAAATGTTTTCTAGTTTCTAGTTTTTAGAGATGGGGTTTAATAATATTAACAAACTAGCCACAGTCCAATCCTCTCACTAATAGAAATATGTTTAGTAATAAGCTCTCATGCACTAGAGCCATTACCTATTCTGTGCTAGAGCCCCTGGTCTGGGTCAAGTGAGAGCATTCCTAGTTCCATGCTCTCACTAGACCCAGACCATGGATGGGGCTTACTACCAATGCTTAAAGCAGTATTATTTTACACTAGATGATGCCCGCGAATTCGTCCGCGTGGACTAGGTTTTTTTTTGATTCCCGCGCGAACTCTTTAATTTTCCGGGATAAAAAGTAGTCTATGTTCTTCCCCGGGATCCCTATCCATGTACCATATTTCATCAAAATCGGTTGAACAGGTGGACCGTGAAAGCGTAGCAGACAGAAAGACAGACACACTTTCGCATTTATAATATTAGGATATATAGTATGGATTGTTTCGACAACTTGTGTACCATGACGTCCCAAAAATAAGAATTATAGGTCCGAAACAAGAGCGTTTTACAATATTAAAAATATACTGCTTTATGCGATGGTAGTAAGCACCCTGAGCCAAATTATAAATTTTTAATTGCTCATGTCGGAAATCAATTTGAAACCTCCCTATAAATAAAACCACAGTGAATACTAGGGATGTTGTCAGTATAGAAAATAACAAATATATATCTTGTTTTAGCCGAGTCTGTCAGCTGTATAAATTTTTACGGTGAAGTTAACTCACCGTATTTTTAAAAGGATTTGTTATTGGGTTTCGTAATTTTTGTTCGAAAGCTTGAAAGCATTGTACAGTAAAAATGTTTTGTTAACGAATAAGATGTTGCTTAAAATCAATTTGTGCGTATTTCACAACAAATTGTTGGTTTGGATATACCTTGGTAACGGATACGGAGTTCCTCTGCATATTTGCAGGAAGTGTAAATTTTAAAATAAAATATGAATTGTGAGAATGGGCCATGTATTTGTGCGATATACTTCAAAAATAAAAGGGTGTATTTGCACCATCGATTGTTAATTTGCCCACGAAAAAGCTATGTGAGTGGTACAACTCAAATATCTAACATCCATAATTAATATTATAAGTCAAAATTTGGTAAAAATAGCAAAATCCTGGCTTTTGCAAAAACGACCACTTTGGTCGTTTTCAGGTGGTCAAATTAAAAGGTGCAACAATCGTCCCTGAGCGAGTTACGATGCGATACCAACAATATTATACGATCTCATCGTGTGGAACCCAACATTTTAGAGAGAGTAATATTCTGATTGAAGTCGGTTAAAAAAGGTGTGTTAAGCTTTCTCGTTCTGAGAAAAAATCCGTTTTCAAAACACTAGGCTATCACCGCTTACAATAAGAATTAAATTTTCATTACTTTATACCTACATTAAAATTATTGTAGAAATTATGAAAATCTAGCCTTTTTACAAATAGATAAAGGGTTTTCTGGGTCCAACAAATGGATTATGTATTTCCCTTTCTTGTCAAGTACAAGGGGACTGTAGCTGACACTTCGATTTAATACCGACCCTTGGTTATATAAAAGTCGTTTCACGGGCCAGCCAGGCATTTAGGCATTATCTTTTAAAATTTTCTACGAATGTAGTTTTCAATTTACCTCATTAAGTAGGTGTTAAAACGTTTCAATATAGCTTCTATGAAAAAGGGTTTAGTTGAACATGATTTCAAGATATTACCTCTGACGATAATGCTAAAAAATAATGAATAGTATTGATATTGCCTCAAGAATCCATACTTCCATAGTAATATTATAAATGAGAAAGTCTGTCTGTCTGTCTGCTACGCTATCACGGCTCATCCGTTCAACCGATTTTGATGCAGGGATAGATTGTATCCCGGGGAAGGACATAGGCTACTTTTTATCCCGGAAAGTTAAGAAGTTCCCGTGGGAATCAAAAAAATAATCCACGCGGACGAATTCGCGGGCATCATCTAGCTAGTACATAATACATGCTGTAAAAATTTTAGGAGTAATTCAAGTATTTATTTGATATTTTCAATAATTAATAATATTTAATTTCTTGCCTATATTAACACGGTGCACAGTAAAACCGACTGTGGTTTTTGTGGCACTGTATGTAACACAATTCTATGTCAATTTTATAAGATTAATCATAATAAATAAATAAAATACTTTTTGAACAAGATTTTACTTGTAAAACTGACGTGGAGGTGGTTCGAAATAAGCTTTGCAGGGATTTGCCGTAGTATTTTATCCGTTTCAGTTATGTGTACGAATATGGAGAACTATTTCGGATAGTAGGTATGAAGGTAAAAAATAATACAAATTAGTTATTTTAACATTTAAACTATCGTGAGTGATATTCATTATAACTATACATAATATCCGGATAAACTCACGTGTTCTGTCGGAAAAATGCCCGACTAGTTTCGAACCCGTTCGGGGCCCTTATTCACGAGCCTGTTCGCGCGACGCGGCCGCTACTCGACTTCGAGTCGAGTAGTCGGGCATTTTTCCGACAGAACACGTGAGTTTATCCGGATATTATGTATAGTTATAAATTAGTTATTTAAATTTTTATTTCGTGTGATCATTATCATCATTTATAGCTATATCAAGTAACGAATCTCAAAAACATCTCTGGCTTGAAATTTCAGAAGCATTTCAAACCTAAGTGGAGAATTAATAGCAATAATTATTATGGAATCTACAAACTCGTTTATTATAATAATCGATCTAATAATTGCTATCTCGCAGATGGTTCGGGAAGTTGAATTTACGCAACCAACCTACTTTAACGATAAAATTCTTAAGAAGCAAAGATTTAACAATATTATATAATTAGGATACAAAAAATTAAATAAAGAAATGATAAATTTAAACAAAAACTATTACTGGATGTGTCCAAAAAAAAATCGAAAATTTGTGAAAAATTTCAAAAATTTAAAATTCAAATGTTTTTTTATTAAAATTAACTTTTACAAGTGCTTTTGAACCGTCGAGTGAATCTACCACTGGTTCGGAATACCATTCCAGCAGCCAGCAAGAAACTCGGTGGTTGCTCTTTCGAAAAGGTAACACCTGTCCTTAGCATTGCTGGAGCGAGTCAAATCCATGCTCTTTTATCACTTACTTAATCTTCAAGATAGATAAGGAAGATATGAGTTTTATCTAAAACGATGTAAAAATAAAAATTCCATATAGTGTGGGCCCAATAATATATGTAGGTAGGTAGCGCATGTATTTTACATTCAATCTTCTTCGCTACTAGGCAAGTAGGTAATTGAACGAAAACATTTTCTTTCCATTTGGGCATCTGTGGCGTACTTTAACTTTTCTCAAGATATCTATAAAGATTCTCGGGACCCAATTGGCGCTAAATGTCTCCTTTTGTTACATAACAAAGACCCAGAAAAATAGCACGGCTCAGAGAACGAGGGAAAGTAAATTCAGCAATTTATTGCTGAGGCCAGGGCTCTATATTTGTTGCAAATGAAGACGGTAGCGAGGTGACAATTTTCGGATGCTGGAACAAAATGACCGCTCTGGGACGAAACGAGGTCGTAGTATCGCGGTTCCCTAGTTTTATTTTTATGGCCCGTATTTTAGGATTCTGTATATTAGAGGTGTTTGCGGCAGACTTTTACAGAATTTTATTTCCGTGCCGCTATGGCGTCGTTAGGCGAGTTTAATCTATGTTTATAGCAGCATCGTGAAATAGCATTGCTTAAACTCTTATAAAAACAAGAATATCTTGTTGTTTTTTATTTGATTTTCACTGTAACCGTAGATTACTTTTTCCATTGAATTAGTCTAAAAGAACCTGCGTGAGCGTTACACTGGAAGTATTTATCTGTAAACTATAAGAAAACAGTTTATTTGCGGTTGTCTACAATTTAATTGTAAAATGCATGAATCAAATAAATATTATAAATGCGAAAGTTTGGATGGATGTATGGATGTATGGATGTATAGATGTATGGATGTTTGTTACTCAATCACGCCCCAACGGCTGAATGGATCTGGATGAAATTTGGCACAGAGATAGATAACAGTCTGGAATAACACATAGGCTACTTTTTATCCCGGAAAATTGAGGAGTTCCCGCGGGAACCGAAAAACCTCGATCCACGCGGACGAAGTCGCGGGCATCAGCTACTAATGTTTTATGGAACAAACTCGTGAAAACTCTTGTTGATTAATCTTGTTAAAACAAAATAAATACATCATTAAATAAGTTTGTTTGTTTTGTTTAAATTAAGCGCTTAGTCAAAATATTCAAGCGCAAACCCGAGCATAATAGTGTAAGGGAAGGCGGTCATTTTCATCGTGCCACCTGGTGGCGCCCCCTATACCCGTTCTGCTCTCGAGCCTTTATAGGGCAAGCGAGGGCCCGCACCGAGCCTCTTTCTACGCCTCGTCGTCGCGTCGATAACACCTCTCTGAGTAGTGTCCTAATATAATTATTGTTTGTTAGATATTTGTTCAATTATTTGTTACTTTGTTTGGAATAATACTTTCCTTTTGTGATAAATGTGTTTCTTTTTATTAAAAATAGTAAGAATCCGCTTATATCAGAAGTGGGATTAGGCTCCATTGCCTAGTCCTAGCTCTGGTCATAGCAAAAGTAATTTTTGAAGTTAGTTTGCCATTCCAATTACCACTCTTGCTTATAACCCTGGCCAGCTGTTCCACCTCTCAAAATAGAGGCAGGAACAGGCGTGGACCTAATACGGATGCAATAGGCATCCAGAATCAGCTAACGCCATCCTACCGCGACACAACGCGTTAGAAAATATCATCTAGCAGGCAGCTTGCGCCGAGGTACCCTCATCGGCGTTGCGCGCTGTCTCGGCGCCCGATGTCGATCTACCAATTCCGACACTAGCGAGGTGAGACCGTCCACGTCATGGTTGCCGGTGCCACCTGAGTCCGTGGCGACCGCTTTTACGTCACAGAGCGTGGCAGAGCGCTTCGTTGGGGCCCTACAGGCATTAATTGAGGTATGATCCATCCATTATTATATTTCAAAGTGTACCCTAGTTTGCATGATATCGATTCTTGGTGGGAGTTGAGAAAGCTCCCGATATTATCAAATAGGACGACAATAATTATCGTTGTCCAGCCCGCCAACCCGCATTGGAGTAGCGTGGTGGGTCTAAGCCTTATTTCCCTCTCTCCTATGAGATTGCAGGCCTGTGCCCAGCAGTGGGACGTTAATGGGCTGCAGTGAACTCGCGAACTGTCTCGACGGCGATACGAGTAGTATTTAAACGATTGAGTCACTAAAGACCGCCCCTAGTCAAAATTTAAAGTCGAAGTTAAAACCCCTTTACGCAGAAAGAATCGATGTTGCAAAAATGTGGTTTGATGTAATTCTAATAGCTATTCCACGAATCTATTCTGAATACGCTAGACGCTCCATTCTGCGACAACATCCTTAAAAAGTTAAACGATAAACAGCAGCCATGTCCTACCTACATGTCGTGACAATAATAGATCTTGTACAACTTGTGTCGATCTATGCTAAACCTAAACCCATATCGTCTAAACGTTTCCGTTTCAATAAAGTCCTTTCGAATCTGTAATACCTAATAAGTGGGTAATCCTTACACACGAAAAGTAGTTTCAGGCAACAATAAAACTGCCAGTGAAGTTAAGTGGTTTGTACGTTAAAATATGTAGCTCACAGTATTTCCCGGTTTTGTACAAAATACCATAAATGAGATCCTATGTTTTAGTACTCTAGTAAAGTGGGTAGCTAGTTGCACGTGTATTTTTGTTAAAAACGCCGTGTTGAACGATTGTCAATGTTTCATAGAAATACCGATCGGGAAACTGCAATAACCTAAATGTTATCTTGTCGTAACCTGCAAGGCGCTCTCATAAAAACAACGTTACTACCCTCTTGTCATACAAGGTGTAAAATTGTAAATACCGAGACGTATTGAAAGTCAGTGAATTACGCGTATTGTTTATCAGCGAATCAGTTCTAAAACACTTTCGATGTTCGCGATTAATCGATTGTTAATGTGTTTTGTGTGCTTTTGTTGTTACACTGTTTCAGTACGACATGGATCGGCTGTCCCGGTCTAGCGGGACGCCATAGTCATCCTTACGTGACGATCGTGGTGACGGTCACTGTGCCGCCACGTCACGGTGCCCGTGGGCACGCCTCCGCGCTGCCGGCTCCAGGCTGTAGCTGTGGCATGTAGCGTGCTGGTGCTATGATGCCGCCGTTGGGATATGAAACGCTGGTGAGATCTATCCTTAACTTATTCCTAATGTCAATTACGTACACCCTCAGTACACCAACATCTAAGTAGTCGTTGAAAAGTTAAGCAGTCTAATCGAAGTGTGTTGTTTTGCAATTTTGAATCACATAGAAATAATTTGCCAAGAAAGATAGCTGTGCACATAACTGTGTTACCGCGCTGTGTTGTTACTGTGATTAGTTACAATCCTCATGTAAATCATCAATTGCATATGATTAGCTTATGGTTTCCAAATGATTTTGTCATATTACGAAATCGGTTAAGCCCAGCTAAATCAGTGACTTTATACGCATTGTAGTCTGGAGGATGTTTTGTTTTGAAATAGCACTAAGATCGTGATGATTATAAGATTTCGCTATCTACCTTACAAGTTAGTAATTCTCTGGTTCTTGATAAAAAAATAATGTCACATAGAACAGGTATCCGTTATGTGAGCTTTGTGTTTCCATGTGATTCAACGCATTAGTGCGTTCGCAAAAAAAGTATTTAAGTGGATTGATTCAGGAGTTTGAGAATACCTGATAGTACTGAAAACGTCCTTCACTATCCCTGTGTATTGTTGAAGTTTCGGCTATATAATTATTCTGGTTGTTTGTTTACATACATCTGACTTACTATTACTGACTGGTACGATTGTATACCGATCTCATTAGAATTATTTAAGTCAGATAGGCCGAACTATTAAGTTTTAATACAGTCTGCAATTTACGTAAAGCATACCTACTTTGAGTTTAGCAGGTTAGTTTTCTTAATGTTCCATACCTACCTGTGGTTACGTAATTTCGGTGGCAAGATAATTATTGCATTCCAATTTAATTAGAGAAGTGTTGTTCTTCTACCCTCCTGGATAGAAAGTTTATTTTAATTTGAACTTTGGTCAAGTATTGGCTAAATTGATTATAGGTCCAACTACCTACATAGTACATACGTACGTGACAGAACTTTATCTTTATGCTTGTTGTGATTTTACATACGAGACTTTAATTGACAACGGTTGTTTCGTGACGTATTTATTACTTGAGTCGTTAATGCATTGGGCATAGTTGGGCTCGGACACTTGATATGGAACCGTTGATGTTTTGAATAAAGTTCAATGACAGATTTGGCTTGTAAATTTTTTTGATCATCAGGCGAATGTGAACACTCATTTAATGACACAACTATGTAAACGTTTTGTATAAGTGAGTAAAACTGCGAGTTGTAAGTTGGGGTTTTTGTAATGAAGTAACCCGTACCCCTTGCCTTAGTACCTAGACAACAAAAAGTGGCTTAGGGCTTGTGTATCATTTGATAGCAGGTGCCTTTGTTAATTATTTAATTATCCGTCCCGTTGAGGGAGTAATTAATTCAAATACGTGTTGATCACAGTTTTTGTGCTACAAAATAATAGTTTGCTGAATGTGACGACTGACTACCGACGTACTTAGTTAACGTGTTACAACTCTGATTTATTTACCTTTTAACTGTACCCTGACTACTGTGTTATCATAGTCGAATGTTCATTATTTGATATCTGTGTTTGCACTATTCGTAAACGATTCTTTATTGAGGACTCTATTGTCTATTGGGTCTCTACGAGCTCTACTGTCTATTGGTGCTCTACGAGCTCTACCGCCTATTGGTGCTCTACTACCTATTGGTGCTCTACGAGCTCTACTATCTATTGGTGCTCTATCAGCGCTACTTACTGTCCATTGCTAATCTACCAGCGCTACGGTATTTTTGTGCTCTACCAGCTCTACTGTCTATTGGTACTCTACCAGCGCTACTGTTTCTGGGAGCTTTACCAGCTTTTCTGACTCTAGGAGCTCTATTGGCCTTAGGTGTTAGGTATTTAGTGTGATTTTCTTCCACGACTGCTATCTCTCTTTTCGTTAATCGTGCGCTGCGTATTTGAGTGCGCATTAACTTAACTTGCTAGTGAACAAGTAAATTTGATGCATGCTAGTGACTTCACCTAGCTTGCGCGTACGCGTGTAGAGCGACCGCTCCGCTGGGATAAGCGAACTTGGTGCCTCTGTCCTTCACAAGTCGCAAGCTATGTGTCCAAATATTCTTCAGTGGATTACGCGAACTTGGTGCCTCTGTCCCTTAGTTATTCTCCACTGGGTTATGCGAACTTGGTGCCTCTGTCCCTTAGTTATTCTCCACTGGGTTATGCGAACTTGGTGCCTCTGTCCCTTAGTTATTCTTCAGTGGGTTACGCGAACTTTGTGCCTATGTCCCGTAGTTATGTTCCAGTGGGTTATGCGAACTTTGTGCCTATGTCCCGTAGTTATGTTCCAGTGGGTTACGCGAACTTTGTGCCTATGTCCCGTAGTTATGTTCCAGTAGGTTACGCGAACTTAGTGCCTCTGTCCCGTAGCTATGTTCCAGTGGGTTACGCGAACTTAGTGCCTCTGTCCCGTAGTTATGTTCCAGTGGGTTACGCGAACTTAGTGCCTCTGTCCCGTAGCTATGTTCCAGTGGGTTACGCGAACTTAGTGCCTCTGTCCCGTAGCTATGTTCCAGTGGGTTACGCGAACTTAGTGCCTCTGTCCCGTAGTTATGTTCCAGTGGGTTACGCGAACTTGGTGCCTATGTCCCGTAGTTACTGTGTTGAGCTGATGCTCCACATGGCTAATGCATATTGTGCGTTGAGCTATCGCTCCGCTAACCGCGCATTGAGCTGTAAGCTCCGCTGTTTTGAATGCTAAAAGGATGTGTTTTATTAACTTTGTTGTTTTTCGTGTGTTTTAGCCGCAGATTCCTCGAAGCTGCAGCGACAGCAGTGACATGTGGTCGGGACGACCACGTGTCAGGAGAGGCCGTGTAAGGGAAGGCGGTCATTTTCATCGTGCCACCTGGTGGCGCCCCCTATACCCGTTCTGCTCTCGAGCCTTTATAGGGCAAGCGAGGGCCCGCACCGAGCCTCTTTCTACGCCTCGTCGTCGCGTCGATAACACCTCTCTGAGTAGTGTCCTAATATAATTATTGTTTGTTAGATATTTGTTCAATTATTTGTTACTTTGTTTGGAATAATACTTTCCTTTGTGATAAATGTGTTTCTTTTTATTAAAAATAGTAAGAATCCGCTTATAATAGTATAATAGTCTATCTACCCTCAGTAAATTATACATTGCCGGCTCAATTATCATCGTGTCAGCCGCCGCATCCGCCCCAGAGCCTCGTCACGGCGGTTTGATGCCCAAAGCATGAACTGCGAAGCAATTTGACGCCTGTAATTACTATGCTGATTACAAACAGCCTAACGGCGCTCTTAATGCTCGTTCTTATATATATTATACTATAACTGATGCCCGCGACTTCGTTCGCGTGGAATAAGTTTTTTTAATTTCCACGGGAACATCTTAAATTTGCGAGATATAAAGTAGCCTATGTCACTCTCTAGGTCCTCAACTATACCCATGCAAAAATCACGGCAATCCGTTACTCTGTTGTGGCGTGATAGAAGGACAAACCAACAAACTAACACGCTATCGCATTTTTATAATTTCTAAGTATGATTAACTGATTTGAACGATCCATTGGAATTTTCCTTGTGACAAAAAGACGCGTCCATGTTCCCTGAGTTTTGTTTGAAAATAATTTTAAACTATTGATGATAGGGCTGTAAAGTAAAAGATTTATAAGGGTTAAACATGTGCTACGAGTGGGCTGATTTGTCCAATGCATGAGGTCTGAACTATGGCCTTACAGATCGATTTAAATCTAAGGCCCTATGACCGTCGGAATCTAAGCTCACCCCCCATTGTTTAGCTACTACGGCCTAAATTATTTGATAGAGGTTTAGAGTTTAGAGTAAGGGAAAATGCATATTTTACTAGAAGGAATGCTTTCGGCTCCAATCGCTATTTGCATTACATCGTCGTTGTCAACGATAGTCGTCCACTGCTGGACATAGGGACTTTCAGACGCCGCAGTCTTGCGCCGCCTGGATCCAGTGTCACATGTGACTTACGTATGAATAATACTTAAATTACTTTAACAACCAACCTGAAATTACTGACATACTGAATATTCTTCCGGAATAATGGATACAAGAAAACATTATGTCCGGAATTTATAGCTGTCGCGAAACTGTGGGATTCACATGTAATAAGAATTCCGGCACACGCGTTACCAGTACGCCGGCGGAAAAGTAATCCGCGAAGAAATACGGACGCTGCTGCTGCTCCCACATTTGTAACTGCGAAATCTCCATTTCTCTTTGACTAGCAGTCGTTTCAAAAGCCACTGACTCCCCCGTGTGTCGTCTAGAGGCGACACTCATAAAAATTCACCGTGCGGAAGTTTCGGTGTGACGTGGCATGGTTTCGTCGAGAGATAAGTCGAGGCAGATTTTCCTGCCAATAATATTTTAGGAAAATTTGAACGACGATGTGAGTCTAGACCATTTAAGGCGCAATAGAGTTATCTGTTACGGAACATAAAATCATATTTCAGGGTCCCTAGGACAGGTTTTCAAAGTAAATAATGTACCTACCTATAATATACATTGGGATAAGTCTTTCATTTAGTACAAACGACGATCGAACGTCGTAATTAGTCACATTTCCATTAAAACGTTCACTCGATGTAATTTTCAGTAAGTAGCATATACTAGCATGATTATTTTGTACTCTTATAAAAAATAATATATATGTTTAAACGAACTTGCAAAGTGAAGTTCGATCGATATTATATGAGTATACTTCATTCGAAGATATAATAAATTAATCGGGTGCAATGCACTTCTTCTTTATTTTCAGGCTTTTTTATTCACTACAGTGAGCCCTTGACTGCGATCTCCCGGTATCTCTGATGATAAGTAATAATGCAGTCTAAGATGGTAGCGGGCTAACCTGCTAGGGGTATGGCAGTTATATTATACCCATAACCCAAATCAAGTTTGTACACGACATGGTAACGGAATCACGTCTTTGCCGGTACCACCACCACCCACCCACCAGTACACGTACACGGTACTCCCACCAGGCCAGACTAGAGAAAATTCAACAAATTATAAATTCCCAAATTGACCCTGCCGGTAATCAAAATAGCCTCCCACGTTAAAAGAACAGCGATCAACACTGCGCTAAAGAGGTCGTCAAAAATCCAAGCAAATACAACCTCTAAATCCTGATGAATCATACATTTCCAAGTAATTCAAGTGTGTATAACTACCATTATTGAATGCTATTTTTTTAGTAAGTAGAATTCCTTGGGTATATTGTGGGTACCTAAAAGAAAACCATCCATGCAAAATCTAATTTTGTTTCTTGGCCCAGTAGTTTGGGTTGTAGGTACTGAGGTGGCCAATATGATACCTAACACATACCTATACAAAATTTTATTGTTTAAAAGAGAAATCTCAACGCGAGACAGGCACCATACTTAAATAGGAATTTAAAGTGAAAAGAGGTCGTAAATTATTATGGAAAGATTTAGCGAGAACTAAGGGTCATTGAAATGCGATACTGTGTTATTTATTACTCAAAATTCAACAGGGCTTATGCGCTTAAATAAGAATGTTTTTACAAACGGTCATAAAACACCAAAAACTCAATTTGGCTAGACATTTTAAAACTAAAGAAGGCAATAAATTCTAGCTAGCTACAGTGTATAAGTGAATGCGGCGTCGACGTATATCGAAACCAGATGTTGACAGATTCCTAACTATAAAAAAAAAGGGGTCAATGTTGTAGAAATTTTTAGACAAAAATTCCAGAGAAAGAGGCGGGGTCCGGGCGACTTCGCAATCATTGGTTAATACAAATGCATGAAAATTATGTGTCCAATAGTAGAACGGAATTCTGTGTGTAGTTTTTTTTGCAGTTGCACTCGCTGGGGGAAAGGTTGGCGGGCAAATAGGTGTGAAGGAGGCGAGTCTGGGCAGTCAAGCTAGAGCAGAAGTCTGGACAGTCCAATCCAGAGCACAAGTCATAGAACAAGTTCTTAACTCCGCGAATATTATATCTTATCGAGTATAGAGTCTAGAGTAAAATTGGGTCTTAAAAGGTTGTTGCAAAGTAAATAAGTGTTATTGTATTTGTATTAATTCGGTATAACGTTGCATAGATTCGGAGCAAATTTATAGCTAAGTTCTTTCGGGGAATAGGCTATTATAAGTGATTTAGTGAAAGGAGCTGGTTGCTGAAATATTGGTAAAGTACACCATTCGAATTATAAGGTACTGTAAGCAAGGTTCATAGAGATTTTAGCAGGTCGAGTTTAATTGCTAAAGACATCCAATTGTCGGACGTCTGTGAAAAATGGGTCCCGACGCTAACCTAGATTTTATGTATGAGTTGATGATGAAAAATGGGGATAGAAGCTGGTCCACAATTGATATTGTTACATTGATAATGCAAATAGTGACCATTATCTTTCTGCTTATAATGTTGTACAAAAGAGATTGGGTAAGAGGCGTGTTACGTTCATCAATTGAGTACTGTTGTATTGGAGATACGCCCTCAACAAACATTGAGCTGGGTATGATTTATTAAACTAAAACGACATGATTATCTATGCTGTGAACCTTGATAACATACCTAAAAGTATATTCTTTGTCTAGAGTTATAAAACCTGTGTCTTAAATCTCTTCTTTATTACAAATCATGAATTATAATTGTGTGCTTGTGTGTATTTTTCTATAAAATAAGGTGTATTTAGTCTTAAGGGCTTGTAAGAGTTTTTATCTTGGAAGTCTCTTTTCTCTTACAATTAGAAAGCCTAGGAACGAGATTTTCCCACCGAATTGATACGATTGCCTCAACAATCGAATTCGGTGTAAATAAATCAAACCCAGAGTCTTTTCTTAATAACGCTCATTGTGGAGCGATGCAAATAAAACTCAGAAAATAAAAGTAAATTATATTCACAATCTCTCTTTTATTATTACAGTTAAGTAACCTTACGGATTTATTATTGGAAGTTTATTAATGGTCTGAGAAACTAATTGTCTTTCTGTCTTATAATAATTAACATTAAATGTTTGTGTTAGAGATCACTTGAATATTCCAGTAATAAATTTCATCCACATATTTAGTTACAGTCACGATTTCCATCCTAGAAGTATTGAATTTAGGTAGAATTTACAGGTATCTCAGAAACTATATCTACATGAACAATCATCTTAATTAATCCCTAGCAATAGATCTTGCTATTAGCAACATTCATTCTCTACTTTTTATACAATAGAGCTAGTACCGGATTAATAGAAACTTGTCTAAGGATAATACAAACCTAGTGCAGTCTATGGAACTTTCAACTTAACTGAGTTGGGGATAAGAGCTAAATTGGTCTGATCTTTATATCTAAGTTACTAGCGAGCATTCGGCCAATAGGCCTTTTCCTAGAGTAATTATAAAGCATTGGAGCGAGACGACGGTAGCAGCTACGAGAGCGAGAGAGATAGCGGGGCAAGCGGAGCTCACTCAAACAAAGGGTAGGTTATACTACTATTTCACCGTAATAATCCAGGGACGTACTGTAAGCACGTGGCAATATTTGGTTGATTGGGAATTAAAATCGGTCAAATTTGACTTGATTTGTTTGAGGGACGCTATAGTCCAAAACGTACCTCACATGGCTGCATGGTGACAAGCCGGCGGCAATGCTCCGACACCCAAACACAACCTCCTCTCAGCAGACCGGCTCGAACATGGATTGGCCAATCCATAAACCAAACTATTTGATATGATAAATAACTCTAAGTCCATGGACCAGGGGCGGGTTATAATACCCATTAAATGAGAGTACCAGCCGATTAATCGGATTTAAGAATAGATACGCTTCGTAGCGAAATAAAGAGTTCGGTATGCAGCCCCGAATAACAGTGATTAATGGCCTATTAAGGCGTAGGGAAGTATCCCCCGTGTCCGGGAGCATTGGTCGGTTAAGATGCCTTTATAAAGGAAATACATGTAAATCAGCAACCACTCAATCCGGCCCTGACTTGCTAAACTCGACATTAATGTTACTTTGTTGTGATTTCAATATCTTAAAAGGGTAAACTTCGCGTTAAGGTACTGGTTAGATTACCATGGCTCGGGTAGATTGTTTGGTTTGCCTTACGTGTTCACCCAGCGTAATGTGCCAAAGTACCAGTTGCTGGTAATTAACGAACAATAAATACAACAACCGAATACCGAAATTGCCACTAGCTTGCACAGTGTTATCTTTCCATTTTCTTTAGATTATAGATTTTCTCACGTAATAGTCACCATATTTAATTAGACGAGACGATCACGCCGGTACCATCACAGAATTTTGGTGCCGTGACCAGGATACATGTTTAAACAAGATACATGTTGAGCAGGATGTATGTTAAATAGGATATATGTTTACTAGGATATATGTTTATCAGGATTGATTCGTCAGGAGATCGGTTCTTTAGATCCTTTGTCGCGACTGTGATCGAGTTAGTTCACGGAGGTTGAAATATAGGATCAGTAATTATGTCCTGTGTCACGAGTCTGTGACCGCGTAGGTCACAGAATTTTGTTGCCGAGAGACCAGAGGTCTATGTATGTATTCGAAATGACGATATGACTAGATCTATATTAATAATTAACAAAAAAAAAAAAAAAAAAGAACACAACGTAGGAATCGTGACTTGTATGTGGGGTAATAATAAAAAAAAAAAAAAAAAAAAGAGAATATATATATATATATATATATATATATATATATACATAGAATAAACAAAGAAAGGTTTAAGACACACTGTGCATGTTATTATATAAGAGTATGTTGTATTTTTTTTATATAGGAATAGCCGTGATGAGCAGTATAATTTTATAAATGTACAACTTACAGGGATCGTCGGGAGATTGATTGCAGTGATCGAGATACTAATTCTGTCTTATATTTTAGACTTATTCCCTTGAACTTAAAAAACATTCATAAAATCTGTGTGTATCCCTAGGTTTCTGAAACATCTGGTGTCGATATTACGTTGACTATACGTTATTACAATAATAATCTGTCTGTCGGGGTTTAAAAGGGGCGCACAAGCAGAGCGAGTAATTTAGAAATTAGCGGAATTAGAACGGAAAATAGTGAATAGGCGAGCTTTAAGTCGAACTGGTAACGATGCCAGCAGGTAGGAAGGGTCGTAGTGCGAAGCAGGTAGTTGAGGACCGATCGGAGGCGAGCGTTGTAGGCACGAGCAAGCAAACAAAGACCGTAGAGAAAGCAACTTTAGAGTTGATTTTACAAAAGATCAATGATTTCGAGAAGAAATTGCAAAATTTGGGTTCGAGTCCCAATACTACATTGAACGAAAGGGCAAGTGTTACGTCACACGATACAGTTAGCGTAGTACGTAGTGAAGGCGAAGAAAGTGAAAGACAGGGAACTAGCGTAGAGTCTACGAGTTCTAGTGCGGCACTCTCCGAGACTCGGAACTTATATGTGGTGCAACCGTCGGTTAGCAAACCGAATTTCGATGGAAGACCATTCACCAACCCTATTGCATTTTTAAAACGGTTAAAGAAGTATATAAGGGCTGTAAATGGAATGGACCGCGAGACTGATATAGCGCTAGGTTGTATATCGGGGCACGCGCGAAAGGTTATGGAGTTGTACTCGAAGGATTGGGTTACGTTCGCCGATTTCGAGACAGACTTTAGACGAAATTATTGGACCGAACAGATTCAAGAATCAGTAAGATATAGGTTAATAAATGCGGTTTATGCAAGCGACTCAGGGATGACTATGTCTGAGCACTTTGCGGAACAAGCTGAGTCAATGCAGTCTTTGACTATTGCGTTTAGCGAACGGGATTTAGTAAATTCTATAATGCGACATTATGCAATAGATATTCAACGATTATGGTTTACCCGAACTGAGGAAGTTAACATCATGAATGGGGCAAAATTCCTTAGGAGCTTAGAACAAAACATTGTCGACAAACAAAAGGGAGCCGCGAGAGGCATGGTAGGTAGCGGATTTAGGGGACGTAGGTACAATGAGTCGCGGATGGCGCGTCCCATTGTTGCGACAATTTCAGCTAATAATTGGGCTAGTAGAGGTAATTCGACAAGGGGACGAGTCTATCGCCGAGGTCGTTTAGGCTATAGAACGAATTTTAATAGACCTACCTTGTCTGGAAATGAACGAGTCCGACCGGCAATTACTTTTGTGAAGGAGGGCGAAAGCTCTAGTTCATCTGAACATGTGGGGGAGGGAAATTCAAATTCAAAAAACTAAATTTCCCCACACGAGTAAGATCTGATAGCTTAGTGTTGAGTAAAACGGGGGATAAAGGTATATCGGAGCATAAAAGAATAGATCTGGCTTATAAAATCCTAACAAACAATGGGTGGAAGCCGGGACAAGCTTTAGGGGTCGGCGGAAATGGTATTACTCGAACGTTGAAGGGCAGAGCGTGCGACGAGGGTTATAGTTGTCAGTTAGAAATTGGTAGCATAGGAATCTTATTGGAAAACCAGTTTGGTAACATACTGGAATGCGACGAGATAGACGAGGCTTGTAAGAAATGTTTGAGGCGAGGTTTAGACGTGTGTACAATGTTTCACGAACTCGATGAGACGATCGATGTAGGAATTGATTATTCCTTACCTAAATTACCAGAAGTATGTGTAAAGTTGTACGGCAGAAGCATGAATGCGCTTATCGATACGGGAAGTCAGATTAGCGGAATGACTAGGGAGTTGTACGACTCGATCTTAGAGGAAAACATAATTTTACCTGAGATCGCGATCCCAACGATTCAGATACAAGGAGCATTCGGTTCACGAAGTGAGAACACTAATAGGTTAGTACTGATAGAATTTCAGTTAGGTAGTACATTAGTTGAGGCACCTGTATTGATTATGCGACGTTTACCTAGATCATTGATACTAGGGTATGATTGGCTAGAACGAGTAAAAGGAGTGGTTAACTGCGATAGCGAACGGACTTTGACGATCGAGCACCTAGGAGTTAGGTCTTGCGTAAAACTAAATTCGGAATGCAAGATAGAAAGGCTTGGGGGAGTGACAAACGCCGCCAAAATTAATTTATTGTTAAATCAAAATAGTAGGCCAGTGGAGTTGGGCGTGGACAAGGGAAATAAACGATTGTTTCGAGAGAGTAAAGAAGTTATTTGTGGATACAATACTTCTCGTACATCCAAATCCGAAGGAGATTTATTATCTGCAAACAGACAGTAGTAATCTTGGAGTTTCGGGATATGTTTATCAGTTAAACGAAGTAGGGGAAGAATGTATAATAGGATTTTGTAGTAAGTCATTGTCAGAGGCGGAACGTAAATGGACAGTTACCGAACAGGAGCTGTGGGCAATCATCTTTAGTTTATCAAAGTTTGAAACGTATTTGAGAGGGGCGCGGTTAGTGATTAGAACAGACCATAAAAGCTTGACGTTTTTGCAATCATGTAAATTATTGAGCGCACGTATGATACGTTGGGTCCATTACATGGGTCAATTCGATTATTCAGTAGAACACGTGAAGGGTAAATTGAATACAGTTGCAGATGTATTATCACGGCACATAAAAGGGACCACCGACGTATTAACAAATAAGACAGCGGGGCCAGAAATGAATCTATTCAAAACGACATTAGGACGAGTAGTACAGGAGAGATGGGGAAGGATAAGTAGTTATCAAGAGCGTGATAAGAGTGTTAGCGAAATAATTAGGCGTATGAAAACAACAGGTACACCTGAATCGAGGTATTATGTGCTCAAAGAAGGGATTTTATATAGGATGGATAAAAATGGGGATACGTTGAGATTGTATGTCCCCGAGGTATTACAAAGAGATTTGATTATTAGCATACATGAAGAGTTAGGACATTTCGGACGTTATAAGGTACTTGCTACGATGAAGCGTCGTTATTATTTCTCAAATATGTCTCGTGTTATAGGACGAATTGTAAGAGCTTGCGATATATGTCAGAAGGCAAAGCACGCTTTAGAAACACATACGGGACCCATCAAAACAGTAATAGCAAAAGAGATAGGAGAGCGAGTTTTCTGTGACATATATGGACCTTTACCAGCAGGACGGTTCGGGTACAAATATGTATTCGTGATACAGGACTCTTATAGTAAACTAATTAGACTATATCCATTACGACAAGCGAGCGGAAAAGCTACGTTAACATGTGTGAGAAAGTTTCACAAACAGGTAGAGATTAGGACGTTATGTTCAGACAGAGGCACGAATTTTACTTCAAAGGTTTTCGAGGCAGGTATTCATCAGTTAGGTATTGTGTTAACACACACATCTGTTAGGAACCCACGACCAAATTCAACGGAGAGAGTAAATAAAGAGTTAGGCAGGCTATTTAGAACGTACTGTGATAAGTCACACCGATCTTGGGTAGATTTATTACCGGACATAGAAGACTGCTATAATCAGGTTATACATACTACAACTGGTTATGCACCTAACGAAATAGTATGTGGAAAACGAGTTCTGCTATCGACCGATTTTGATAAAGGTGAAGCAGACAAGACCGATTTACAACGAGAGTCGTTAGAACAGATTAGAGAACAGGCAAGACGGAACTTAATAAAGGTGGCAGAAAATAGGGAGCTCCACTATAACAAAAATCACAAGTTAGTACAGTTTGAGATAGGGGACTTAGTTAAGCTCAAAACTTTTTCAAAATCGGACGCTGACAAAAAAATAACGAAGAAGTTCATGCGACTTTATGAGGGGCCCTACAGAATTGGGGCCGTTCCTTACAATAATGTATACACTTTAATTGACGTTCGTACGAATGAGATTAAGGGAAATTACAATGCTATCCACCTGTTTCGTTATTATGGGGATATTTAAAAGAATAAATTTAACTAGGGATTAGAGTTAACAAAAGGAAGCGAGCAAACTTACCGGTATGTTCATGGAGAGTGGAGACCAGTTAAAACGAACAAAGAGGGGTTTGAGTTAATAGGTTATCGCAAGGATTAGCGGTATTCTATAGGAGAGAAATAGATTTTCAAACGACTAGTAGGGATGCATAGGCATTGGTTTAGACTAGGTGTATTAAAAATCTATTTGGGGGAGAATGAGGTGGCCAATATGATACCTAACACATACCTATACAAAATTTTATTGTTTAAAAGAGAAATCTCAACGCGAGACAGGCACCATACTTAAATAGGAATTTAAAGTGAAAAGAGGTCGTAAATTATTATGGAAAGATTTAGCGAGAACTAAGGGTCATTGAAATGCGATACTGTGTTATTTATTACTCAAAATTCAACAGGGCTTATGCGCTTAAATAAGAATGTTTTTACAAACGGTCATAAAACACCAAAAACTCAATTTGGCTAGACATTTTAAAACTAAAGAAGGCAATAAATTCTAGCTAGCTACAGTGTATAAGTGAATGCGGCGTCGACGTATATCGAAACCAGATGTTGACAGATTCCTAACTATAAAAAAAAAGGGGTCAATGTTGTAGAAATTTTTAGACAAAAATTCCAGAGAAAGAGGCGGGGTCCGGGCGACTTCGCAATCATTGGTTAATACAAATGCATGAAAATTATGTGTCCAATAGTAGAACGGAATTCTGTGTGTAGTTTTTTTTGCAGTTGCACTCGCTGGGGGAAAGGTTGGCGGGCAAATAGGTGTGAAGGAGGCGAGTCTGGGCAGTCAAGCTAGAGCAGAAGTCTGGACAGTCCAATCCAGAGCACAAGTCATAGAACAAGTTCTTAACTCCGCGAATATTATATCTTATCGAGTATAGAGTCTAGAGTAAAATTGGGTCTTAAAAGGTTGTTGCAAAGTAAATAAGTGTTATTGTATTTGTATTAATTCGGTATAACGTTGCATAGATTCGGAGCAAATTTATAGCTAAGTTCTTTCGGGGAATAGGCTATTATAAGTGATTTAGTGAAAGGAGCTGGTTGCTGAAATATTGGTAAAGTACACCATTCGAATTATAAGGTACTGTAAGCAAGGTTCATAGAGATTTTAGCAGGTCGAGTTTAATTGCTAAAGACATCCAATTGTCGGACGTCTGTGAAAAATGGGTCCCGACGCTAACCTAGATTTTATGTATGAGTTGATGATGAAAAATGGGGATAGAAGCTGGTCCACAATTGATATTGTTACATTGATAATGCAAATAGTGACCATTATCTTTCTGCTTATAATGTTGTACAAAAGAGATTGGGTAAGAGGCGTGTTACGTTCATCAATTGAGTACTGTTGTATTGGAGATACGCCCTCAACAAACATTGAGCTGGGTATGATTTATTAAACTAAAACGACATGATTATCTATGCTGTGAACCTTGATAACATACCTAAAAGTATATTCTTTGTCTAGAGTTATAAAACCTGTGTCTTAAATCTCTTCTTTATTACAAATCATGAATTATAATTGTGTGCTTGTGTGTATTTTTCTATAAAATAAGGTGTATTTAGTCTTAAGGGCTTGTAAGAGTTTTTATCTTGGAAGTCTCTTTTCTCTTACAATTAGAAAGCCTAGGAACGAGATTTTCCCACCGAATTGATACGATTGCCTCAACAATCGAATTCGGTGTAAATAAATCAAACCCAGAGTCTTTTCTTAATAACGCTCATTGTGGAGCGATGCAAATAAAACTCAGAAAATAAAAGTAAATTATATTCACAATCTCTCTTTTATTATTACAGTTAAGTAACCTTACGGATTTATTATTGGAAGTTTATTAATGGTCTGAGAAACTAATTGTCTTTCTGTCTTATAATAATTAACATTAAATGTTTGTGTTAGAGATCACTTGAATATTCCAGTAATAAATTTCATCCACATATTTAGTTACAGTCACGATTTCC